>PYUH01000036.1:1027960-1084314 GCA_016808085.1 Suaeda aralocaspica
GGGGGGGGGGCATTACCTTGAGATTTGGAATCCGAACAATCTGAGGGGGGGGGCATTACCTTGAGATTTGGAATCCGAACAATCTGAATTACAGTCAATATCAAAGCAATTCCCTGATTCACCCGAAAACGTATGCATATGGTCAATATAAGTCAAGGTCTAAAATGATAATAACTGACAAAAGTCCCAAAACTAACAAAAGTACGCCTAGAAAAGATATCAATTGACATGATTTTATCCTTACAAGCACATCTTGACCAATCCAGGCAAAACGGAGATCTCGATAAACTCCCCAAAGAATGGCAAATGTGATACAGAATGGTGAAACAGCTAAAGTAAGGTATGAGATAACTCCAAGAAAAGGCACTTTCACATATGAGTTTGCATACAATTTCAACCATCTGCAACGTATAACTTTGAAATAAATTAAGTTGATAAGAGGAGATTTAATTTACACAAAATTTTGACATTATGGCATTTTCACTATATGTGACTCAGTATTCTCATTAAAAGTTCTGAGGCATCAAAGTACAACAGTACATTGATATGTAGCAAGAGTGATCGATTTGATGACTTGATGAGCTAATCTCCTGTAGAAGCAATAAATGGTTCTCTACATAGATATTTATAGAGACACTATAATGCAGCAAACACAAATAAATGATAGATATCAATAAATCCTCTACTCTCCCTTGCCCTAAACTCCAAAGCAAACTCAGTGGAACGGTGTCCAGTATTCCGGATGAAAAACAATCAAAGTATTCCAAAATTCAGAAGGTATCTACTGATGTTCAATTTCACTTGAAACATAAGTTACAGAAACAGAAGTAAAGCATATATACCTTGAAAGTAAAGCAACCAAGCATGTTTGTAAACCCTGAAAAGCATTAAAGAGGAAAAAAATTTTAAAAGAGAAGAAATTATACTGATTTGCAAGTATAAGTTCACATTCCAGTCTTATTGACTCAGATGCCAACAATTTCTTGGATATCCAACTAGTACAATAAACATATGATTACATATGTTGATTTTCTAAGTAGCACAGATATCACATAAGAAAATTTTTATGTGCCTTTTGTCTATTAAACTTAATATTCCATACAATACTGAAGAAATTAGAAGGAATGATTCATATCTTAGGGGATAGTTGCTTTTATTATCATCATTCCACCACTCAGGTGGGAAGTGGCCTTTACTAAGCTCTTACCGGATTTTCACTGTTCACTTATTAGAATGTTCAAACAGACACAATACATCTATAGTAAATGCTATTCAAGTTGTAAAGGTGTGCTACCCAATTAAAAAAGTAAAGACAACTTGGGGAAAATTGCTCTCATCGGATAGGCTATTCAGAAATAAAAGCAACATCAGCCGAAGGTTGGATATTTTGCATACAATAGTTATCAACCAACATCAGCTAGTATACGAGGCATTTTCTTAACGGTTAATGCTACTAGCAAATTCAACAGGGGGAAATTCCGAAAATATTAATTTATTGGAATCCTTGTACAGTAACTCTCACAGCCATTAACAAATTAAACTGGAGGTAGCTAAGGAGACATTTAGATGACTTACAATTCCTAGTCCAGCATATCTTTTGTTCCTTACAACTCCATATTACTCTGTGATTAAATATGAAAGGGTCCTGGTTTAAAACTGATATTAAAGATTTAGAGGTTTAGACACTGAACTGGTTGGTCTTCTTATAATCTTTCGGGAAAGAAACTATAGGAACTATCATGTAACAATTAACAAATCTGTGGCAAAGCCATAATATCAAAAGGCTAGAATTTATTAATCATAGCAGGAAGAACATATTTCAGATCAAATCAATTCAATGAAAGCAGAAAGATGATGTTGAACAAAGAAGGAGCTTTTCACCTCTGCACCACCGATGCAAAAAAGTACCACCAACAAGTCAATCAGCCAAGATGACATTAGTTTGTAAAGAATAACAAGAAAGCATGAAGCTACAACAACAAATAAAAGGGCTGATGTTGTGCTGATGTTCACCACACCACTAGAGTTTGCATTTGGGAGGTCATTTGAAGCATCCTGCATGAAATTTTTTACAACAATCAGCAGCTAACCAATAACAAAACGAGATCTTAATTTTGTTGTCAAAACAGACAAGTTTACTCAACCATTTTCTTTACAATATAAAAATTGTACTGACACAGTGATGCACATTATAAGTGGAGAAAAACTATTATAGATGCTTACTTTTAATAGTTTTTCATGTTCAGCAACGGCTTCTCTGGCACTCCAAGCTGACCAATATGATGCACAGAGAATGGTACCAACTGCCATGAGCCATAAGAATACTTCAGCAATGTCAACAACTGGCCGTCGTGGAGAGTACAGCTGCACAGATACTGAACAAAGGAGATATTTAACAACATATTACAGACTAATCAGAAATCAGAATGTAGTTAAGATTCAAGTTAATATTAGGATGTGCAGAAACTTTTAAAGTAGCACAGAGACATAGGATTAAAAAAAATTCTCATAGCAATTGACCAACATAAAATATTAGCAAAATGCATTTTAAAAGAACGAAAACCAATAAAAATGTTGAGACATTACTGGAAAATTAACCTGAGGAACCATTTGTAAGCATTTTCTCCAACGTTACACCAGCGATTTGAGGAAGCATAACCGCAGGGATATGTATATTGAGATCAGTTTCATCTGGTTCACATACCATCTTGTAGAGTTCTACAAGAAAATTAAAAAAATTAAAAGAGACTCATTGCTCATCAGCTGCTTTATATTGAAACAGCTAAAATCTATACTGCAACTAATAGGCGTTTTGAGTCAAACGCATAAAAAGATTTGACTATTATATTATTGTAGAAAAGAAAAGGTTTGTGATGCAAATAAATGTACTTTGTATATCTTTAGGTCTCACTTAGTAAATACACAAAGGCGTTATCTTGAAAAAGCATTGTGTGAAATAACGCTCATAGAATTACTGGTGTTCGTTTTGGACATGTACAGTTACATTAATACTCCGTATAATTCATTATACATGACTATGTCTTTGTTTAATTGTTTTTCCCCTTGAAGAGAGGAGTTTACTGAACTCATTTGAAATCGAGTCTCATAATCCTGCTGAAGTCAATGCTGAATTGCTGATACAACGGATAATTTTCTTCCACCCTCTTCTATAGTTCTATGTTAGACGGGGAAAAAAAAAAAAATAGACATGCATAAAATATCTCCGTTCCTATTATTTCCTTCCATACCTAACCGTCAGAAATCACATTCGTTACTAAAATCCCGAAGAAGGCAAAAACAACTTTTACCGAGAAACTCTAAAAACTTGTTCTCATCCCTCTTATAGTTGTTTCACCCCAAATCGACTGTTGTGGGTTCATATTTTTACCATACAGGCATAACCTCAAAAAACAGTGAATAATAGCCTTTATTTCGAGCCTTCTAAGGTTCCATCCCGGGATCCATCTCCTTTTCACCCTGCTTTTTTACAACTTGCTCTAAACCACCACAAGACTCTCCAAGATCGTTTTCGGCCTCTAAAAACTTGTTAACATCCCTCTTATGGCTGTTTCGGAAGATGACAAAAACATCTTTTTTCAGGATCGTCTAATAACTTGTTCTTATCCCTCTAATGGCCGTTTCACCCCAAATCGATTGCTTTGGGTTCATATTTTTACCATACGGGCATCATGTAAAAATTTTGGCAACTTTTTTTGCAGGACCCTGGAACCTCAAAAAACGGTGAATAATAACCTTCGTTTAAGGGCTTTGGAGGGTCTATCCTGGGCTCCGTCTTCTTTTTGCCCCTTTTTTGCACCACTCGCTTCCAACCACCATAAGACTCCCCACGATCAATTTCGGCCTCTAAAAACTCACCATCCCTCATATGGCCGTTTTAGAAGAAGGCAAAAACAACTCTTTCTAGGACTCTCCTCTTATGGCTTGTTTCACCCCAAATCGACTGTTGTGCATTCATATATTTACCATACGGGTATCATGTAAAATTTTTGGCAACTTTATTTTCTGTAACCCGTAACCTCAAAAAAACAGTGAATAATAGCCTTTGTTTCAGACCTCCGAAGGGTATGTTTCGGTTTGTATAATATTGTTATCATCCCTCTAATGGTCGTCTCAAAACAAGGGAAAAACAAAATTTCCCAAAACCCTTTAAAAACATGTTCTCATCCCTCCTATAGCTTGTTTCACCCCAGGTCGACTGTTTTGGTTTCATATTTTTACCATACGGGTATCATGCAAAAAATTTGGCAACTATTTTTCTGGGGCCAATAACTTAAAAACACTGTGAATAATAGTCTTTGTTTTAGGCCTCAGCAAGGTGCATCTTGGGAACGTCTTATTTTTGTCCTTTACTTTTTACCACTTGCTCTGGACCAACACAAAACTCCGCACGAAAAGTTTCATCCTCTAAAATATTGTTATCACCCTCTAATGGCCGTTTCAAATGAAGGGAAAAACAAATTTTCCCATAACCCTCTAAAAACTTGTTCTCAACCCTCTTATGGCCGTTTCACCTTAAATCAACTACTCTCGGTTCATATTTCTACCATGCGGGCATCATGTAAAAATTTTGGCAGCTTTTTTTTCCGAAGCCCCGGAACCTCAAAAAGCAATGAATAATAGCCTTTGAATTCAAGTCTCCAGAGGGTGCGTCCTCGGCTCCGTCTTCTTTTCGTTTTATTTTTTTACCACTTACTCTGAACCACCACAGGAATCCCCACGATCGTTTTTGGCCTCTTAAAACTTGTTATCATCCCTCTAATGGATGTTTCGGAAGATGGCAAAAACATCTTTTTTCAAGACCCTTTAAAAACTACTTCTTATCCCTCTTATGGCCGTTTCACCCCAAATCAAGTGCTTTAGGTTCATATATTTACCATACGAGTATCATGTAAAATTTTGGCAACTTTCGGGATCCCGGAACCTCAGAAAACAGTGAATAATAGCCTTCATTACAAACCTCTGGAAGGTCTGTCATGGGCTCCGTCTTCTTTTTGCCTCTTTTTTTTTACCACTTGCTTCTAACCACCAAAGGACTCCCCACGATCAGCTTCAGCCTCTAAAAACTACTTATCATCCCTCTTATGGTTGTTTTGGAAAAAGGTAAAAACTTTTTAAGGAATCTCTAAAAACATGCTCTCATCCCTCTTATAGCTTGTTTCACCCCAAATCGACTATTGTGGGCTCATATTATTACCATACGGGTATCATGTAAAAATTTTGGCAACTTTTTTTTCATAATCTAAAAAAACAATGAATTATAGTCTTAGTTGTATGCATCCGCAGGGTCTGTCCTGGGCTCCATCTTCTTTTTGTCCTTTATTTTTTACCACTTGCCCTGGGGCCTGGACCAACACAAAACTCGGTATGATCAATTTCTTCCTCTAAAAGATTTATCATCCTTCTAATGGTCGTTGCAAAAGAAGGGAAAAACAAAATTTCCCATAACCCTCTAAAAGCTTGTTCTCAACACTCTAACGACCGTTTTACCCCAAATCGACACTCTGGGTTCATATTTCTACCAAACTGGCATCAAGTAAAAATTTTGGCATCTTTTTTTCCGGGACCCTGAACCTCAAAAACAGTGAATAATAGCCTTCGAATTCAGGTCTCCAGAGGGTGCATTCTGGGCTATATCTTCTTTTCGTCCTCTTTTTTTACCACTTGCTCTGAACCACCACAGCCCACAGGACACCCCACGATCATTTTTGGCCTCTAAAAAAAATTGATCATCCCTTTTATGGCCGTTTTAGAAGATGGCAAAAACATTTATTTTCAGGACCCTCTAAAAACTTGTTCTTATCCCTTTTATGGGCGTTTCACCCAAAATCAACTGCTTTGGGTTCATAATTTTACCATGCGATTATCATGTAAAAATTTTGGAAACTTTTTTTCACAATCCCGAAACCTCAGAAAACGGTGAATAATAGCCTTCATTACAGGTCTCTAGAGAGACTCTCCGGGGCTCCGTCTTCTTTTTGCCTCTTTTCTTTCCCACTTGTTTCTGACCACCAAAGGACTCCCCACGATCAGCTTTGGCCTCGAAAAACTCCTTACCAAACCACTTATGGTTGTTTCGGAAGAAGGCAAAAACAATTTTTAATGAATCTCAGAAAATATTTTCTCTTCCCTCTTATAGCTTGTTTCACCCCATATCTACTGTTCTAGGTTCTTATTTTTACCATACGGGTATCATGTAAAAATTTTGGCAAATTTTTTTTCAGGACCCATAACCTAAAAAAACAGTGAATAATAGTTTTTGTTTAAGGCCTCTGCAAGGTTCGTCTCGGGCTTCGTCTTCTTTTTGTCCTTAATATTTTACCACTTTCTCTAGACCAACACAAAACTCCGCACGATATGTTTCGTCCTCTAAACTATTGTTACCATCGCCCTAAAGATTGTTTCTAAAGGGAAAGACAAATGTTGCCGTAACCCTCTAAAAACTTGTTGTCAACCCCCTTATGGTCGTTTCACCTCGAATCGACTACTCTAGGTTCATATTTTCACCATACCGACACCATGTAAAAATGTTGGCAACTTTTTTTCGGGACCCCGAAACCTCAAAAACCGGTGAATAATAGCCTTGTTTTCAGGGTTTGAAGGGTATGTCTTGGGCTCCTATTTCTTTTTGTCCCTTTTATTTTACCACTTGTTTCCGACCACCACAAACTCCCCACGATTAATTTCGGCCTCAAAAAACATTTTATCATCCCTCTACTTGTCGTTTCAGAAGATGGCAGAAACATCTTTTTTCTGAACCCTCTAAAAACTGCTTTTTATCCCTCTTATGACCGTTTCACCCAAAATCGACGGCTTTGGGTTCATATTTTTACCATACAAGTATCATGTAAAACTTTTGGCAACTTTTTTTTTTCGGGATCGCAGAACCTTAGAAAACGATGAATAGTAGCCTTTGTTACAGGCCTCTGGAGGGTTTATCCAGGGCTCCATCTTCTTTTTGTCTCTTTTTTTTTCCCACTTGGTTCTGACCACCAAAGAACTCCTCACGATCAGCTTCGGCCTCGAAAAACTCCTTTTCATACCGCTTATGGTTGTTTCGGAAGAAGGCAAAAACAACTGTTTAATGAATCTCTAAAAAGATGTTCTCATCCCTCTTTTAACTTGTTTCACTCCATATAGACTGTTGTGTGTTCATATTTTTACCATACGGGTATCATGTAAAAATTTTGGCAACTTTTTTTCGGGACCCATAACCTAAAAAAACATTGAATAATAGTTTTTTTTTAGGCTTCCTCAGGGTCCGCCTTGGGCTTCGTCCTTTATTTTTTACCAATCGCTCTGGACAAACACAAAACTCCGCACGATTAGTTTCTTCCTCTAAAAATTGTTATCATCCCTGTAAAGGTCGTTTCAAATGAAGGGAAAAACAAATTTTCCCATAACTCTCTACAAACATGTTCTCAACCTTCTTATGGTCATTTCACCACAAATCGACTACTCTACATTCATATTCCTACCATTCGGGCATTATGTAAAAATTTTGCCAGCATTTTTCTCCAGGACCCTAAAACCTCAAAAAACAATGAATAATAGCCTTCGAATTCAGGTCTTCAGATGGTGCGTCCTGGGCTCCGTCTTTTTTTCGTCCTATTATTTTACCACTTGCTCTGAACCACCACAAGAATCCCCAAGATCGTTTTCGGCCTCTAAAAACTTATTATCATCCCTCTAATGGTCGTTTCGGAAGATGGCAAAAACATCTTTTTTCAGGACCCTCTAAAAATTTGTTCTTATCCCCCCTATGGTCGTTTCACCCCAAATCTGCTTTGGGTTCATATTTTTACCATACGAGTATCATGTAACAATTTTGGCAACTTTTTTTTTGGTAACCCGGAATCTCAAAAAATGGTGGGCTCAGTATTCTTTTTGTTTCTTTTTTTTGCCACTTGCTTCTGGCCACCAAAGGACTCCCCACAGTCAGCTTCGGCCTAAAAAAAACTCCTTATCATCCCTCTTATGGTCGTTTTGGAAGAAGGTAAAAACAACTTTTTAAGGAATCTCTAAAAACATGTTCTCATCCCTCTTATAGCTTGTTTCACCCCATATAAACTGTTATAGGTTCATATTTTTACCATACGGGTATCATGTGAAAATTTTGGCAACTTTTTTTTTGGGACCCATAACCTAAAAAAACAGTGAATAATAGCCTTTGTTTTAGGCCTCCGCATGGTCCGTCTTGGGCTCCGTCTTCTTTTTGTCCTTTATTTTTTACCACTTGCTTTGGATTAACACAAAACTCAACACGATCAGTTTCGTCCTCTAAAATATTGTTATCATCCCTCTAATGGTCGTTTCAAAACAAGGGAAAACCAAATTATCCTCCATAACCCTTTAAAAACTTTTCTTCAACCCTCATATGGTTGTTTCACCCCAACTCGACTACTTTAGGTTTATATTTTTACCATACTGGCATCATGTAAAAAGTTTTGGCAACTTTTTTTCCGAGACTCCGAAACCTCAAAAACCCGGTGAATAATAGCCTTCATTTCAGGCCTTTAGAGGGTCTGTCCCGGGCTCCGTCTTGTTTTTGTCACTTTTATTTTACCACTTGCTTCCGACTACCACAGGACTCCCCACGATCAATTTCGGCCTCGAAAAACTCCTTATCACCCCTCTTATGGCCGTTTCGGAAGAAGGCAAAATTAACTTTTTCCAGGACTCTCTAAAATCCCGTTCTCATCCCTCTTATGGCATGTTTCACCCCAAATCGGTTGTTGAGGATTCACAGTTTTACCATACGGGTATCATGTAAAAATTTTGGCAATTTTTTTCAGGGACCCCGTAACCTCAAAAAACAATGAATAATAACCTTCGTTTTCAGCTTCTGAAGGGCTTTCCCAGGCTCCGTCTTGTTTTCACCTAGTTTTTTTACCACGTGTTCTAGGGGTAACCACAGGATCCCTTACGGTTTGTTTCAACCTTTAAAAACTTGTTATGTTCTCTCTTTTTGAGATATTTCAGAAGAAGGGAACAATAATCTGTTGCTCTCTACCGAGTCCATTTCATGGCCTTTCAAACACCAACTAGCTGCTGAGTATTTTTTTCCCAAGACCTCGGAACCTCCAAAAATTGTGACTTGTAGACTTCGTTTTCAACGTCGATAGGGCTATCCCAAGCTACGTCTTATTTCCGCCCGGTATTTTTACCACGTGTTCTATGTAAACACAACTACACAAGATTCCCTGTGATCACCTTCGACCTCTAAAAACTTGTTATTTTCTCGATATTTCTGAAAAATAGAACAATAGTTTTTTCACTCTCTTGGGTTCATCTTATGGCCTTTCGAACCCCGACAAGATGTCCATGGGCCTCTTTTTGACCATAAGGGCACCGTATAAAATTTTTGGAAACTTTTTTTACAGGGTCTCGGAACTTCCGAAAATTGTTGTTTATATAGTCTTTGTTTTTGGCTTGTGGAGGATTGTCCCGCGTTTCGTGTCGTTTCTACCCTTACTTTTTTACCATGTGTCATGGATGACCACATGACTCCCTATTATTAGTTTCGGCCTGTAAAAACTTTTTATGTTCTCTCTTTCAAAGATTTTTTTAGGAGAAGGAAACAATAGTCTTTTTTTGCTCTCCCGAGCCAGTCTTATAGCCTTTCGATTTTCGAACCCTAACTAGTTGCACAGGGTTCCTCTATTGACCATAGGAGGCATTTGACTAGCTGCTTAGGGTTCCTCTTTTGATCTTTAAAGACATTTGACTTAGAAATTTTTCACAGAAATTTACTCAAAGTCTAGTGGCTTTTATAAACAGTTCACTATGACTCAAATTTTTTGTTGTTACAATTCTGAACACAACAAAATTTTCTATCTATCTCAAAGGAGATTATACAAGAAGATTTTTGACAACCAGAAAAGGTAAACATATCTGGTTAAAACTCAGAAAATGTACATTTTACAATAGCCATATCTTTCAGACCTTGTAGGCTATCCAATAACTGAATTGCAGCTACATCACATAGTTTAATACTCCAAGCAAATTACAATCAGAATTTTACTTTATAGTAACGTTGCTATGACAGGAAATTTTCAGAAAGTCTTCCCCTAATACTATAAGAGGATTTCCACCACATACTACCCTTCCCATCCCTCAATGTTGTAAGTAAATATCAAAAAAAAATTAAAGTTCGTAAAGAGCGCAATTACATGTAACAGGGACAATGTACATTAACTTCCGTATTAGTAGAAATCAAACAAGCAACCACCTAGAAATTGTCAATGTTCAAATCTGCTACCTCCGACAGTAGATAAATCAAAAAATTGTAAAAGGAAACAGAAGCAAGTTAAACATAAATGAGCTAAAGGTGAGCTCTTACAACTTCAACGCACCAAATGATTATATATCTAGAGCCAAGAAGCAACTAGCTGCACTAATTCTGTGAAGTTTTTAACTATAGCTGCCCTCAGCAGCTGTACAGATTTAAATACTTGACTACTTGAGACAGGAAAGGAAAGAGCAAGCCAAAGATTACTCTTAAAACATAAAAAGCTGCAAGTGATCATTCATATTTCACAGACTAAGGATGCATTGTAACCAAAAGTAGACAGGTGATTACCATTCTGATCATTTATAATGAGAACTGCAGAAGCACCGGCATCTTCTGCAACATTTGCTTTTGTGGTGAATCGGCAGTGACCTCGGCGTACCATAATGACATCTCCAGCAAGCTAATACAAAGTACATGAATGAGCCAAAAAAAAAAGAAAAGTGCAATCATCACACGCTCGACTTAGCTAGGGTAATAGTCATCATAGGTGGCAACCTTGTATTTTGGCCGACTGCAACAATCAGGAGGGTCAGAAAGAGTAAGATGTGAGTAGTTAGCATTCTTCTCCTTCGACACGATCCGACTACCGAATCTTGCACCAACTCCAACAAATTCTACATCTTCTATGCCATCCACCCATGTTTGCACTTTCACCTATGCAAGTAGTAACCACCAATCATACTTTAGACCAAACAAGTCACTACCTTAAGGATCACTTCATCATTCCTAGTACTTATATTCTTGCTATAATTTCCTAACAAACTAGTTTCTAACAGCAATCAAATTGATTTTATACCAACCAACAAAATCAAAACTGAAAAGCATCCTTTAAGTATAACAACAATCACAATTCACAAAATTATTTAATCAAAACATAGCAAAAAAGCAGAATAATTAAACAATTAAATTACCATTTCTCCATTTCAAAAGTACACAAACAACTACATGAACACAAAATTATACACTAAATACAAAGAAAAAATCAAAATTGAGAGATACCCAAATGAAATTTCAACAAAATAAAAAAATGGGTAGTAAAAAAAAAACATAAAAACTTACAAGTATAAAATCATTTTCGCACCCAGGTATAGTGGGAGCAGCATTATCATGGTGAACAATGTCTCCAGCTTTAACACTTACTATTAAAATGCAAAGGGATAAAAACAAGCTAACTCTTTGTAAATTCATCTTCTTTTGTTACCTTTTTTTTTTTCTTTTGCATAAAAAAAATATATTGAGCTTCAATTGATGCAAGAAAAAAAGGAGAAAAATTCAGTTGTGGGTGATAAAGAATTGATACAGAAATAGCAACTGAAGCAACAACATCAAGGATAAACTTCGTAATTTTTAACCGTTTAGTTAAATGAGGAAGAAGTAATTGGGGAAGATCCTCATTAATTGATAAAATTAGGACAAAGTTAGAACTTAGAAATGCTTCAAGTAGGTAAAGTTTTTTCATGTTTTCCAACTTCCATATAAAAGTGGGGAAAAAGTTGCACTTTTAAGGACTATCCTTTAACAATTGTAAACATTTTTCAATGCCAATTTAAAAAAAAACAATAAATATATTTACGCTTTAGTAGGTGATGATAAATGGTTAAAGTATTATATATTTCGTACGTGATTTATGTGATAAAGTTTACGGTCATTGTTTAACTGGCGATAGCTCATTCTTTTCTTCGATGAGCTATGTGACTGTGTCTAATCGAAACTAAGCCTTAATTTGATTTCCACATATATAAGTGGCTATCGATATTAACATTTATTTTTATAAATGTGTGTGTGATTTGTGTGATAAAGTTTATGGTCATTGTTTGACTAGCAGCGGTTCATCCCATTCTTCAATGAGTTGTGTCTAAACGAAACTAAGTCTTAATTTGATTTCCATATAAATATGTGGCTATCGATAGGGGATTTATTTTATATATGTCTTAGCCCTTAAGGCTTATCCTCGATTACCATGTTCCGGTGTTCGCTAAGCCTTTTTCATGTGAAATGACAAAATTAGAGAATGAACCAAATCAGGACTATTGGCTGGCATAAGACCAAATAATTGTTACTAAATAGTTACTAGTAACGGAAAAATGAAACTTTTTGATGGTATGAAAAGAAGGTGTATAGATGTTACACATGACCATACGAGGATGAAGCCAAATTAACGGCAAAAGCTTGGCCAATTTGATCACTTACTCAACTACTCAAGCATGGGATTGCAAGTTATTTCTTCATTATTCACATTCCTCACATTATAGCAAGACAAACCATGTGAATATATAATTATTTCTTTGTGGACCAACTTAATTAGCATTTAGCAGTTTAATTGGTCAATAAGTCAAACACAGTCAATGAAAAACAAATTTTCAACAATAATCACGTTATTTCTACTTTTCTTTTCAAATTGTTGTTTGTTTGTGATAAAGGGGTTTGTTCAAAAAAAAAGGTGGAATAACCCCCTACTTTCTCTAGTCTTTTCTTTGCAATCAAATGTTTAATTTGTTGATCAACGTCACACTGCATTACATATCGGACGGAATAATGGCCTTTTAGAGTAGTGTTTTTGAAAAGAAAGAATACACGAGCAGTGTTTCAAGCACCAAGTTAGTGCTAGTCTCTGTAGTCTGTATGCAGCAATGATTGAATTCGGAAATCGATGGAACTTTTATCTTGTCAAAGACAAGTAACCCATATCTAAAGACAAGATATATTATCCAATACTAGTATGGTCTGATATCATTCACAGTAAGGGATCATTGCATCTGAGCCAAAAAAACGTTTAGAGAAAAGGACACAGTTGAGACAATATTAGAACGAAAAACCAACTTACCAACTTTCTACAGTTGGTAAGAGAAGATAAATCATCCTGTTTTTTCATAATATATTATTATTCAAGAGCATTACACAGACATTACCGAAAGGAAAAACTAACAATGCAATAAACAGAACTGAACTAGAAATCTATAGAGAGCGTTGGTGCAGCTGCAAGGTTGCACCATTGTCCATTGCTCACTTTAACCTAAAAACAACAATAGAAATCCCATAGAGGGGAAAATAACAAACATTTGACACCTATAAGGTGTCGCAACTACAAAGATATTTAGGCTCTTGACTTATTCCTAATTTCGTAATGGCAGACTCACTGATTAAAAGCTCCTCCCCTTCGAATATCAGGACATTGTAATCCCATAACTCCGCTCTGCTGAGCATTGAACTTCGGAAGTTGATTCAAACCACTGTAACTCCCCATAAAGCCACTAGGGAATCCGGGATGTTCCCTAAACATTCCTGGCATTCTGTTTCCCTGACTGAGATATTGTAGCCCGAATTGGTTGTGAATATTTGGCATTCCAATTCCACCATTTGACCCTTGAGGAACTATAGAAAAGGGAAACCCATGTCCATTCCCGTTACCCATAGTAGGGCTTGTGTTTTGTTCATAATTACTCACACTTCTCATACCATTTTCAGTAAAGGCTACATCATTCTGCTGGGGTCTTGGATCAAGTTTCATCTGACACGAGTTCGAATTTGTTCCTGAATATAATGCAGTTTTGTTTCCTCCACCTTTCTCATTCCCGTCCTCTGAGGGATTTCGCTTAGTATTTTCAATTTGTTTTTGAGGCAGGACAGTAGGCAGGGTCAAATAATGATCAGCAGCTGCTGCACATGTTGTATTACTCTGCTGGTCAGCTTCAACCTCAACAGTTTTCTGTTTCTTCGAAGACAATCTCGATCTCTTGCCCTTTTGTTTCTCAATCTTATCAATAGGAAGAACATCAATGAAAACATCTTCCGTCTCCTTTGGTGGGATGGAAACTTTTTCACTAGTTGGAGGGGATCTTCTCATAGACCCTCCTTCACCGTTCTGAGTCGTCTTGCCTGATTTCTTCCTCCTATTGTTAGGATTTTTTCTCGGAGTTTTGTTTCTCTTAGTATTTTGATTTTGACATTTTTTAGTTCCACTAGGCTCAGCTGAAACGATATCATCCTTGGAGGGTGGATTCATTTCGTTGACCATCCATGCAAGCAAGTCTCCTCTAGCAGTTTTGATTTCTTGGACCACAGATTCCATATGCCCTTTTAATTCCAAAATTGCAGCATCTGCAGGTTTAGTGGTTGTTTTCTTAGATCTTTTCGTTTTAGCTTTTCTCTCCTGAGTCTTGCGTGGCTGCTCCACCTTTCTTTTGGGTTTTTTTAAACCTGAGACCTTTCCTTTTTGTCCTCTAGCATGTGATGTTGGACACTGAATAGTTTGCTGGGTATCTTCCTCGAGATCTTGAGCAGGAACCAGCTTCTGCTTCATCTGTTTCATTTCACTTGCTGAATTGGGCCTCGAGTGATCATCATCACTAGATGAATCCAAATCAGCTTCAGTCCTTCTAATCTCCCACCTGTGCTGAAATCGCTGTTCTTGATCCGCCATTCTATACCAAAATTAACCTCACTTCAACGGGATACCTGATAAAAAAAATATAAATTTTTTTAAAAAAAAAACATTTCTTGTAATTGTTAGTAGTGATCATTTGAGCCGATGCACATGAGTGGCATGTCTTATGTCATGCCATACAAAATAAAAATAAAAAGGAAAAAGCTAACACATCAATTATTGTTTAAACATAGATTTAACATCGCAAACAAGTATACAATTGCAAAATTCTCCAGATATAAAAAAATATCAAAACTTAATACTATTCCGGTATTTCCTTGTAAAGAGTTTATCAAATAAAGCATGAATGTATATTGACTACAGATCTGTGAGCTATATATTCAAATATCAAATTACAATTAAAATATAAATTTCATAAACTTATAATTATCTCAAGATCCCATTGCTAATGAAAGTACCTCAACATTCAAACAAAAGCTTCAAATAGGCCAAAAGCTTGTCTGGTTAAGAGCTTAATTTGACCCTTAAACACATCTATTGCATATATCATGGCATACACAAATGCAGATTGTGAATCTTATTATATATGAATGGTTGTCAGAAATCTGGAAACCGATAATATACTTTGCAGATAAAAAAAGATGATAGTGAAACAATATACAAGAATCGTTGGAAAACAAGTTGTTTTTCTTACCAATAAACATTTGATGGTTTAATCCAAAGAAGAAATTCCTCCGCACATACTGAATGCGTCTTTCACCGCCTTTTCTTCCTGATTTATCTAATGCGTCATGGAAACACACCACATAAGGAAAGACAGGATAACAATCATTTTTAATAATTGACAATACTTTACCTGGGCTTCTCCGATTTGGTGATTTCGTTCTAGAATTGAGCAACTGAATAAATGGACTGCTACATATTTTGGACACAGAATTAGAGCTTTTCAATCAATTCATAAAAGAAAAAATAGAGGAAAGGAAGAATTTTATACCAATAGAAGAAACAACAATGATGAGTTAACAAAACTGCCTGGTTTATGTAATCAAGGAAGAAGTGCTAAGGGTATAAGGTGAATGATTGAATGCACAATAACGCTACCCATTGAGAGGTTTTAAAGAAGTTTTTTAAGGCATATATGGAAAGAAAGAAAAGCAAATAACGCTTTCTATGTAAACTTGATTTCATTACTTTGAACCATATCATATGATTCATATGATAATACGCGTCAGTATGACGTGTACCAGGTGCAATTTATCCAATCCAAAAGCTCTATGCACCACAAACTCACCTTCATTTGCCCTTACGGATGATTTGTTACTGTTTATGATTTTACATGCTAAACGTGGTATGACTTGATCAAAAACTCTCTAATTGGTCCAATTATAGAGAAACAATCATATCTCCCTATACCTTCAAGAGCTCTATTGTTTTAACTTAAAAATACAAATGTAAAAGCAGATGTGGATTTTAAGAGCAGCTATATCAAGCATCTGATCACATATTCATATTTTGAAACATTGAAATAAATTGAATGATTGCCAAACCATAGGAAGAATAAATAAAATCTGTTTTCGTGTGCAAATACCAGGCACCTACATAATTCACGCAAATGCTATTTCCATATTGGCCAAGTATAAGAATGTTGAGCAAAATTCCTTGCTATTGAGCAGAATTCATTACAGTTGTATAGATACTCTGTTCAAGCAAAAGTAGTGCAGCTGGGCATATGGATGTAAGTGAACATAAGAGCACTAGAGCAGCAGTTTATAAAAGTCAAACATAGCAACAAAAAACAATGGAAATTATCAAGCCCTAAATCATCTCCAACATCATGCAGAGAAACAGATTTAAGGAGATTCAGTGACCTTCTGTAGTCCATTGATAACTACAGAGTAATTAAAAAAGCCCCTACTATTATCAGTCTCCCAACAAAATTCCCATTCCCTATATGCAATTCACATAAAATTATAAAAGAAAGAAAAATGGTACACAAAGTTGTCTTCCTCAGGTATTTGTTTCAAACACAAAAATCAAATAATGATAGTAAGCACAGGGAAAATAAACCAAATGTCAATTACCTTTAGTTTGATCCAAGTACTTCATGCAAGAACCTAAGAAAAAAAAAATTATAGAGAACTTGAACTTAATAATATGATATTAGCTTCGAAATAGATAAACTTAATGATCAAAGTATCAAACCGTACTCACTTTCAAAACAAATGAAAAAACATATCATTTGAAGACCCTTTGTTACATCTATATCAACTTCTTCACGACAACCACAAGAAAGCTCATGGATTTGAGGATGAGACCAAGTTAACCTCTTCAGTCCTTGAGTGAACCATCTTCACAAGTAACTCCTGCAATAAAGAAGCAGAAAGGTTTGCTTCAAGTGAATAAAACTTATTACAGCCAGATAAACTATATGCAACTGAACTCATCACCTCAAATTCTGCCACATGGCCTAAAAAAAATCTGTAATATTTACCAAACAAGTCATGTCAGTTAACTATGAGTACCTAAAGTCTTGATAAGAATGAACAAATAACACTACCTTACCTCTCCATCATCAGAAGGTTTCGATTAGTTCGCAGCTTATTGTTGTGTTTTCCGGGATTTTGTTTTATGGGAAACTAAAACCAAATTTCGAACTTTCAGAGTAGTTTGCAGAAATTTTGTTGTGAGTTATTAAGAACTAACTATAGTAGTATAATTATGACTAATTATAAGTCTGATATATACCAACAATGTAACAAGGTTAGTATAACTCTAGAACTCACAAAACCAAAAACTGAAAATCAGTAATGACTCAAGCTTAACCTACGATGACAATAGAAGGCAGAAACATTAACAGCATATTGGCAGGAAACAAAAAGATATGGACAACAAACACTGCCCTAACAGTTAGCTGTAAGTGATAATTCGATAAGTACATTCTATAACAAATAATCATTGGCAAGAGCTAACTAGGAAAGGATGCTAACTGCTTCAACGTCTACATACTTGATGTAAACATCTGGATAAAGAAGGCATGTTCTAATGTTCCCTTACATTGGAGATAATATCCTTGCATTGCTTCTGAGTAAAATTCTAGGGGCTGCATAAAGCTTTCAAATTAAAACCCAATACACCACATTTTTAGTGAACCACAAAATTGTGTCCTACATCCTAATGACAAGTAGAAGAGAAAGTATTGTTGTTATTTTAATTAATGCTATTTTTTTTTAAGCAGCCAACCAGCCAGCCAGAACTCTGTCCTATTCAGGGAACAACTGCTGCAAAGTGCAATAAATCAGCCCCTATTCCCAAATATGAATATGATCATAAACTAGAATAACATCATCAAATAAACGGTAGCCACTTCTCAAAAAAGGAGGACATAATGGAAATCTCAAAAGCAAGAAATATGGATTTAAAGCTGGAAAAGGTATGTCCCATTTTCAGAATAACAGCAAAAGGCTTGGTGATAGAGAAGCTTGAACGAGCTGAATTAGCAATTCAGTTCTAGTTTGAGGGGAAAATTCTGCACTTGGTTTGAAATTGGACTGTGGGTAAATGGGTATGCAGAGAAATGTTTCGCATCTAAGGTGGTATAAAACTATAAATACATATGCAGAAGCAGTTGTCAGGTATCCCAAACTCACAAACTTTAATTAATAGACAAGGATTTGCAGGAAATTAAAATAGATGGAGACTGTTACTTATCAAAAGATACTATACATTTGTATTTTGCTCCCAATTAATCAAATACGACTTATGGAAAATTTTCCTTCTCTTAAACTCTATATTTCTCTTGGATTCTGTTTTTCAGTTTTGCCTTGCTATCTTAGGAAAGTTATGGATTTAGTCTTTGTAACTTTTTTAATTGCAGGCACATTCAAGGGTACGACACAAATATCATATTCCCAAATCTCCATGTTTATCAAAATAATAATAAAAAAAAAAATCAACGGCCGAATCATTATCAATCTATTAACTTTGAACTAAATACTCGAATAATACTTATTAATGACCTTTAATCAAACCGGTTAATGTAGGTCAAATACTGCAATTTCTTGTGATAAGAAAGGGTAGCATGGCGATTAAAAGTTGCTATGTATAGTGCTTTGAAATTGTATTCAAGTTGAATAGCATCATAAAGGAGGGGGGAGGAGGATTGTGGTAGGTAAGTGACAACCAACGTAAAAATTAATCACATCTTATAGACATGAACCAAAATGATGATTTCGTGGGGGCGTTCCCTACTCAGGGATGCGCTCCACTTCTCAGACCCGGGTGTAGTGATAAATATACAAGGGTTGCTAGGTCGTCGCCCCGATGCGACGCGCCACATTGCCCGAATGTGGTGTCAAATAAGCAAGGGCTTGCGATTGGGGCGCTCCTTACTCAACGACACGCTGCACTTCCTAGGCCTGGGTGTAGTGATAAATATGCAAGGGTTGCTAGGTCGTCGCCCCGAAGCGACGTGCCACACCGTCAAAAGGTGGTGTCAAATGAACACAGGATCGTAAGTGGTGCAAGAGAGCGGAGGAAGGGGTCTAAGGGTTGGTTTACGGGTTGGTTCTTGGATTTGGGGTCTCGGAAATCAGCAGAAGTGGTAGAGGTAGAGGTAGTGAAGAGAAGACTAGTAAACATCATGTGCATTCAAGAGACAAGGTGGACAGGACAGGGGGCTCGGCGCTTGATCTTGGGGTATAAGGTGTTGTATAGCGGACAAGACAAGAATCATAGTGATAGAGTTAAGAATGGAGTAGGTGTAGTCCTTGATGAATGGATTTCGCAAGAGGTAATCGAGACTTATTAGAAGAGCGACAAGTTGATAAGGGTGAAGTTGTTGTGTGGTAATGAGATTGTTAATGTTATCAGTACTTAAGCGCCCCAAGTTGGACTAAGTGCGGAGGAGAAACGACATTTTGGGAAGATCTTGATGAGGTGGTCCAAGGTGTCCCTCACACGGAGAAGTTATATATTGGAGGTAACTTGAATGGGGGCATGTTGGGGACCGTCATGATGGTTTTGAGAGTGTTCATGGGGGTTTTGGGTACGGGTAGAAAGACGAGACGCTCACGGAGAGACCGTATTAGATTTTTCCCACTCGTATCACTTAATTCTGGTTAATACTTGGTTTAAGAAGCGATATTCTCACTTGATAACTCTTCGCAGCGAAGCAAATGCAACTCAAATAGACTTCCTGCTCACAAGGAGGGAGGATAAACAAAATTGCATAGATTGCAAAGTGTAGAAACACCTAATTTAGTCCCCGGTCCCGTGGTAAGACTCCATGATGAACAATAAAACCCACTTCTCTAGATTATTGGACAATTGATGTTATTGGACTTAATTTTACTATTTTTCTTTTATTACAAAATAATTTAAAAAAAAAGCTCATTTATATTATTGGATTTTTATATAAGCCCAATATTTGATTTATAAAAAAATTAAAAAAAAAAAAGAAAAAAAAGAGTTTTAGCGTAGCGCGACTCAGCAAGTCGTGCTGACGCAGCAGCGTGACAAGCAAACTAGCGCTAGCAGCACAGCGTGACAGCTTGTGTCACACTGGCTGGTCAGCGTTACTAAACTTAGCCAGCGTGATAAAACCTGTCGCGCTACACATTTTTTCTTATATATACCCTTTTTTCTCCTCTAAAACGATCCTCTTGACTCTCTCGATTTTTTCTACCCTTCTCACACTTCAAAAACCGACATTCTCTCATTCTCCTAAACCTACTTTCTCTCTCTTTTTTCTCCTTTTCTCTTTACACTTAAACTTTTCTCCATCAAATTTTTTTTTTTTCTTTTCTAATAAAGTGGGTTAATTTTTTATTATTACGAATTAAATTCGAAACTTTGTCCAAATTAATACTCGAAGAAACAATAATCAAGCGAGAAATGTAAGTTTTCTGAGAGTCTCAAATTAAACTTTATGCATTGATTGTTGTATTCATTTATTTGTATATTTATTTCTTTTTTTTTTTACAATGTTTTTGTTAAAGGACTTAATTTGAATTAATTTATCACATTAAACTAAGATAATTTTTGGACAAATTGTATCATGCTAGGAACCTTGAATTAATCTTAACAACGGTTTGTCTAAATTAATTAGTTTCATTTGATTTCACCTTAGTAATAGTAATTTTGTATTAGGTTGTAAATTATTATTTTGTAGTTCTTTATATAACTAGTGTATAATTGAGAGAAAACTAGTAATAGCCGCCTACGGGCTAATATGACGCACTCCGCCATATTAGTACCTTCACCCCCGAATCCAACCTTTAGTTCATAAGATCATAACTTAGAGTCATCCCCATGGGACCGAAAGGGTTATTCGTGCAATTTAGATTATCGTCCCGTATTCGTGTCCCATTCATAATCAATCTAAATACACGATTTATGAGTTTGTTTCCTAAAACTCATTGTTGACTCCTTACTAGCATTGTCCGTATTCGTTGATATTATCTCACTCGAAAAAAGATAATTAAAAAACAAAAAAACACTAAAATAGCGTAGCGCGACAGACTTTGTCACGCTACCGTCGCAGCGTCACAAAGTTTGCTGCGCTACACCTGCAACGTGACAAACTTTGTAGCGCTGCACACTCCGCGTGACAAACTGTCACGCTACCACGCTAGCGCGACTGAAATTCCTGCGCTTCTATTTTTTTGCAAAATACTTCTAAAAAAGTCCATTTCACCTTTCCTTAAGCCAATTTTTTAGGTTTAACTCGACCTATAGAAGTTTTGGGGAAGGTAACCAAAACATTTGGCCCCCTAAAATCCAGGACCCCTACACAAAGTCATCCCAAGAGAAAGTACCCAACACTGACTATTGGTGATGACTATCCGTTTGAAAGAGAGTGGGAAAAACAAATGTAGTAAAGGAGAGCTAAGAATAATATGGTGGACCTTGAGGGATGCAAATGATAAGGTTTTCACACAGAAAGTGATCAAGGAGGCGAATTGGGATAAAGAGGGTGATCCAGATGTAGCTTGGTCCCAGATGAAGAGTTGTTTCCTTAAAGTGGCCAAAGAGGTCTTAGGGGAATAAAGGGGAAGGAGTATGATGTGTAAGGATACTTCTTGGTGGAATGAAGAGGTGAAAGTAGCAATAAAACACAAAAAGAGATAACAATCTGGCATTGGGAAAATGTAGGACCGAGGAAATCTTCGCAGAGTATAAGGATGCTAAATGTAAGGCAAAGGTAGCCATCCGGCAAGCGAAAGAAAATAAGGTTTTTCAAGAGGTTTGTAAAAGGTTAGACCTAAGGTTAGACTCTATAGAGGGAGAAAAAGAAATCTATTGAATGGCAAAGCGAAGACAGGAGGCGAGGAAGGCTATTGGCTTGGTAAAGTGTGTCAAAGATAAGAACCACAAGATTTTGTTTCAAGATGAGGACATAAAAGGCAGATGGCAGGGGTACTTCGATGAATTATTTAATGGCAGTCAAGGAGGGGTCACAGGAGATATGATAGTGGATGCGAAGGAAATTAACATGGCATATGTGCGGAGGATTAGAAGGGTAGAGGTGGATACCGCTTTGAAAAAGATAAAACCAAAAAAAGCAGTTGGTCCAGATGGTATTTAGTGGAGGTGTGCGGGTAAGATGGATATTGATTGGCTAACAGATTTGTTTAACAAGGTCTGGAAGACTTTGAGGATCCCACAAGATTGGTGAAAGAGCACTTTGGTTCCAGTTTATAAGAATAAAGGAGATGCCCAAGATTGTTGTAACTATCGAGGGATCAAGCTTATGAGTCACACTATGAAGTTGTGGGAAAGGGTGATAGAACATAGGTTGAGGGCATGCACAAGCATCTCTTCTGGGAGGTCCACTATGGAAGCAATTCATTTGTTACGACAAATGATGGAGTTCTATAGGGCGCGGAAGAAGGACCTCCATATGGTTTTCATTGATCTAGAGAAGGCTTATGACAAGGTTCCAAGAGATGTACTTTGGTGGGCAATGATGAAGAAAGGTATACCACGAAGGTATATTGACTTGGTTAAGAATATGTATCGAGAGGTGTCCACAAATGTTAGGACTTGTGGTGGGTTCACTAAAGACTTTCCTATAACAATTGGGTTGCACCAAGGGTCAGCGTTAAGCCCTTTTCTTTTTGCAGTGGTTATGGATGAAGTAACAAGGTCAATCCAAGATGAGGTACCATGGTGCATGTTGTTTGCGAATGATATCGTATTGGTGGATGAAACTAAAGAGGGGGTTAATGCCAAATTAGAGCAATGGAGAAAAAGGTTGGAGTCTAGAGGGTATAAGCTAAGTTAGAGTAAAACGGAATATATAGTATGCCGCTTTGGGGCTAAGACGGGGGTAAGTGATGCGGTGGTGAGGTTGGACGCAAAAGCCCTAGATATGGGGGAACGTTTTAAATATATCGGGTCATTTTTCCGAAAGAATGGTGACATTAACCAAGATGTGACACATAGGATTAAATATGGGTGGCTTAAATGGAGAGCAGCCACGGGAGTGTTATGTGACAAAAACATCCCATTAAAGTTGAAAGGGAAATTCTACAGGACTGCCAAGACCACAAGACCAGTGCTGCTCTACGGTACAAAATGTTGGGCTTAGAAGGAGCACATTCAAAAAGTAGGAATTACAGAGATGTAGATGTTGAGATGTTGTGCGGGAACACTTTAAGGGATAGAATCCGAAAAGTTGGTGTCGCAGACATTGCAAGCAAATTAAGGGAAAATCGCTTGCGCTGGTTCGGACATGTGAGACACAGACGTGAGGGAGCCCCAATACGACGAGTGGAAGGGTGGGATTAAGGAGATCTCAAACGAGGTAGGGGGTGACCGAAAATGACTTGGTGGAAAGGGGTTAGAAAGGATATGAAGCTTTTAGGTTTACAAAATAAAGAGGTTCTCAATCGCAGGGGATGAAGGAGGAGGATTTATGTGGATGACCATATGAAATGATTATTTTTGGTTCATGTAGCCGACCCCAATTTCTGGGATTAAATAGATTGATTGAATAACAACATAAAAAAATCATGTTCACACTTCACAGTAATAGTCATGTTACCACGACTTGTAACAGTGACGCACAACAAATCACAGCCTTGGGTGTAACCCAATTATAATCTCCTATAGTACTTGTTGTAGTGCTTATTTCATAGTATGCCCAAAAGCATTATAAGTTTACACGTTAAAACTTTACAAAGAAGGTGGCAAATTGTAGCTACCTCACTCAATACAATGGAAAAAAACATTAGGCAAATCGTAATCTGTAAAAAGCTTTTTTTTAATAAGGCAGCCATATAAAGCATTAGACATTTTACATACAACTAATGATTAAAACTGTAGAACATCACCAAATCAAAGTCAGCTCTGTCATTCACCCAGACACAACACTAAAAATATATAATAAGTAGATAAATAGAAGTTAGAAATTATTGTTATATTCTCCTCATCTCAATCACTAAATCAATTATACTCCTATCGACTTATCTTCCAGGTCTGAATAACTTGTAATCCCATGATGTATCTCATATAATTTCTAAATTCCCAAACAAGCAAGCATTGATTAATCAATCAATCAAACAAAGCCTTAACCCCAAAAATTGGGGTCGGCTACATGAACCAAAAAAATCATTCGATGTGGTCATCCACATGAATTTTCCTCCTTCATCCCCTGCGATCGAGAACCTCATTCTCTTGTAAATCTAAAAGCTTCACATCATCGATTAATCTCATTACACACACACACACACAATATGTTCCTTCCAAATCACCAAAAAATTTACCCCACTTTTCCATTCCCTTTCCCTTCACAACCACTACAACACCATACCCACTCACCATTCATCCCTAACCTCCACCACCAAAACACTCATTTACCCCACCACTTTCCCCCACCACCCCAGCCGCCTCTTCCCCCACAGCAATCGCCCCTTCCCCTTCCCATCAAAAATGCAACTCCTCCTACCCAAAAACCGCCCCTCCTCCCCTCCAAAAACCCTTCCACCACAAGAATCACCTTGCCGCCCCTCCCCCACCCTAAAAACCCTAGCCACCACCCAACATAAACCCTTGAAAACACCCCCTTCTCACGAAAAACTCTAAAACGCCCCCCTCCCTTAAGATTAACACCTTCACCTTACCAGGAAACCATAAAAGCCCCTCCACTATTAGTATTTGAGGTGTTTTGGGGGTAGTTAGAGGAGGTTGGGGTTGGGATGGCTTGATTTTTCTTCGGGGGTAGGAGTTAGGGTTTCGCATGGGGTTTCACGACGAGGGTGCCGACGTGCCGGCGAGGGCTGAGGGAGAAGAGGTGGTGAGGTGGGTTACTTTTTGGAGGTGAGGTTTAGTGTTGGGTGGTCGATTGGTTGGGGGTATGGTGGTTGTATAATGCCTCTATTCCTTTTCTTTTTCACAAACAAACAACTACCTAAATCTAAGGTATTTCCTTTCCATTCTCCTTCATTCCCATTCCTATACCCATTCCCCTTCCCCTTGCCCAACCAAACGGCCCCTTAGTTGCTTCACCTTCAATGTCTCTAATAGTTCTGAGCCTCTTAACAACAACAATAGTATTCATCATACATTGGCTCTACATATGGTGGAACACCGGAAGCAATGGAAAACTCCCACTAGATTCTATGGGGTGGCCACGCCTCACTTAAACTCTTTAATTCTTTAAACCAAACAATTCATTTGACATCCAACTCTTTGTCAAACAGAGAATAAAAAGGTAAATAATAATGTGCATGGTATAATAATGTCAAAGATTATTTATCCAGTTTTGCTAAACTCTTGTTCGTCAATTTATACTTTTTGATGTATCTGCATATGGGCTAATATTTGAAACCAGCAGAGTTGGAAGACCAATTATAGCCTATGCTGATCCAGAGCTTACTTATTGAATCTTTCAACAAGAGGGCCAAACATTTCAAAATTGGTATTCACACACATTTACAGAGATTTTTGGGCAAGAGAATGCCGGCTCCTCACATGGATACATGTACAAGTACCTTAAAAACATGGCGCTAGGTCTCTTTGGCCCTGAAAGTATGAAGAAGATGTTACCTGGTGTTGAAGAGACAGTAACTAAAAAACTGAATCAGTGGTCTACACTGGATGCAGTGGAGAAAAAAGATGCAACAGCTAGTGTAAGGCACTCAGAATTTGAGTGTCAGTGGCTAGGATTATATAATATGCAATACTGGACTAAATAAATTTCCTTGCAACTTCTGTGCAGATGATAATCAATCTGACCAAAAAGCTAATCAGTCACAATACTCAAAACTCTTCAGAGAATTAAAGGGAGAGCTTTGTTGCTTTCATAAAGGAATTAATCTCCCTCCCTTTCAACATTCCTGGTACAGCATACCAAAAGTGCTTACATGTAATATTCTGATAGCTTTTACTTTAAGCTATCAGAATATTAAGCAACAGCTATTGCGGTGACAGGGAAGAAAGAAAGCAATGAAGTTTCTTAAGAGTATGCTACAAGAGAGGAGAAAGTTCCCCAGGAGAGAAAGCAGACTTCTTTAATTATGTCCTTGAGGAAAAGACAAAGGAGGGAACACTTCTTAAAGAAGGAATTGCTTTGGACCTAACGTTTGTGCATCCCTTTGCTAGCTTTGAGACAACATCTCTAGCTCTAACCGTAGGTCCGTAGACATTAAGTATCTCTCAGATAACCCTCTAGTGCTCCAAAAACTTACGGTAATTTCTTTTTAAGAGTTTTTATCTTTGATCATCGATTCTCACTCTTGCATTCATAATTATATGAAAAAACTTGCACAATACCGAATTGACAGGAAGAACACAAGGATATTCTAAAGAGAATGAAAATCCAAATTCTGGCCTTAAATGGAAAGAATACAAATTAATAACCTTCACATTTCAGGTTCGTGAAAGAATGACTTGCAACAACAAACAATTGTACAGTTAAGTAAATTGGCAAACTTTCCAAAAATAGCTCAGTCAAAATAACCAGTATAACTTGCAGGTTATCAATGAAACAGTTAGCTGGCTTTCAGAAAAGCACTGAGAGATGTCAACTATAAGAGTATGCATCCAACATCATTAAAAACTCCAGTGTAATTAAAAACTTTATTGAGGACCTCAGATTTTAGTCAGTGTTTACTTAGATACTCAAGAAACATACCGTAATGTATAATTTTGATTCATGTAGGTTATACCATTCCAGCTGGTTGGGGTGTTATGGTCTGTCCTTTAGCTGTACACTAAAACCCTGCAACATATGAAAATCCCCTCGACTTCAACCCATGGAGATGGGAGGTATGCAGCATTCTTTCTCATACTTACCAGTCATGAGATTAAATATATATATATATAATTAAAGAAAAAAAGCATGATATGACATCAGACAGGCTGCTGAGAAAAACAAAAATTGAAGAAGATATTGTGTGTGTGCGTGTGTGAATTGGAAGGAGAAATTAATGGTGCATCCAAACATATTATGGCTTTCGGTGGAGGTATGAGACATAGGGACAGATTTTACAAAGGTTCAAATAGCAGTCTTTATACACTGCTTTGTAACAAAATACAGGTAGAGGAAAAACACAACATCTCTTACAACAATTAACTGCGAATATTAATTATAAAGATGGACTTGGCTTACCTTCTTTAATAAACGAAATCTCGGGTGGAATCCATTAAAAGGAGGGAACCTCCTAAGGACCTCCGGCTTACAGTTTCCATATGGCTTCCATATTCGGTTGGCGGAGAAAACGCCAACAGAAACATAACCTATCAACTGATACTGATGTATTAGCTGTACTAGTCTGTAATCACCAGTGATTTCAGGCTAAGTGTAATATTGAAAACAAAGCCATCCACAATTATTTTTAAGCAACAATAAAGAAACACAACAATACAAACTCTCCGGAAAGAACAATTATTTACAATTCTCCACAGCAATAATGTGCCTTTCTTGTAATTATCACGATTTTATATGCATTGTTATTTTTAAACTTTCGTCTTATTGTCTATTGCAGAAGGATATATGCCTTAGCTCACGCAAGGACAGATTTCCTTGCTTTTGTATTTGGTACATCTATGTTTTATTTCTTCTGTTGTTTTGTGCTAACAGTGGAGTTGCAGCTCTAGGGATTGTAACCTCACTGTAGTGATATCGTGTGTGTGTGTGTGTGTGTGTGTGAGAGTGTGTGTGTGTGTGTGTGCGTGCGTGCGTGTGGGTGTGTGTAAGGACATGTAAAGGCAAAGCATGAGTGAATAAAAAGGATTTTAACCCGCCACAAAGTTCTTTACATTTTACTTGTTCCTGCTAGAGGCCTAGAGCTCCATGAACTTTTCATGATTGACGTTGAGACCACGCTGCCTTTATTTGAGAAATTTCAACAATGATTTTAGTACAAAAGGTTGACACTTAAATTCTCTACTAGTCATGGAGGTGTTTTAATGGTTGAAATCCATATTCCACTAAATTTCAACAATGATTTTAGTACAAAAGGTTGACACTTAAATTCTCTACTAGTCATGGAGGTGTTTTAATGGTTGAAATCCAAATTCCACTTTATCTTCACCTTTCTAATGGCACTTTGACTCCTCTCGATGGTAGTAAACTTGAGAAATTAACAGGCGCTCCAATCTACAAAAATTGGAATAAATCTCTGGAGATTGTGCTTGCCTTTAAAGTCAACCTCAGCTTTGTTGCTAGGTTGGTGACAAAAGATGAAAGAGATGCTGAAAAACAAGATCAACGAGATACTTGCAACAACATGGTTGTTGCTTGACTGACTGCATCCAAGTCAGCTTTTAAAGGAGATTCTATTTCGTAAATGGAACTAGAAAATACTTACCCGTTAGACAGCGATGTGTATCAGTGTATGAACTGAAAGATTTATTTGAATGAGCATTACACAACTATGAAGGCTGTATGGGAAGAAATAGATGACTTAAACCATAGTTAATACTTAATATAGAAGTGATTGCATTTATTGATAAAGTGAAACAACAAAAGGAAGAGTAAACATATACTAGTTCGGCAGTTCCTAAATGGACCGAATGAATCTTACAAAGATATGCAGAAAGAAGTCAATTGGTCATGTCCTCTTCCTTACCGTAATAAAGTTCTGGTAACTAGAAAACAGCAAGAAGCTCAAAGGGAAGTTTTGACGGAGAGAAGAAGGAGTTGAGCTATGTATAGAAATGATCAAGAGATGTTCTTAGTGTATTGTGTTTGGGATCAAACAACACATTAAAGAGAAGTGTGGGAAAGTAATTTGATACCCTAAATGGTCAACTACACAGAAGAAGATGCAAAAAGGATGAGAAAGGGAACAATTTCCAGTTTAGGATCATCAAATATGACACATGGAGGCATGTAGAATTGTGCAATAAAGGAAAGCAGCCTCAAAACTCAATCAGATGAGACGCAAATGCTAAAACGATGGAGAAGGACTGAAGGAGAATCTAACTGCCCATCTTTGGAACATATTTGAAACAGAGAGGGGGTTGCACTCGAGATTTCCATGTATGAGATCATGCCATCATGAGTTTAATGCGTCAAGTGGATTGATACTAGACTTAAGAGCATCTAATCATATCTCTAGGCATTTGCATATTACAATACCCTATGCTAGTTAATAATAAACATGGAGGAAAATAACAACCAAATCTCGTATGGAAACAATACACTTGCAAAGTGCATCAATCTCAAAATGCGGCACATGTACCCTAATTTTAGCAAGCACAACTGAGTGTGTAGCAAGAATCGAGTGTATCTCATCCTGACTTGTGCATTATTCATGACCCACAATTCCAAACAAACTAAAGCCCTTAGCATAGGAAAGCAGAACAAAAGTGACGACGAGATGACATCATTATAGCAGAACGGGAATCAAGGGAAAACTGTAGTTCATAGACGCCACGACAAAAACTTATGCAACTAAGATAAGCAATTTAATTTTTATTATTTTTATAAGATGAACAATGATCTTTGGTTCTCAAATGAAGTTGACGATGTAACTAACTACTGCAAATAAGGGATAATTATTCTCACATTTAACTTCTTACAAAAGATTATAGAAAATGACTATGTCATATAAGCAAAATATCATCAAAGAAGAACTAATAACATAAAAATAATTAAAATTCAGTAGAATATAATAAAAAAAAATTTAGGGATTACATTGATAAAAGTAAAAAAGTAAACCCTTTAAAAAATGTCCAATTGCATTTTATACTTCATAAATCTGCAAGCATATGCTTTAAGAACTGAATTAAATTTCAATTCTAAAACCCTAAAAATGATCATCTATTTCAGTAACAACAAATGTTTTTTTCAATTAACCAAACTCAAATTGTATTCAATTAAAACGATTTAAAAACCCTAAAATTCCGTACAAAAAAAAAACAAAAGACATAATCAATATCAAATGAAAGAACAATAACGAAAGTAAGTAGATTGAAGCTTACTGTGTTGAGGTATTGATTCTTCATCTGTTATTGCTACCTCATAATGATGATGACGACGATCAATTTTACCCAATATTCTGGGAAAAAGCGTCATCGAAGTTGCAGAAAAAATCATCCCAAAACTTAATTAATCTGATTAAAATTTGAAGTGAAGCTTTGCAATTTCATGAGAGACTACAATGAAGATATATTGGCAGTTATTCTTGTCTTGCTAATTAGAGGTGTCACGTGCGGTCGTGCAAGTGTGTGCAACTTACGGCATCCATAATGGTTCAAATCTCTCATAAATTTGTTTATATGTCACATCATATTTACATAAGTGTCGATCTCACTAAATAAACCTTTCATTAACCATGGCTAAAACTCTTGAAAGGTTCATATATGGGACACTTTATACTTTTTTTCTACACAATACCCCAAGAAAATTCCACATCGCTCATACAAACCACCAACTACTTTTAAACTTCTCTCAACTTTTAAAGCTCATTTCACCCCACTAACCACAACAAAGGGTTTGTTTTTCAAAACTTAAAAACACCAATACAAACCTCATACAAAACTCTATTACCTTGCGTGTGGCGGTCAAAACAACTTTTTTTGATTGATTCTCGAAGAACTTAAATTAAAATAATTATAATAGTAGCAATATTAGTTACTTTAATGTGTTTAAGGGAGTCTTAGAAAGTATTTTTTGTAGAGAGAGAAATGCTTGACACAAATTACGAGATAATGCTTGAAATTCAAGATGTCTCAAATGGCCGGACAGAGAAATATAGTGGAAAAAGTCTAAAGACATGCGCACGGGCGCAGGCCATGCCCCTATGCACACGTTCCAGCCTTTTTGGAACTTTTTGAGTTTTCCATGTTTAAGAAATACGGCTCTTTAGTGCGCTTGTGCGCATCATGTATGCACATAAGCACGAGGGTCGTATTTTTAATAATTTTCCACAACTCGTAGACTCATTTTCATATTTCGAAATTCATTGTTATATTCTGAAATCTACTATTATACTTCGAAATTCTCTTCCATATTCCACTTTATATGCTGCCATAAGCCTAAAGTTGCCTTAATTCGTACAGAACCTTCTCGAATGTTCTAGAACGTTCATCGTACTTGACCATATTTGTGCGCTTAATTTATTTTCTTAATTTTCGAAATATAATAATTATAATGTAAAATAATATATAATAAAATTAAATTAAATTAATTTAAGCGCATTTCAGCCATAAGAACTTAACATGGCTAACCATGTTCTGACAATTCAAGGTTTTTATTTATTTTTCAAGCAATCAAATTTTAAAAGTTAGACCTATTGCGACGTGGTACACTTTAATTTTCGGTCGTTTAGATGGAACCAAATGTAGGTATCTACAGAAACTAATTAATCGATGCTAAATTACTCCATTAACAAATTCAAGGATCCCCTAAATCCTAAAAAATGACTATTCGTTCATAATTATAAAAACTAAAACAATTTGCAGAAAGAAATTCATAGTTGAATTAATTAAATAATCAACAAACAAATAAATTAACATAAACTAATTGACATGCTAATTACCAAAACTAAATAAGCTAAAAATAATCAAACATAATCTATTAAATTAATTGAAAATAAGAGAATAAAGAAGTTACCGAATTGAAAGAGATTGAATTGAATTGCACTGAATAACTTGAAAACATGTTTGGTAGGGCCTAAAATGTTTTCTCCGAAAATAGTTTTCTGATTTTACATCGTTTGGTTTAGAGTAAAATATTAAAATGTAAAACTTGGGGTGGAAAATGGTTTTCCACCATGTTGAAAACATTTTCCCCCAAAATTGGGAAGAAAACATTTTTCATCACACTTGGAAGGAAAACACTTTTCCTTACCATTGAAATACTTGATTTTTCATCCAACCAAACAATGAAAAATGCTTAAAATGTAAAAACATTTTACATGGAACCAAACAATGGAAATTCTTTATGAAGATGGGTTTTCCAATATAAAAGGTCTTTGATGAAAAACTTTCATCCGAAAACGTTTTACACCCTACTAAACGGACCCTGAATCGCTAATAAGTATACAACATTATTTTGTGCGACCTGCTAATGAATAAAACAATTGAATACTTAATTTTTATTTTTATTTTGTTATCTTCCAAAGAGAAAAAAAAGTGAATAAATAAATTAAACCCTACCCAAATTCCCAAACAAAAAAGTCCAAAGACATACGATACTGGTCATTAATTATACATTTCACGTGAGTCTATAACTCTAGTAACTAGTGATCCCTGGTTGTAATCCGTGTAGCCTTCAATTTCTCATCAAGTAAGCATCTACTAACCTCATAATGCTCATACTTATTTATAGATATAGGACGCAAATTTATGTAGATGACCACTCTGAATGATCAATTTGATTTATGTAGCCGATCCTAATTATAGAACCAAGACTTAAATTGCTTGATTGAAATGCATATATATATATAACATACCAATCCTATTTCGTTGCTTAAATATTTGACAAAATAATGTTTGATTTGGTTAATGGTTAACCTTCAACTTTGATTTTGTTAGAAACTAGAAGCTCTGGTTGGAAAGAATAATGTAAAAAAGTTTATGGTTATAATTTTTTCAAATGAATCAATTCCTCAAATAATCATATTTTCAGTGGATTGTAGTAATTTTGGATTAAATATTATAAATTACAAATTCAAGGAAGATGAGAATGTTTGATTGTATGCACCTCTTTTGAATCTAATTTTACGTTAGGTTCTTATTTGCTCATCTTTGGGCTAAATTTCAAAATTTTGGCTACTAGGCATTTTGTGGGATGATTAAGATGTATATATTTAAGTTAAAATTGACCTTGCATACTTTGATATTCTATGGAGTATGTTGGTTAATTTATTTGAACCCATATATAAATTAGAGTACTTCGATATTTAATTTTATAGAGTAGTATTTTAAAAGTATACTTTGATATCATCATTTCTTATCCTTATTAAGACTATGGAATACAAACCTAAAACTTACATGATGAATATAGTTTTAGTCATGTTAAAAATGAGAAAGAGACTAATATGCCTATTACTCCGTATATCATTGTAGGTAAGTAGCCATAATAAGTGTCTAGAACAAGTTTCCTTTTTATTTGTAATATTTGTGAGTGATTACCGAATTTAATTGAGTACATGAGTGGTCTAAAGGGGCAGTTGAGTGTCAAGGTGAAAAAGCTGGTATGACATCCATACTTTCACTAGTTATCCTTATTTTTTATTTAGATTCTAAGCACATTTTTCTTATTATTTGGCCGAGTGTTAAGGTGAACAAGAAAGTACAATTTCTACTATTATATTGCTAACAAATTTTCTACAAGGACTTTAAACTAATTTTATTATACTTATAGTGTTGGTTGAGCGTCAAGGTGAATAAGAAAGTACAATCTTATTACTATTATATTGCTATCAAATTAATTACTCTAAAGTGATTTTCTTATTGCAATTAGGTGAATTTTAGATGAATCATACTAAATCAAATTAAAAATGCCATAATCCTAATCCATTTATTGAATCCAATTCAAGGACATGTTCAAAAAATCAAGCCAATTTAACACAAGGTAAACCAATCAAATCAAGAGTACATGTGAAAAAACCTTAAAAAAAAAAAAAAAAAAAATCCATTCGCGTTAAAGCTCACAAGCGCATTTGGTTAGGTATGAATTTAGTTTACCCTCCCTTTCATAAGTGCATTATGGCCTTATGGGGCAAATCCAATCCGAAAGAACAATTCGAAGTACGTCCGACAAGCAATTACCAATTATGTGATGCGTCCAAATATCATACTCCATACTTCCATAGTAGCTTCCAAATTGCATAAAATTCCCAAGAACAACTTGAAGTATGCCCCACAACTCCACAAGCAACTACCAACTATGTGATGCAATATATCATACTCCATACTTTCCGGAGTCGGAGTTTGCTAATGTATAGGGATTCCCAATTTATTATCAATCATTGCGCACTTTCAAAACACATGTGAAAATATGAGTATATCACATTTGAGGGCCTTTTGTTACAGGAGCATGTCAACTCCTTCGCATCACTTACGACACAGTTTTGTTCATCAAAGAACCCAAGTAACATATTAAACACATTTTTCAACGTTGGATCCTTGAGGTATTGGGTTTTCTACGCTGTTCCCGGGATACCCCTAAGGTTTAATTAGTTACTATGCCATAACCTTATAGTTAAACAAATATTAAATGCTCGTAAATATTTGTTGTACGAGCCATAGTGATTATAGTACTATTTAATTGTAAGAAAATATGGACAAGTATGGGCCATAAATAAAAGCGTATGAGCCACCATTTGAAATTGTGATATTTTTAACGAAAAAGTCATGACTTGGTAATTTAATGAATCTTAGAGGCACTATGTGGAAGTTTTAATTTGGAATAACACAACATAAAAAACCCAATATCCCAGGGACACCATGTAGAAAACCCCTATTAAACACTTAGAAACTTCAACAAAGTAGGGAAGTAGCATAGTTAAGTCGAACAACCCATAAGAAGTTCAACATGTTGGCCACAACTACAAGCTGCCAATTTGAAAAGAAGTAAAAACAGTAGCAAATTCTAATACGGAGTACAACACAAATTAAAATGCATCCAAACAGCTGGAAGTTCTGGAACAAGGACCCAACCATGTCAATTATCAACAACCTCCCGTCGTATTCTGAGTTATCTTTATCACCTTAGCCAAAACAGCATCAAGGTCTGCTTCAAGTGAATTCAACATGTTATTATCTTGTCCACAATATGCAACTGAACGCCTGAACACACGGCTTAGAACATGCTGTCATATACATCAAGATAAGCCGATAAAGTTTTCCAACCCAACAATGGAATGCATAACGAGAACCTTTTAAAAGCCAGAAATTTGCTGCTCATTTTTTCAGCATTACAAAAAGGGTTTGGTAATGAGCTGATTAGCTGAATGCCGCGGCTGGGTTCTGTGGTTCAATGGAAAGTTCTGCTCCTGGATTAAAGTTTAACTGCGAGTATGCAAGAAATTGGCATTGAAGGTGGAATGAAACTGAACATATACTCCATTTAAAGTTATCACATGTCAAAATATCCCAACCTTTAGTTACATAGTACTATAGTAGTAGTCTAGTAGACAAGGACTTGCAGCTTGCAAGGCAAGAAACGAATGGAGACTAATGCAAATCAGAAATCACTATAAATTTGCATCTAACATTTCAATCGATCATATACTACTTATTGCAATTAGTTATCTCTTTCACTATATATCAGTGTATTTATCTTGGTATTTTGTTATGCCTCTCAGTACTTCTAGGAAAGTTATGGATGATTGTAATTAGCCTTTGTAATTGTTATACTTGCATAAGTAGTACTCTGTATATAGCAAGTATTTTTACATTCAAGGATACAACTACAACAGAATAATCTTATTCCTAAATCGTCAAGTTCATCGCATCAATCATTTACTCCGTAGTATATTTCTGAGACAAGCAAATATACAACTATAAAAACTTGAAAAATGTGTCGTGTAGAATTGCCATAAACCACCGGCTCGTCACGAAATAGACCGTTACAAAAAATAGCATCTTGAATTAAAAATAGCATGAATTGCTAACTTGATCCAACTTTGACATGCTTAATCAAAACGGGTTGACAAGTTGACACAGAGCGACATTGCGCAATTACCAATTTTACTTAAACAACAAAAGCGAAAAATGTTATAAATCTGACTCAAATTGAACTCTTTCTGTTCCCATTTGTTTGATGCATTTTGATTTGTACATATGCCGAGACACTTGTTTGCCCCCTAATATATGTTGTTGTGTATATATAAAAATTATAATAATTGGATATTAATAGCAAACTCATTGAGATAAATCAAACAATATTCCATATGACTATATTATATTTTATATTTTTTTTAAAGTAATTTAAAAGATTCACCCATCTTATAATAGTGACAACATTTCAAACGTATGAAACATTTAGGAACGGAGAGAGTACAAAAAATAAAAATAAGAGCATTCAAAACGTTAATGTGTACTTTTAAAGAGGTAACTAAGAGAAAACAACATCTAACAGTAGGTAAGTAGTCACTAGTCATCAACTCATCAAACGCATACAACATTATTTTGAGTAACCAACTAATGAATACTAGTAAAACAATTTAATACTCGTACTTAACTTTTACTTTTACTTTGTTATCTTCCTAAAAAAAAAGTGAATAAATCAATTAAACCCCAAGACATATGATACTCAATTACTGATCATTAATTATACATCTCACGTGAGGGCCTATTTACTTCAGCTGAAAATAGCTGAACTGAATTGAGCCGAAAGTTTTTTATGAAGGATTAATGAATAGCAAAATAAGAGAAGAGCTAAGTTGAGCTGAACTGAGCAGAGCTTAACTGAACGGATTTTAAGCTGAAGTAAACAGATCCTAGTCTATAACGCCAATAACTAGTGATCCCAAGTTGTAATCCATATAGCTATCAAGCAAGCATCCCTTAACCTTAATTCTCATACTTAAATATAATTCTCAGTCATAGCGGATATAGAACGAATTTATGTAGATGACCACTCTGAATGATCAATTTTGGTTTATGTAGTCAAACCCAATTATAGAACTAAGGCTCTATTCTCAACTTATTTTTGCTAATCTGAACATATTTTTGCTGAACTGAACTTATTTTTGCTGAAAATAAGTAAAAATAAGTCGAGGAGAACAGGACTAAGGCTTCAATTGATTGATTGAAATGTATATATATATATATATATATATATATGTATTACTACTACATAGTAAATATAGAAAGTAGAAACGCACACAAACTTCTTCTAAGTCACCAAGAAGTTGAGTTAACTCCAATATCAATAATGTCTCTCCTTTTACTAAGCCTCATAACAGTAGCAATAGCATTCACCACACATTGCCTCTACAGATGTTGGAAACCAAGATGCAACGGAAAACTCCCACCAGGTTCAATGGGATGGCCACTCCTCGGTGAAACTCTAGAGTTCTTTAAACCAAACACTTCATTTGAACTCTCTCTTTTTATCAAAGAGAGGATGGAAAGGTAATTAACAATGTGCATAATATGATGTATTTATATCCACATTTCCGTCCCCAACTTTCTAACCTCTTCTTGGTCATCAATTTAGATACGGGCCAATATTCAAAACCAGTCTAGTTGGAGCACCAATTATAATCTCAGCTGATCCAGAGCTTAGTTATACAATTTTTCAACAAGAGGGCCAAACATTCCAAAGCTGGTATCCAGACACATTTACAGAAGTTTTTGGGCGAGAAAATGTTGGCTCCTTACACGGTTATATATACAAGTACCTTAAGAACATGGTGTTAAGTCTCTTTGGTCCTGAGAGCCTGAAGAAGATGCTACCAGAAGTTGAACAGACTGTACTTAAAAAGCTCAATCAGTGGTCTACTGTGGATACAGTGGAGATAAAAGATGAAACAGCAAGTGTAAGGCAGTCAGAATTTTGGGTATCAGTGGTTAAGATTATATATTATGCAGCCTTAATCTAAATAGTTTTCATTGCAATTTTTTTGCAGATGATATTCAGTCTGACCGCCAAAAAGCTAATAAGTCACGATGTTGAAAACTCTACGGAGAATTTAAGGGAGGGATTTGTTGCTTTTATCAAGGGACTAATCTCCTTCCCTTTAAACATTCCTGGTACAGCATGCCACAAGTGCTTACAGGTAAACTGTGATTTACCTCTAACTAAGATCTCTTCATTATTCATCTAATTGTGCATATACAGCAGTTTTGACTTTAAGCTATCAAATTATTAAGCAACTGCAATTGTGGCCAGGGAAGAAAGAAGGCGATGAAGATTCTTAAAAGCATGCTACAAGAGAGGAAAATGGTACCAAGGAAAGAAAACACTGACTTCTTTGATTATGTCCTTGAGGAACTGGCAAAGGAGGGAACACTTCTTACCGAAGGAATTGCTCTAGACCTAATGTTTGCGCTTCTCTTTGCTAGCTTTGAGACAACATCTCTGGCTCTAACCGTAGCCATGAAATATCTCTCAGAGTGCCCTCTAGTGCTCCAAACACTTACGGTACTATTTCTTGACCTTAGATTATATGTTCGCACTACATCTTCTAATTGAATAAAAACTTACAAAATGCAGGAAGAGCACGAGGAAATCATGAAGAGGCATGAAATTCCAGATTCTGGCCTTACATGGAAAGATTACAAATCGATGACATTCACATTTCAAGTTAGTTAACAATGAATTCCACACTTAGCCTTTTCCTCCTCACCTCATTTTAATAATATTCACTTAAAACATGTTCAGTTGAATTCAATTAAAAGAGGATTTCGTAATAAAAGGAAAACTAGTTTAGGCTGGGAACAATAAGTTAAGTTCAGTACATGAAAAATAAGTTAAGTTCAATAATAATAAGTTCAGGTTAGATAAAATAAGATGGAGAACAGGGTTTACTTTGTTGTCACTTGTTAGCCTTTCATTATATAGCCCGTTAAGATAACCAGAGTATATATTGCAGTTTATCAACGAAACAGTTAGGTTGGCAAATATAGCTCCAGGAATTTTCAGAAAAGCACTGACAGATTTCAGCTATAAGGGTATGTGCCCATCATCATCAAAAATTATCTTCCAGAATTTTTGTTTAGTCAATAATAACTTTAGCAGTCATGTGACATACCTAACATACAACTTTTATTTATGTAGATTATACTATTCCAGCAGGTTGGGGCGTCATGGTATGTCCTCCAGCAGTACATTTAAACCCTGCCACATACAAAAATCCCCTCGACTTCAATCCATGGAGATGGGAGGTATACATCACACAGTGTTATTTTTATCAGTCATGAGAAGAAAAAAAGAGATAAACTTTGATTGAGCAAAAACAAAAATTGAACCTGAAAATTCTATGCGTATAGGGAAGAGAAATGAATGGCGCATCTAAACATTTTATGGCTTTCGGAGGAGGTATGAGATTTTGCATTGGGGCAGATTTTAGCAAGGTTCAAATGGCAGTTTTCATACACCACTTGGTAACAAAATACAGGTAGAGTAGAAATACACCATCTTTTTTAAGAATCAAAGTGTCAATTTTGGCTTATTTTCTTTAACAAATGAAATATCAGGTGGAACCCATTAAAAGGAGGGAACATCCTAAGGACCCCCGGTTTACAATTTCCAAATGGATTCCATATTCGGTTGGAGAAGAAAGAGAGAAAGTCAACAGAAGTGGATTCTATCAAATGAACCGGTGTTAGAAAACAGACTGGTACACATCATGAAGTTGTATACAAAATTATCTGAATGAGAATTTATGCTAAGCTACAACTTAAAGTCTCTGCTTGTAGCTCCATGACAATGTACTACTTTGTATAATGTTTTTATCAGTGTGCTTTACTAATCTATTATCACTAGTGATTTCAAGCTACAATGATTTTGAAAACAAAGCAGGCATCCAGTATTGTTTTCAAGCTAAATAAAGAAATAGAACAATAAAACCAGACAAGAAAGCACAATCGTTGCCAATGTCTCCACAAAACAAGAGCAGCTTTGTAGTTTTCTTGTAGCTGTCACAGCTTTTGAATATATCGTCTTTTATTGTCCTTCATCATTTTGTCTATCATAGAAGAATTGATTTCTTTGCTTGTATATAAGAGTGTAACCTCAATTTTTTACAGTTGTGGTTATGGGGATTCTACAACGCTATAATGATAATGTGTATGTGTGTTTACGGAAAAGATAAAGGATGCTTGTTAACATAAAGCTCAATAGCTCTTCATAATTTCGGGCTTTATCACACAACAACCATCACAGTGGGTTGAATTTCAGCACAATGACTTAAAAATTCAATAAACTTACTTAGGGTTAACACTCCCAATGTTCAGACTAATGCTTGTTTTGTTATTGATGGTTATGTGTGTCCATCTTCTTTCATAAGTGGCAGGGCCTTTTCTTTTGTCATAACTTAACACAAATTAAGTAGGGTTAGGCAATCAAGGTTGTTTTCCAAAAGAGAAAGGAATGGAGAAGAAACAAAGATATAGAATGGGGTGTTTTATTGTTTTGTTACATTCAATAATCTAATTACGATTAGTTGAGTGTTGTTTATGAAAAAAAAAATAAAAAAAAAAAAAATTAAGCTTTTTACTTTGAGTTTTATTGGCGAAGTTCCATATAATTTGAATTGTTTTAAATGAAAAGAAAATTTAAAATACAATTTTCCGGCACAAGAACCCACTCTGGCTGGCTGATTAATGGCAATATGTTACTTCTTGATGCAAGTTCTGTGTCAATCTACAAACCTGGTGCAAATTAGGGCCAATTACTGAAACACCCATTAGAGTTGGTGCATTGAGTATAATTTGCATTTAACTTTGTGTGAAAATCCAGGCCATTATCCTTGCTAATATCTATAATTCCAAAGCCTATCCCCACCGATATGATGGTCCTCGCACTAGGAGAAAATTTGAGAAATTAGCAGCATCTTCAAAATAAAAAAACCTAGAATAGACTTATGAAGATTTGTGCTTGCATGTAAACACAACCGGGGCTTTGTTTAGATTGGTGGCACGGAATGGAGAAAACGCTACAAATCAAGATGATAAAGATATGGGGGATACTAGCAATAACAAGATACTATTTGATTGAATGCATCAAGTCACTGACTGTTAAAAAGTGATATTTGTAAAGGGACATTTAGATTCAGAGGGAAGGAAGTCTTGTTTGATAAATGGAACTAAAAATACAAGTTAAAGATCTGTCTGAACCCAAGCAGACTGAAAATCTGTGAAATACACGCGCTATGAAACGCTATGGGATGAATTTGGTGATTTGATGCCTTAAACATTCTCCCACCTATCACTATTCACTAAATTGAATACAGAAATGGATGCCATTTTTTGAATCAATGAATCAAAAAAGGAAGAGCAAAGTTTATATGGACTGAACGAATCTTTATGCTGAAAGGAGGGTTAATTGTCGTGTATACCACCAATTCTCAAAGGGAAGTGTAGAAGGAAGAAAAAGGCAAGAATTGACGATGTACTATGTACAGAAAACACAAGAAAAAATGAACAAAAAATGATGAGGAGGAATTGCTTCCAGTTTAGTATCATCAGCTGTGAGTATGTGACACATAGAAGTCATGTGGAACAGAGGAAAGTCGCTCCAAAACTCAACCAAATGGGCAAGGTGCAAATGCCCAATGACGGAGAATGCAATTCTCACAGCCACAACTTGGCAACTATTGCTGCTCAAACTCACACCACCAACTACAAGGAAGGATAGTAACAGAGGAAGAGCTAAACTCAAGATTTGCAAGATATCATGACACCGTGCATTTATGAGTCTAATGCACAAAATTATAGACTTATACGACTAGAAATTTGCATACCGTGCTAATTAATGAAAAAATCAAATCAGTCTCCCCATCGGAAAAGCAACAACCATATCTCATAATGAAACGATGAGTCAATGACCTTGCAAAAGGTAATGAAACTCTAAAATTTGGTGCAAACATAAGGTGATTAGGGGATCACGAAAGTTGTTGTAAATAATTAGTCAGGAAAGAAGACTGTAAAGTCACGGGCTAAAAAAGTATATAACCTAAGATGAACATTCGGGTGTGACACAACAGGTTCGGCCATGTACCCTTAAAACAAACCTAAACTGAAAAGGCGCGTTTCAAATGAAGTTGAAGGTAACAGCATGTGTTTGACATGGCCTTTAGCTTAATCAACCAAATATCATGAACTTGAGTGACTTGTGCAAAGTAGGGATCATAAGGTACATTATGCCGAATTTGACGATTATTACGGAACGACACAGTATTATATCATTAATAAAGTCAAACTAATTCTGAACATTTGCAGTCAAATACGTTGCAAATTAAATTTAGAAGTATGTAAATTATTAGACCTGAAAATGCTTTAACAGCTATAATTATCATAAAAAATTGGCAAATTTAATTAAATTCATACAGAAATACAGCAAATTGAATAAAAAAAGATTCTCACACACAACAAAAATTTCAGTTACAAACCTAACAAACCACATAAACAATGGCAAAATTAAAAGCCGGCTCAAATTGTATTCGAATCAATAATTTCGAAAACCCTAGAATTCCATGAACAAAATAATATCGGAAATCAACCTTATACAATTACATCAAATTCATATTATAGTTATAAATATTACTCACATACAAAATTCAATATCAAATGAAGCAAACAATAAACAAATAGATTGAAGTTACTCATAATGATATGATCAGTGTTTGTGAGTTTCTAAGTAGTCATCTGCTACTTGATGATGATGAATTTTACCCAATTCACGGGAAATCAATCGACGTAGCCGAATAATTCATCCAAAAATAAACTAAGATTTAAGGTTATATCTAATTTTACAGACAAATTGAATTTGTGGTTTGCAATTGGTAAGATGTGAGGTTAGAGAAATAGTACAACTGTACAAGTTATAGTTTGTTGGTAGTTGGTAACTTGATACTGGGCAGGGAATTAAACCGCGTCGGAGATTGGCAATGTAAAACATGGCTAATGCACAATATAGTCAACTGGACAATATTATGTTTTTTACTCGCGTTGATTGGGGTTGGGCTAGGGGGTAAAAGTAATTCGGATTAAATCGGAAGGCGAACCAAAACCAAATCATAGTGAAATTTGGAGATCGGATTTTTTTTTGTAATTTGGTGCGGTTTGATTGTAAATTTTTAAATTTCGGTTTGGATTCATACTGGACCCCTCGGTGGAACGTACACCGAACTTTAGATGAATAGTAAAAACCTTTAATTTTAGGGTCTTTAAGGCTTAAGCCTACTACTTGTTAAGTAGTTATGCCCAAAACAACACCAAAAGCCAAGCAAAATCCTAAATTCTCTATCATCCTTTTCAAAGTATGTGTATTTGATTTAGTGAGTTATTGGATAGTGCTACAGATATACTACAAATATATTAAGCAGGAATTGTTGTACAAAAAAAATATCTTTAAAATTCGGATTGGATTGATCAAAATCGTAAGACCGAATTTAGGTGGATTGGATTGGATTGGACTGAAATTCAATATGGATTGGATTGGTCTCAAATTTCAAAGACCGAAAATATATGGTTTGGGTTTGGATTGGGCAATAATCCAAACCATAGACCGAAACTTTCGCCCCTAGGTTGGGCATATATAGCTAAATGTTTTGATTAAGAATACTATTGTTGCTTTGAGCGTACAGGTAGTTAAGTGGTTAAAGTTCCTCCTGATTCTAATTAATTATGAAATGAATTTCATTACCGTTCTTGTGGCAAACACCAAAAAAAAAAAACTATTTGTTGCCTACTTTTAATAGGTTTTTCAAGGGTTGTAGGTTGGTACTTATGATTTGTTGCTTTTTAAAGTTGTGTCCAATTATTTTCAAATCTCAGTCCTACCCTTAAAATCATCTAATTTTTTAAGTTGTGCTCTGTTATCAATTTCCAATTACATATTTTATTATTTTTGTTTTTATTAATTCTTTTATTGTACTAATATTTAAAAGATTTGTTTTATCTTTAGAAAACTTTGACAGAGTATGGTGAATAAAATTAACTAAATTGTAACTTAAAATTAGCTTAAAAGGGAACAACTTAATAAATTGGTTAGCTCAAGGGTATTACTGGAATTCGAAAATATTGAGTACACCTTAAAAAACGCAAAAACTTATGGATATACCTGAGAAAATTTTAAATAGTTAAATCATATTTTGGCTTTCAAACATTCTATGGCATGGCAAGACGAATTGAAGGTATAGGAGACCGGGCATTATTTGTTGGTCACATCTATACGTTCATTGTAGAGGCATGTCCATCAAACAAGCGCGATAGACCTAATTATATTTATTTACGGATGACGCTTCTGAATGGTATTGTCGTGAAAATTCACTCCTAGAGGAAGGGAAAGGATATGGGGCATATATTCTTTGGAAGAAAAAAAGTTGTCGAACGATCTCATGCAAAGGTCCCTAATTAATATGATTATGAAACCCCACCTATATGAGTGCAACGGTTCCAACAAAGGAGAAAATTTTCGAAAAGGAAGTTTGTACAACAATAAAACTATGGGAGCTCCTTCCTTACAGTATAAGGTAGGAAAGGTAGATTGTATCTTATGTTACACTAGTAGATTCTCATCAGTTTTGCTTTAATAAAACTAGTTGATATCTTCACAAAGCGGGCGGGGGGGGGGAGGGGAGTTTGAATTAGTATGCAAAATTTTTACTAGAAAAGCTAAATTATAACTCATATGAGAGGAAGGTATATATTCCAGAGTATAATGGTGTGATGCGCTTTCACTTGCTGTACTTTTCTTCCACACTCATCTAAACTAAACCGTCACAGGATTCCAAAAAAACTTTTTTTTCTTCCCCTTTCCCACCTATGTTAGTATATAGAGAAGTTCAATGGTGCATGATGAGAATTGATCAATGTATATATGTTGGAAGTTCTTGAGTGATATGCAAGAAGAAAGGTGAGGAAACAAAAAATCTCCAGCTGATTTACATATGTTGTTTTGTGATGTTTCATATTTTTCTTTACTAATCTACTTTATTAAGTTTATATTATTTTTTTATTAAGATGGACCCCACACATCACCCACTTGATTAGTTGCAAGTTGTTTCTCTTTCATCAATTATTACCCCAGTTTGACCCCACTACTATTATTATATCATATTCCATAATGAAGAGGTGAATAGTGACTGACAAAAAAAATAGGGAACAGAGGGAGTATATAATTTATCAATGCACTTCTAATCTTAATTACAATATTGTCATGAGAATATTGTATTAATTACAATATTCATATGTCTTAATGCCTAGATTACTGTCTAACTTGATTATTGTCTCACGGTTGTAATATTTATGGCCTCTCGTAATGCAGACCGTTGTATTCCCTCTTCTCCTTTAGCCTATATATATATATATATATCATTTTCGCGATTCTTCAATATATACAACACTTTCAATTCATGTTCCACAAAAAATTTATAAAACATAATCTTTTATGTCAAACACTTTACCATTTCGATTTTGGGCAATAGTCAGAGTTCTTGTCGGAGTTTGTAAGTGCATATAAATTCCGGCGTCGTGCAAATCCTAAAAGGTAAGTGCGCGCTGATTGATTAAATACTACTTCGAGGTAGCACGGAATCGCCTTTTAGGATAGTGACCTACCACGACATGACAATTATCTATTTTAATACTCTATGCAACGTTAAGATAAGTATCTGTCATTTTATTTGATCATTACCTAATAATTTTAATGCACTTGTCTAAAGCTTAATATTCCTTATTACACTTTATGAAAAACTACAGAAATTTGATATCTAAAAACTATGCATGTGGACGAAATTAACAAGATCATATAAATGGATATATACATATATATATATATTTATATATTTAAATATATCATGAAGAAGTTTCAAAGTCAAATGAAGATCATATATATTTAAATATATATATATATAAATACTATGCATGTGGACGAAATTAACAAGATCATAAAAATAGAGATATATTCTATAATATATCATGAAAATTTTCAAAGCCAAATTAAGTTTGTTCATCCTTATACCCAATATTTCAATTGTAACTAACATTATGAAATAAAGGGAGTACGTTACAATAATTAATTAGAGATCACCCACCCAGTTTGCATACCACATGGATAGTCCATAAAAGAAATGTAATCATAGTAATTAAGCAATGCTACCCTAAAAAGTATTGTTTAGATAAATGATTTTGGTCAACAAAATTTAATTTAGCTTCCATAAAATCTGAATATTCCGCAAAGTAAATAACTTGTTTCATAAATCAGTTCGTCAACTTGGCAAATATCTATAGCTCCCTAGGTCACTTCATGAAGTATGGATTACATAAATGGGCCTCCTTTGGTCTACCTTGGGCCAAGTCCTCTTTGTCATCTATTCCGAGCCTTTGTGCCAACTTCGGAACACCTACAAAACTCGGGGAAAAATGTCAAAGAAGCATGTCAAACAAAGTAAAACAAGAATGCAAGTAGAAAGGGGCAAAAATTGCCTAAAACTCACTAAGTATGAAAGTAGGGTCATTTTCTTCACGAGGTTATCACGACTCACGACACTCATGAGTCATGCTTTTGTTAACTATGTGATCATGCATTGAATTATATTCCTGTACATTTATTAGCTTTAAGTGTATACGGAGAAAACAAAAAACAAAAAGAAGAAGTTGTATATTTGTATGATATTGCACCTATTGGCGCTCTCAATTTAAATGTGAGAGAAACAAGAAAATTTGTGCTCCCATACGTTATAAGAATTTATTTGATTGAGAACACCCACCCAATTTACATATGTCATGAACAACCCATAAAAGAAAAAGAACCATAAAAGTAGTAATTAATCAATGCTTACCCAAAAAGTATTGTTTATATGAATAGTATTTGCTTTAGTCAACAAAATTTATTAGCTTTCATAAAATCTGCATCCCTAAAGTAAAAAAACTCGTTTTATAACTTTGTTCATCAACTTTACAAAGATCCTTTGATCAAATGGAAGAACCATTGTTAATGTTATTGATTTTACTAGCAATAACTAATAATTTGGCACATGGATTAGAAGCTACGTTGTCACAAGATGAAAAATTCGCAATCAAAAGGCAACTCGATCTCCTCAACAAGCCAGCAATTCATAGTTTTGTGGCAAGTTTATTGAGCTTCAATGATCTGCATTCTTAACCATGTCAAAAGTTCATTATTAGTGCTTTTCTACTATAATGCTTAAAATTTTCGTGTAACCAAATGCACGCTAATACTTGTTTCTTTTGTTTGTCCATTAGACTCAACATGGTGATGTTATGGACTGTGTGGAGATTGATAAGCAACTTGCATTCGATCACCCTTTACTAAAGAATCACTCTATACAGGTTCTTTTATTTTTACTCTGATCTATAATATTTTTCGAGTTGATAGTAGTGTATGAAGATCAATGTTTTTAATTTATTGTTATTAACTTATTACTCCATGTTGTGTTGTTGTTGTTATTATTTTAATTTACATATATGTGCAGATGGAACCAAGTTTCAAAATTCCAAAATGTAAAAGGTCTAATGATAGTTCTTCTTCAATTTTGACGGCATCACAACTTCTACTAAAGAACATAAGATGTCCAAATGGAACTGTGCTCGTCAAAAGGATTCAAGAGGAAGATCTTGCGATGGCAAAATACTTAAAAAAGTTTGGCATCACATCTTCTAAGTTTGTTTATCCGAATAATGATCCACCTCCTGGAGTTCACAATGAAGTGAATACTTTTCTATCAAATTCATACATGGGGTACTTTTTTGTTTTATAAAAATTTGTTAATTAGAGTTACGTCTTAATCTATCTATCTATCTACGATTTTTTTATTGAAGACATGAAGTGATACATATTTATTGATACCTTTGATAGTATATACTTTGCACCATTCTCCTAGACAGAGCTATAGAACATATATAGTGGGTACATGCCACCCCTCGGGCAATATATGTAGTGTTGTACTGCGGTGTGCTAGCACTTATCATACAGTATACATACATAAACATACACCTAATTAAGTGCATATTTTCTAGTGTTTGTATGTCTTGGTTGATCGAAGAAGCAAACACTTGTGCAAATTGTAACACGTTGAATGCAGATTGCAGCTCTTATGACGTTTACCTATAACACAGGGGCAACTGGCCAAATCAACCTGTGGAGTCCGTCTGAGAAACCAGACCAATTCAGCGACGTTGCTTTCTTTGTTGGAAATGATGATGGTGTTAATGCTAACGCTCTAATCACTGGTTGGATTGTAAGTGCTACTAGATTCGTACCCTAAACAGCTAACTATATACCTTTTGCAACTTAATTATCATCTACCGCTTTTGTATACAAAACAAGCTAATGGCCTAATACTTACTTATGCATTTGCTGCCACAACTTACCTATACTTCGCGTAACATATTAACACATTATATGGTTTGATTTCCTCGTCTAACTTTATTTTGCATCCAAAATGACAGGTGAATCATTCTTCGACAAATACTCGGTTATACACGTTATGGACGGTAAGAACACCCCTTAATTGATCATTCTTCTTCTTTTTTATTGGTGCAATTAATTGATCATCCATCAATTATCATTAGTTTATTTAATTTACGTAATATATCAAAATATATGATTGCAGCGAGACACTGGCAAGACCACAGGTTGTTACAATACACTGTGTCCAGGTTTCGTACAACTAAGTCAAACAGTCACCTTAGTCCAAGTTTTAAGTCTGATATCAACCCATTTGAAACGTCAATATTTTGTAGACCTTACCTTACAACAGGTTATTACTCGTTTCAGTTCATTTTGGTTAATTTTTGTTTATATTACGTACATACATCCTAAAAGTTGGTTAAAAATGGTGTATATATTTTAGTTAATTATTGTTTATATTACTGGTGTAACGAGATGTAAAGACCAAGAGTTGGTGGCTATTATACAGAGAAGAGAAGGTCGGATACTTTCCAAAGGAATTGTTCACTAGCTTAGTAAACGAAGCGAATAAAGCCAGCTGGGGAGGTGAAATTCAAAGCCCAGTAAATGAATCACCGCCGAGTATGGGAGCTGGTCATTTCCCCAAGGAAGGATACAGTAGAGCATGCCTTGTGAAGTGGATGAATTTGTTTGCTCCTCAAGGATTTCCTCCTGTAAAAGATTTAAAGTATTACTTAAGTAAACCCAATTGTTATGGAGTTTTGTATGGACAGTACCCTACTTGGTCTGTCGTCAATAAGGAGGAGCCTCCTGAAGAGATTGGGGACATTTTATATTTGTTGGTGGACCTCAAGATTGTAAGGATCGATTTGTTATTAAGATTGTTTTGCTAATTAATAAAAATAATTAAGCTTGGTAGTTTGGTTTGTATTAATTGCGTCTTTGGAGCCCCTAAAGTGAGTGATGAGAATCGATCCCATAATTTTAAGAGACTTATAAGTTAAAATTATGCATGGCGGCCAATCTTTCCCATAATAATAATGTGCATATGTGCAATTTCACAAACATAGTCTCTCTTTTATCAATTCCGTCCTAAACTACTGTCCACCTCATCATTTTGATATAATATTATTTTTTTTCTCAATTTTAACAACTAACCTCCAATTTGAATGACAGTTTTCCTCTTACAAAAATAAATAAAAAAATTGTATTTTTTTTCCATAGCATAGTATATAATTATATGGCGTACATCACCTAATGACTTCACAGATACATCTATCAATAAATTAAAGGTGTCAGCACAAAAAAAAAATACTCCCTTTATCTTTTTTTACTTGCTACATATGGACCAAAAAGCTCTCACAGATACCGGTACAATGTAGCAAATAAATAATAATATAGGGAGTAAAATAAAAATAAAGGTGTGAACGGAATCGATATCAAATATCGATCAGTAGAGATAGCCACAAGGGCATGCAATGATGTAATAACTTAAAAAACTAGAACGAGTTTCATCACATAGCCTGTGTACATAGTACTTCCATAGATAAAAACACAGTAGAAAGGTGTGTCTTTACATTTATGCTACTCTTTATTGGAAATAAATTGGTAAATCACATACATAATAAGTTAAATTTAGGAAAGAAAATAATTTCCTTAAATTCATAGAATTGGATTTTAGGAAGTAAATAAAACTTAGTTGCCTATATAAATTCCTTAGGAGTTCGGACAAGTTTTTGCTAGTTCATTTTCAATCCTACTTAATTCAATTTTCTTACCCATAAAAAATTAAACACACATAAAAATCCAAATTAAAGAGTACGTGATGAATGGAATTCTGTCAAATTTATTGGTACTATTAGTGCTAATTTTTCTGCTAAAAGTAACCGAAGGAACATTATCATCACTAGATGAAAAACTCAAGGTTAAAAAGCGACTTCAACTCATCAACAAAACACCCATGAAGAGTTTTGTGGTATGCAATAATACAAGGGTTTAATTAAATTGTTATTAGTTAAAGTTTAATTACTCCATAATAGTATATGCAATACTTCTTAATGGAAAATATAATGTGGAAATTAGGATTAATTGGATTTAATCTCATGTGATTAAGATAACGAAAAAATTAAGCATACATGTACGAAGCAATTATAATTTTCACAACTACTATTTTTTTTATGAATTTTTTTAAATAAAAAAAAAACTTCCTTTGTTTCATTAATATGGCTCATACACATGACATGACAATGCGTAATATTTTTTGTATCATTAATATGTACAATAGTAACTTTTTTAAGGTTGTCGTGTTTGAAATTCTTTTAGTTTTCTTAAAGAATATGTCCACTCGATCTCAATTAAATTAATGAAATGAATTTCGACTCTCATATTAAGTATTTTTTTCAAGATCCACCACAAATTGTATAAGTAATGTGTCTTTTTTTGGCGTTACATAGACCAAGCATGGTGATATATTGGATTGTGTGGAAATCAACAAACAACATGCATTTGACCATCCATTACTAAAGAATCACTTGCTACAGGTAAACAATTTATTCATTACTCCTAATGCTTCAAATTGTTATTAATAATTCCGGTGTTTGGTTACAAATTATACAGATTAAACCTGAATTTAACATCTCCAAGAAAACATCAACTACTCCTTACGCTGTATTGACACCTTCACAAATTCTACCCGAGAGTATGAGATGCTCAGAAGGAACTGTACCTATCAAAAGGGTCACAGAAGAAGATATTGCATTGGATAAATTCAAAACATCGAGTGCGACCGTGTTTTCAACTAGTAATTCTTCCAAGTTTATCGACTCTAGCGATGATTCATCCTCCGATGCTCAAGTAAATATTCGCTTTGTTTCTTTTTGTTTGCACCATATATATAATTAAAGTTTATTATCTTCTTACTCTTTGTTTTGCTATACAGTTTGCTAGTGTTGAATCATTGGTCAACAACGTCGGAGCGTCTGGCTTCATCAATGTGTGGAACCCTGAGGTTGCAAATGACCAATTATCAAAAAGTTTTGTTGTTGTTGCAAGTGATGATGGTTCTGATACTAACTTCGTTTCAGCTGGTTGGATGGTAATTACTTCAATTTTGGCCATTTTTTTTATAACAACATACTACTTGGGACGTAGTCCTATATTACGGACTTTAGTTAAACATGTCATATTTTATCCAATGATGTACCAAGAATTATCTTGTGTCAAATGGTTTGATACTCAAAACAATTTATATGGTCAAATTTCGACTTTATTTTGTAAGACATTTTCATAACTAATAATTTAATCTGATGTGATTATAGTGTCTTTTTTATCGAAGAATTTGTTATAGTGTACCTTATTGTTTTATTTTCGTAACTATAGTATTGTGTCAAAGTGCAAGTATACTTTACCCCTCTTTGGCTCTTTTTCTTAAATATTTCACCCCCAAATGTTTCAGGTAGCTCCCTCTATACTCCAGAATTCTGCTCGATTTTATGCCTATTGGACCGTAAGTAATCCAATCTTGCTTTTACTCGTTAAATTTTACATCAACACTAAAGCAAATTAACTAAATTAAAAGTACTAAATTATTATCTTTGGTTTCTAAATATATACATGTTCGTTGCAGAAAGACAATGGCAAAAGTACAGGGTGTTATAATGTGTTGTGTCCAGGATTTGTACAAGTTAGTCGCAAAGTTTCTCTTGGCCTCATTGTGCAACCCATTTCAACTTACAATGGTACTCAATATTTTATCCAAGTTTCCATTAAGCAGGTAATAATTAATTTACGAAGTATTAACCTTGTATTTCATGAATACGTTGTTTTCGACCTTAGTGTAATTTATTTTTCAAGATTTTGCCAACATTTGTATACTAAACGTTTAGCATATAAATGTACATTACATGCAGGAACTAAATTCAAAGAATTGGTGGCTATTTTACGGTGATGAAGGTGTAGGATATTGGCCCAAGGAATTGTTTAGTACCTTAACAAACGGGGCGCAAAGAGCTGGTTGGGGAGGAGAAGTTAGTAGCCCACCAACGGAGCCAACTCCGGCTATGGGAAGTGGTCATTTCCCTGAAGAAGGAGCAACAAAAGCAAGCGTGATATATGGGATGGAGTTGTATGGTGCAACCGACATTCCTAAAAGAACAGACCTTCAGTTGGTCATGACTAAACCTGATTGTTACAAAGTCATCTATGGTAGTGATGCTGGTGGTTCTTTAGGACACTATATGTTCTATGGTGGACCACCTAATTGTAAGCTCTGACTTATTAACTAGGTAGCTCATCAATAATTCATCGTTTTTTTTAATTATATATATATATTTGGGAACCATAAGTAGTAATTGAAACGATTAGATATTTTTCCTCTCTTCTTTATGTCAAATTATTGCAACGTGCAAATAATGTAAAATGGAGATAGGAAATGAGTTTCTAGTCCAATCTAAGATTTCCTATGCTCTGTTTTTATGTTAGGTGGTCTGTGTAGGCTACTGAGAAGGGTAATTTTTAAATTTTGTCTGCGCTATTTTTATGATGATTATTGAGCCTCATTTTGTAATTGGGGCTCGAAGATAATTGGGCCACTATTAAGTGCGTTAGGCCTAAAACTGTCAAAAATAATTGGGCCATTATTAGGTGGGTTAGGCCTCGAAGCTTTTCATCATTTGAAGAGTATGTGAGGATTTGGTGGAAAAAAGGCATGTGCCAATTTTGCGGATATGAGCATATATACAATCATACATGTGACTATGTAGTGAGCAGATGTAAATGACTAACATAGCCTCACTTACGATAGTTGATCGTTTATGCCCTATGACTCTATAAGTGCATAGGCTAGCCTCATTTATAGGATATTGCTTACATAAGTACTTTAATTTATATGGAGTATCATAATAAGTACGTTGTTGGGAACAAATGGAGATTTCCTAAGCATTTGGGGCATTCACATTGATTGATGATTCTCTAATTCAACATTATTCTTATGAAATTTGCAATTTGCTTTTATTTTGTATGTCAATTGAGTTGCAGTCTTTAATTAGAGGTGTTACGTTGTATGTAGATCGGGTGCGAGGGTTGTAAGTCTGTAAGGCGTGTAAACGTAGAGGAGTTGTAATTAGTTGTGATATTCTGATAAAAAAAATTGCATACGGACATATATAAAAAAAATAAAAAATAATATGCAATGGCACAATTAGTATGTTTTGCTAGCATTTTATACCTCTATAATGTTTCCTATTACTGCTATATATATGAACTATTCAAATGTGATAATCATACCACATTTCTATAAATCTACGATATTAACTAAAAAGAAATTAAAGAAATGCATGGTTCAAAAATAAAGAAACGTTAGTTGGTCGAAGAATTTGATATATAGTACGTAGAAGTGTAAAACGACATATATATCATGAAAACATATATTGTCTGTGGCCCTCTGGCAGTAGCCCATAAGTTCGTATTTTTATCACAAGCACACTAATGTTGTCTTTGGTGGTATTGTTTACTTGGAGGTACATTTTCTACTTGGGAAATATGCCTTTAACTAAAAGACATCACAATAATTATGTGACAGATTTAATGAGTAATAAATTAATGACTAATAAAATCATGTATGTATATAATTACGACTTGATAATGTTTAAACTCTATATTATCATAACAACACAACAACTTTATGTGTCCGAAACGACATAATTAACTTTGTAAATTTCAAATTATGAACACACTTATATTCCAAAAGTTATGCAGGAGATAGGGGTAGAGATAATGATTGGGATAGGGATAGGGATAGGGATAGAGATTACCCGGTGATCAAGTATATATTAGACACTTTGATGTGAGTTTGAAATTTGTTATCATAATTTTGTTTTTGTTTTTGTTTTAGTTACCAAATACAAACAATAATTTCATCACTTATCAAACCAAGTATATGATAAATTCTATTTATACGTACTGTTATGGCTAAAATTTCTACCTATAATCCAGCTTGATTGTCAGCTACGCAGGTACCCAGCTAGCAGCTACAGCTTTGACACGGTCAAGGTAGTGGGTCCGAGAATCAAGGAGTTAGAAGGAGAATATTCCAAGGAGCTTATAGAAGCGGGAGGACGTGGAAGTTGGTTCAAAGATATTGAGAAGATCGTGCCTAAAGAATAGGATCCACATTTCAAATTGGCTTGAATCTAGCTCATAAATCAAGCCAGGTGCATTCCCAAAGAGAAACGGCCTTGAAGAAGAGATAACGGCTAGAAATCCATGGTTACTCTGTAAATAGGGGAGAAGAAAGAAGATACGGACAGAAGGTAATCAGAAGAAAATCAATACATTTATTATTATTCATTATTTGTACGCACAACTCATATATTCCATTTACATTCTTTAAGCTAGACACTTAACATCTATAAACTAAAACTACCTAGCTATCTAGCTATTATTATACATTGTAATTGTAATTAACCTTATTAACTACTGGACTGGTGGACTCAAAGCCACCCGCGGTTTTTTGCCCTGGTTTAGGGAGGTTTTCCGCGTCACCACATCTGGTGTCTTTCCCACTCCCGCCTTTACATTCTTTCTTTCTGCATCAAAACGAACAAAATCAATAATTATTTAGCTATAGCTGGAACCAGCTAAGGTTTGCTAGCTAGAGCAGATTTTAGCATAAACAATTTGGCGCCCACCGTGGGGCCATAGCTAGATAATCCACTTATTCAAATACATTCAGTCACCTTGAGATAGCAAAAATATCCCACCCTATGGCATCCGAAGTATCTCAGAAAGCTATGAAAGAAATGAGGCAGGCGTTGGAGAAGACCCGAGCCGAGCTGGAAAAAATAAAGGAAGATTGCAAGAAAGCAGCTATAGAGTCACAATCGACTATGGACAACCTCAAGAAGGAATTAGAATTCGTAAAAAGTAACAAATCCCGAAAGAGGTACACAAGCGACATTTCCAGCATGGCGAACCTGGATCAAAGCGATAGCGAGTATAGCACGTCCGATGAAGAAGAGGAACCTGGAGAGGAGCAAGTCGATCAGCCCGAAAAGAAACCCGCTAAGGAGATGGCACTCCTACGACACCAAAACCGGAAGCTGTACCAGCTCCTATCCAAGCTGCCGGGAGCCCCAATCCCCGTAGCTACCGAGGCCAAGCGCAACTATGCCTTGTCACCATTCGTTGAGGAGGTAGCCAGAGTGAAAGTGCCAAATAAGCTGAACATCCCAACGTTCACCAAACTGTACGATGGGACGACAGACCCGGGGGATCACGTCTCCCAGTACAAGCAGAAGATGATGCCGCTACCTATCCCTGACGAAGCAGTGGAAGCCACCTTGTGCAAATCGTTCGGAGCAACCCTCACAGGTCCCGCATTACAGTGGCTAATGAATCTAAAGCCGGGAACCATAGAAGATTTCTCCAGCTTGGCTAACAGGTTTTACCAGCAATTCGCAAGTAGTCGCGCCATGAAGAAGCAATCTAGCGACCTCTACAGGATAGTGCAGAGGCCCAATGAAGCTGTTAGGTCCTACCTAGACAGGTTCAACAGGGAGATGATAGCCATAGCCGACCTAGACTCTTCCACAGCCATTGAAGCCTTCAGGCGAGGGCTTCCGTACAGGTCCAGGTTATACGAAGAGCTGACCAGGTACCCGTGCTCCATCTTCGACGAAGTGCAAACCAGAGCACTAGCTGAAGTCAGAATGGAAGAAGACGAAGCTTCCTGGAGGCCAGCCTATGACGACCGCAAGATAACTAGCCAGCGGCGTGGCAACTGGAGACACCAACCATATCCTAAACGTGAATCTATTAATAACATCTACCCTTCTTCTTCCTCGCATGTAACAGGTTACGGATATGGAGCTAGTAGCTATCCCAACAACGAGTCATACTGCTTCAACGTGGATACCGGCGGTGTCATAAACGCCCTACACAAGCTAGGAGAAGCCGTGCGCTGGCCGAAGAGAACCGACAAGCCAGACAGCTTGAAAGACAAGACGAAGTGGTGTAGCTATCATAACGACCATGGGCACAACACGGAGGAATGCTTCCAGCTTAGAAAACAGGTAGCCTACCTGTTAAAGAAAGGGTACCTGAACCACCTGCTAGGTAAGAAGGGCGGATCGCGAGAAGAAACCCAGAAGCCA
>PYUH01000036.1:1091770-1127871 GCA_016808085.1 Suaeda aralocaspica
ACGTACTATCACTTTTGAGTAATTACTCAGCTAGTAGGGATGACAAGCAATGATCATTTAGATTGGTAATATTCTACTATGATTGGTATTTGCTTATAAAATTAGCAAATTTCTACTGAAATAACATTTCTCTATTTTGTGTTTTCCCCTCCAAAACTGCAAATGAAATACCATGTGATGAATTGATGTTGTTCTTCATTATTAATTTATTTATTTTATTTATTTATGAAATGCACATTTGTTTCTCTCTCTATATATATACTTACTTTCGATCTCTTTATTCACTTCATATATTGAGGAAGACCATTAAATTGAGTGATAATTGAAGTGAATAGGAAAAGCTAAGGTATGTTGTCTTTCTACATTCGTTTTGCATGGAAGGATAGGATAATCAAACTTCCCTAGTTCCCTATATTTCAATTCTTTAGTTTAATTTAATTTATGTGTTTACTATCTTATTTTATTTGTTTATTATCTTATTTAATTTGTTTATTATCAACTAATTAATTATTTTTTCATTGTGACAACAAAACATTTATAATCCCAATAACTTCCTTTTGTTCTTGTTTATTTTCTTTTATATTTTTATATCTTACCACTTTATTTAGGTTTATTTATTTATTTATTTATTTTTAAGTTAATTTAGTAATTTTCTTCTTCTTCGTTTTTCCTCCTAAATTGCTCTTATAATTACAACATTAAATGTTGATTGAACATATTTGCATATGCCCTATTGTGTTCACTGTGATGTAATAAGTATTTTGACAATTTGCAAATGCCCTAAGGTGTTCTTGTTTATTTTTTTTTATTATTTTTATATCTTACCACTTTGTTATCGATTTATTTTATTTAATTTAGTAACTTTCTTCCTCGATTTTCCTCCTAAATGTCTTTTTTAATTACAATATTACTTTTTGATTGAATATATGTCACAGATGATGTATAATTGTGTTCACTGTCACGATAAGGAATTCAAGAATTCAAGAGACATCGAATTGCACTATGACGACACCCACANCTTGCATTATGACGACACCCACAGGGCTTTCAAGCAGAAATGCAACAGCTGCGGAAACAAGTTCCCAAGGGCTAAGGATCTATCTGATCATAAAGCCAACAATCATGGATCCAAGCCCAGTGACCACAACCGTGGAGAAAGTAGTAGCAGGGTTAAATGAGTATAGTCTTATAGGCGTTAGTTATATTATTTTTGTATCTAAATAATTGTATAGCTATAATACTAGCAGATTTGTAGTCTTTGTTTTCCTTCTTAACATAGTATACTACTATTGTACTGTTATCTTCATATATATATATTTATGGGCTTTTAATTTATTTGCTGCAGGGATGAATTTGTAGTGTGCGTATTTTATATTCAATCCTAAAATGAGAATAAATGACAAATTTAATTTTACGTAGCTTACATTAATTAGTTGATTGTTGATTGGGTTTATTAAGTGGAAAAAGTTTGATTTTTGGGGACAAGAAGGATGATAAGTGTACACCCTATGTATGATTGTATTGGTCCTTTTAATAATTAATTGGCAATTGAGAGTTATTGAAATGGCGAAGAGTTTCTAAGCAATTTTGTAAGAAAGGTCTATTATTTCTAGTACTTGTTCTATTGCAATAATTTCAACTATTAGTGGGTAAATCTGGTTATAATTGTACATGCTCTAGCCAAATTTGTTGTTTTAATTTGGGAGGCGGGAGGCCATAATGTATACTTCACAATTTTAGGTATACTAAGCTCTAAGTATCGTAATTGAGAGGATTTCCACCATTAGCAATGTGTTTATTTGGTGCAAGTACCACACTAGTCATTGGTAGCTAGGATGGACGGGATGGTCGTAGCTAGGTTTATAACTCAGAATGAACAACGCCCCATTTATATTATAAGGGTATGGCCTCGCCAAACAATAAAGATTCCCACAGCCCCTCGAACCCAATTATTATAATATAAAGTCGTATCATTTAAATAAAAATTTGAACTTATTACAACCAGTATGCATGATTATAAAATTGACAATATAAAAGTGCATATATTAAAATTATGAAACACACAAGCACATATTTATAATTAAAATTATATTTTTTTACGGAACATACATGCACTCATAATTTAAAAAGAGATATATAGAAAATCAAATACCCCGTACATGCATTGCAATTAAAATGAAGGTGGAAATAAAAACCTATGCAAACATTAAGGAGAGAGTTGCACACATAAAGACAGCAGCGACAGGGTGATTATTTTATTTTATATGGTATTGAGTAAGGGAGCCAAAATTAAAGATCAAGATTTGAACTCAAGTCTCTTGAATTTACAAGTGAAAGTGTAACCAGCTAATTAAGTTATTGGTCACTTTCAGCAAGATGATATGAATATATTATATACTCCAATCCTCTTTTTCAAATTTGTAGTCGTTGGCAAATAATTTGTTATAGCATCTCATTGGATAGAAAGGCAGGTGTATAATTCCTGTTGCGGGAGTTGCACCCATATGGGCGGGGTTTGGTGACTAAATTGAGACGGGCCTTCATAAAATCGTTGGACCACTTCATTTCTGTCCAAGCAATATATACCCATATCCATTCCTCCTCCTCGGGGTGACCGATTAGGGTGATATTCCTCAGTATTGTCATCCGTAAAATAAATTGAATTAGGTCTACAACCATGCTCATTTGATGATGAGCAAGCGTCTACGTAAAAGGTAGAATTGTAACCTACAAATAAAGCTCTATCTCCTATACCTCCAACATGTCTGCTTACTTTACCATCATCTACGTTTACTTCAAATAACTCAATTGATGTGGTCCAATATTTGATATCTTTGATATTATCCCTTAACAAGGACAACGCCCTGTACAATACCAACAATTTAGAATCTAAAACGACTATGTAAAACTTCCCATATCCAGGGTGCTCAACACCTTGAGAATGTAAAGTTGCAACAATTCGGTGTTGTTTTGGGATGTGACTTCCATAAGCTTTGACTCGTAAATGAAGATCAATGGAATAGAATTCACCCCTGTATAAGCAGACATCTTCAATTAGATAACATTTAGTAGCAGGTTCAACCCACTGTTGTTGATGTGGCCTCCAAAAAGCTATACGATGATGTACGTCAAATATGAAGGCAACTTCAAAGTCGTCATCATCATAAGTAGTACTAGACGGCCTACGCGTGAAATAAAATTTACCAAATCGCGTCAAAAAGTATTCATCATCCCATATATCTCCGTCCATATACGAAAGGATTGGTATAGAGGGTGGTATGATGACTTGACAAGTAAAAACATCGAAGAAGTGAATAAGAGCTCGCTTTCTACTAATACTCATGAGCCAACCTTTAGATGAGAAATACCTACGCTGATCGTCAGCATCTTCATTGAATTTAGGAAGATATATTTTACGAAACATTTGCTTATTTAGGCTATATAATCGGCGATATGAACTAGTAGGTGAATCAGCTAACATCAACCATGGAATTTGGACATTTTTTTTAGGACATAAATACTTAATGTCCTTTGTTTCCGATAACCACGTTGAACAAACTCCTTTAAAAGATTCAAAATCTTCTTGATTGTCAAGGTGTTCAACTGCAATTTTCCGAATAATTTCATTCGGTAGATCACTGTAATCCGCCATTAACGAACCTTATTTATTGTTTTTGTACGTGGAAATTTAAGTGAAAGAGGGTTTTTTTTACAAAGAGAAAAAAAAAAATTAAGCAGTTGGAAGAGAAAGAACTACAGAACTATGACATTTAAGTATATATATATATAGCTATATGTATGCCTATTGAAAAATATATCGTACCAGTGAATTGTCTGTCTAAGAGAAATAATTCTCCGTATCATCAATTTATTTTATTGCCAAATTTTGTCCAAATAAAATCTGGAAAGAATAATATTGTTATCATACCCATTATATTCATGTCTTATTTAATTTTATTCTCTGACAATAAATTACCAAATTCTTAATATTATTACGCTTTGCTAAGATATGATACATGCATGTATAGACCGGCTCGTCACGAAATAGACCATTACAAAAAATAGCACCTTGACACAAAAAATAGCATGAATTGCTAACTTGATCCAACTTTGACATGTCTAATCAAAACGGGTTGACAGTTTGACACAGAGCGACATTGCACAATTACCAATTTTACTTAAACAACAAAAGCGAAAAATGTTATAAATCTGACTTAAATTGAACTCCTTCCGTTCCCATATGTTTGATGCATTTAGATTTGTACATATGCCGAGACACTTGTTTGCCCTCTAATATATGTTGTTGTGTATATATAAAAATTATAATAATTGGATATTAATAACAAACTCATTGAGATAAATCAAACAATATTCCATATGACTATATTATATTTTATATTTTTTTTAAAGTAATTAAGATTTACCCATCTTATAATAGTGACAACAATTCAAACGTATAAAACATTTAGGAACGGAGAGAGTACAAAAAATAAAAATAAGAGCATTCAAAACGTTAATGTGTACTTTTAAAGAGGTAACTAAGAGAAAACAACATCTAACAGTAGGTAAGTAGTCACTAGTCATCAACTCATCAAACGCATACAACATTATTTTGAGTAACCAACTAATGAATACTAGTAAAACAATTTAATACTCGTACTTAACTTTTACTTTTACTTTGTTATCTTCCTAACAGAAAAATGAATAAATCAATAAACCCCAAGACATGATACTGAATTACTGATCATTAATTATACATCTCACGAGAGGGCCTATTTACTTCAGCTGAAAATAACTGAACAGAATTGAGCTGAAAGCTTTTTATGAAGGATTAATGAATAGCAAAATAAGAGAAGAGCTGAGTTGAGCTGAACTGATGAAGTAAACAGATCCTGAGTCTATAACACCAATAACTAGTGATCCCAAGTTGTAATCCATATAGCTATCAAGCAAGCATCCGTTAACCTTAATTCTCATACTTAAATATAATTCTCAGTCATAGCGGATATAGAACGAATTTATGTAGATAACCACTCTGAATGATCAATTTTGGTTTATGTAGTCAACCCCAATTATAGAACTAAGGCTCTATTCTCAACTTATTTTTGCTCATCTAAACATATTTTTGCTGAACAGAACTTATTTTTGCTGAACTGAACTTATTTTTGCTGAAATCATTAACAATTTATTAAGGATTGAAACTTATCTTTGCTGAACTGAACTTATTTTTGTTGGACTGAACTTATTTTTGCTGAAAATAAGTAAAAATAAGTCGAGGACAACAGGGCTAAGGCTTCAATTGATTGATTGAAATGCATATATATATATATATATATATATATATATATGTATGTATTACTACTACATAGTAAATGTAGAAAGTAGAGACGCACACAAACTTCTTTTAAGTCACCAAGAAGTTGAGTTAACTCCAATATCAATAATGTCTCTCCTTTTTCTAAGCTTCATAACAGTAGCAATAGCATTCACCACACATTGCCTCTACAGATGTTGGAAACCAAGATGCAACGGAAAACTCCCACCAGGTTCAATGGGATGGCCACTCCTCGGTGAAACTCTAGAGTTCTTTAAACCAAACACTTCATTTGAACTCTCTCTTTTTATCAAAGAGAGGATGGAAAGGTAAATAACAATGTGCATAACATGATGTATTTATATCCACATTTCCGTCCCCAACTTTCTAACCTCTTCTTGGTCATCAATTTAGATACGGGCCAATATTCAAAACCAGTCTAGTTGGAGCACCAATTATAATCTCAGCTGATCCAGAGCTTAGTTATACAATTTTTCAACAAGAGGGCCAAACATTCCAAAGCTGGTATCCAGACACATTTACAGAAGTTTTTGGGCGAGAAAATGTTGGCTCCTTACACGGTTATATATACAAGTACCTTAAGAACATGGTGTTAAGTCTCTTTGGTCCTGAGAGCCTGAAGAAGATGCTACCAGAAGTTGAACAGACTGTACTTAAAAAGCTCAATCAGTGGTCTACTGTGGATACAGTGGAGATAAAAGATGAAACAGCAAGTGTAAGGCAGTCAGAATTTTGGGTATCAGTGGTTAAGATTATATATTATGCAGCCTTAATCTAAATAGTTTTCATTGCAATTTTTTTGCAGATGATATTCAGTCTGACCGCCAAAAAGCTAATAAGTCACGATGTTGAAAACTCTACGGAGAATTTAAGGGAGGGATTTGTTGCTTTTATCAAGGGACTAATCTTCTTCCCTTTAAACATTCCTGGTACAGCATGCCACAAGTGCTTACAGGTAAACTGTGATTTACCTCTAACTAAGATCTCTTCATTATTCATCTAATTGTGCATATACAGCAGTTTTGACTTTAAGCTATCAAATTATTAAGCAACTGCAATTGTGGCCAGGGAAGAAAGAAGGCGATGAAGATTCTTAAAAGCATGCTACAAGAGAGGAAAATGGTACCAAGGAAAGAAAACACTGACTTCTTTGATTATGTCCTTGAGGAACTGGCAAAGGAGGGAACACTTCTTACCGAAGGAATTGCTCTAGACCTAATGTTTGAGCTTCTCTTTGCTAGCTTTGAGACAACATCACTGGCTCTAACCGTAGCCATGAAATATCTCTCAGAGTGCCCTCTAGTGCTCCAAACACTTACGGAACTATTTCTTGACCTTAGATTATATGTTCGCACTACATCTTCTAATTGAATAAAAACTTACAAAATGCAGGAAGAGCACGAGGAAATCATGAAGAGGCGTGAAAATCCAGATTCTGGCCTTACATGGAAAGATTACAGATCGATGACATTCACATTTCAAGTTAGTTAACAATGAATTCCACACTTACGCCTTTTCCTCTTCACCTCATTTTAATAATATTCAGCAAAAACATGTTCAGTTTAATTCAATTAAAAGAGGATTCCGTAAAAAAAGGAAAAGTAGTTTAGTCTGGGAACAATAAGTTAAATTCAATAATAATAAGTTCAGGTTAGATAAATTAAGATGGGAACAATAAGTCACTTGTTAGCCTTTCATTATATAGCCCGTTAAGATAACCAGAGTATATATTGCAGTTTATCAACGAAACAGTTAGGTTGGCAAATATAGCTCCAGGAATTTTCAGAAAAGCACTGACAGATTTCAGCTATAAGGGTATGTGCCCATCATCATCAAAAATTATCTTCCAGAATTTTTGTTTAGTCAATAATAACTTTAGCAGTCATGTGACATACCTAACATACAACTTTTATTTATGTAGATTATACTATTCCAGCAGGTTGGGGCGTCATGGTATGTCCTCCAGCAGTACATTTAAACCCTGCCACATACAAAAATCCCCTCGACTTCAATCCATGGAGATGGGAGGTATACATCACGCAGTGTTATTTTTGTCAGTCATGAGAAGAAAAAAAGAGATAAACTTTGATTGAGCAAAAACAAAAATTGAACCTGAAAGTTCTATGCGTATAGGGAAGAGAAATGAATGGCGCATCTAAACATTTTATGGCTTTCGGAGGAGGTATGAGATTTTGCATTGGGGCAGATTTTAGCAAGGTTCAAATGGCAGTTTTCATACACCACTTGGTAACAAAATACAGGTAGAGTAGAAATACACCATCTTTTTTAAGAATCAAAGTGTCAATTTTGGCTTATTTTCTTTAACAAATGAAATATCAGGTGGAACCCATTAAAAGGAGGGAACATCCTAAGGACCCCCGGTTTACAATTTCCAAATGGATTCCATATTCGGTTGGAGAAGAAAGAGAGAAAGTCAACAGAAGTGGATTCTATCAAATGAACCGGTGTTAGAAAACAGACTGGTACACATCATGAAGTTGTATACAAAATTATCTGAATGAGAATTTATGCTAAGCTACAACTTAAAGTCTCTGCTTGTAGCTCCATGATAATGTACTACTTTGTATAATGTTTTTATCAGTGTGCTTTACTAATCTATTATCACTAGTGATTTCAAGCTACAATGATTTTGAAAACAAAGCAGGCATCCAGTATTGTTTTCAAGCTAAATAAAGAAATAGAACAATAAAACCAGACAAGAAAGCACAATCGTTGCCAATGTCTCCACAAAACAAGAGCAGCTTTGTAGTTTTCTTGTAGCTGTCACAGCTTTTGAATATATCGTCTTTTATTGTCCTTCATCATTTTGTCTATCATAGAAGAATTGATTTCTTTGCTTGTATATAAGAGTGTAACCTCAATTTTTTACAGTTGTGGTTATGGGGATTCTACAACGCTATAATGATAATGTGTATGTGTGTTTACGGAAAAGATAAAGGATGCTTGTTAACATAAAGCTCAATAGCTCTTCATAATTTCGGGCTTTATCACACAACAACCATCACAGTGGGTTGAATTTCAGCACAATGACTTAAAAATTCAATAAACTTACTTAGGGTTAACACTCCCAATGTTCAGACTAATGCTTGTTTTGTTATTGATGGTTATGTGTGTCCATCTTCTTTCATAAGTGGCAGGGCCTTTTCTTTTGTCATAACTTAACACAAATTAAGTAGGGTTAGGCAATCAAGGTTGTTTTCCAAAAGAGAAAGGAATGGAGAAGAAACAAAGATATAGAATGGGGTGTTTTATTGTTTTGTTACATTCAATAATCTAATTACGATTAGTTGAGTGTTGTTTATGAAAAAAAAATAAAAAATTAAGCTTTTTACTTTGAGTTTTATTGGCGAAGTTTCAATATAATTTGAATTGTTTAAATGAAAAGAAAATTTAAAATACAATTTTCCGGCAACAAGAACCCACTCTGGCTGGCTGATTAATGGCAATATGGTACTTCTTGATGCAAGTTCGTGTCAATCTAACAACTGGTGCAAATTAGGGCCAATTACTGAAACACCATTTAGAGTTGGTGCCATTGAGTATAATCTTGCATTTAACTTTTGTGAAAATCCAGGCCATTATCCCTTGCTAATATCTATAATTCCAAAGCCTATCCCCACCGATATGATGGTCCTCGCACTAGGAGAAAATTTGAGAAATTAGCAGCATCTTCAAAATAAAAAAACCTAGAATAGACTTATGAAGATTGTGCTTGCATGTAAACACAACCGGGGCTTTGTTTTAGATTGGTGGCACGGAATGGAGAAACGCTAAAATTCAAGATGATAAAGATATGGGGGATACTAGCAATAACAAGATACTATTTGATTGAATGCATCCAAGTCACTTGACTGTAAAAAAGTGATATTTGTAAAGGACATTTAGATTCAGATGGGAAGGAAGTCTTGTTTGATAAATGGAACTAAAAATACAAGTTAAAGATCTGTCTGAACCCAAGCAGACTGAAAATTCTGTGAATATTACACGGCTATGAAAGCCTCATGGGATGAATTTGGTGATTTGATGCCTTAAACATTCTCCCACCTATCACTATTCACTAAATTGAATACAGAAATGGATGCATTTTTTGAATCAATGAATCAATAAAAGGAAGAGCAAAGTTTATATGGACTGAACGAATCTTATGCTGAAAGGAGTTAATTGCTCGTGTCTACCACCAATTCTCAAAGGGAAGTGTAGAAGGAAGAAAAGGCAAGAATTGAGCTATGTACTATGTACAGAAAACACAAGAAAAATGCAAAAATGATGAGGAGGAATTGCTTCCAGTTTAGTATCATCAGCTGTGAGTATGTGACACATGAAGTCATGTGGAACAGAGGAAAGTCGCTCCAAAACTCAACCAAATGGGCAGGCTGCAAATGCTCCAATGACGGAGAATGCAATTCTCACAGCCAAACTCTTGCAACTATTGCTGCTCAAACTCACCCACCAACTACAAGGAAAGGATAGTAAACAGAGGAAGAGCTAAACTCAAGATTTGCAAGATATCATGACACCGTGCATTTAATGAGTCTAATGCACAAAATTATAGACTTATACGACTAGAAATTTGCATACCGTGCTAATTAATGAAAAAATCAAATCAGTCTCCCCATCGGAAAAGCAACAACCATATCTCATAATGAAACGATGAGTCAATGACCTTGCAAAAGGTAATGAAACTCTAAAATTTGGTGCAACATAGGTGATTAGGGGATCACGAAGTTGTTGTAAATAATTAGTCAAGGAAAGACTGTAAAAGTCACGGCTAAAAAAGTTATATACCTAAGATGAACAATTCGGGTTTGTGACACAACAGGTTCGGCCATGTACCCTTAAACAAACCTAACTGACAAGGCGCGTTTCAAATGAAGTTGAAGGTAACAGCATGTGTTTGACATGGCCTTTAGCTTAATTCAACAAAATATCATTGAACTTGAGTGAATCTTGTGCAAAGTAGGGATCATAATTGGTACATTATGCCGAATTTGACGATTATTACGGAACGACACAGTATATCTCATTAATAAAGTCAAACTATTATTCTGAACATTTGCCAGTCAAATACGTTGCAAATTAAATTTAGAAGTATGTAACTTATTAGACCTGAAAATGCTTTAACAGCTATAATTATCATAAAATAATTGGCAAATTTAATTAAATTCATACAGAAATACAGCAAATTGAATAAAAAAAGATTCTCACACAACAAAAATTTCAGTTACAAACCTAACAAACCACATAAACAATTGGCAAAATTAAAAGCAGGCTCAAATTGTATTCGAATTCAAATAATTTCGAAACCCTAGAATTTCAATGAACAAAATAATATCGGAAATCAACCTTATACAATTACATCAAATTCATATTATAGATTATAAATATTACTCAAACATACAAAATTCAATATCAAATGAAAGCAACAATAAACAAAATAGATTGAAGTTTACCTCATAATGATATGATCAGTGTTGAGTTTCTAAGTATTCATCTGCTACTTGATGATGATGAATTTTACCCAATTTCACGGGAAATCAATCGACGTAGCCGAATAATTCATCCAAAATAAACTAAGATTTTTAAGGTTATATCTAATTTTACAGACAAATTGAATTTAGGTTTGCAATTGGTAAGAATGTGAGGTAGAACATAGTACAACTGTACAAGTTCATAGTTTGTTGGTAGTTGGTAACTTGATACTGGGCAGGGAATTAAACCCGCGTCGGAGATTTGGCAATGTAAAACATGGCTAATGCACAATATAGTCAACTGGACAATATTATTGTATTTTCTTACTCGTTGATTGGGGTTGGGCTAGGGGGTAAAAGTAATTCGGATTAAAATCGAAGATCGAACCAAACCAAATCATATTGGAAATTTGGATCGGATTTTTTTTGTAATTTGGTGCGGTTTGGATTGTAAATTTTTTTAAATTTCGGTTTGGATTCATACTGGACCCCTCGGTGGACCGTACACCGAACTTTAGACTGAATAGTAATAAACCTTTAAGTCTTTAATGGTCTTAAGGCTTAAGCCTACTACTTGTTAAGTAGTTATGCCCAAAACACCAAAAGCCAGCAAAATCCTAAAATTCTCTATCATCCTTTTTCAAAGTATGTGTAGTATTTGATTTAGTGAGTTATTGGATAGTGCTACAGATTATTACTACAAATATATTAAGCAGGAATTGTTGTACAAAAAAAAATATCTTTAAAATTCGGATTGGATTGGATCCAAAATCGTAAGACCGAATTTAGGTGGATTGGATTGGATTGGACTGAAATTCAATATGGATTGGATTGGTCTCAAATTTCAAAGACCGAAAATATATGGTTTGGGTTTGGATTGGGCAATAATCCAAACCATAGACCGAACTTTCGCCCCTAGGTTGGGCATATATAGCTAAATGTTTTGATTAAGAATTACTATTTGTTGCTTTGAGCGTACAGGTAGCTTAAGTGGTTAAAGTTTCCTCCTGATTCTAATTAATTATGAAATCGAATTTCATTACCGTTCTTGTGGCAAACACTCAAAAAAAAAAACTATTTGTTGCCTACTTTTTAATAGGTTTTTCTAAGGTGTAGTGGTGTACTTATGAGTTTTTGTGCTTTTTAAAGTTGTGTCCAATTATTTTCAAAATTCTCAGTCCTACCCTTAAACTCATCTAATTTTTTAAGTTGTGCTCCTTGTTATCAATTTTCCATTACAATTTTTTATTATTTTTGTTTTTATTAATTCTTTTATTGTACTTAATATTTAAAAGATTTAGTTTTATCTCTTAGAAAACTTTGACAGAGTATGATTGAATAAAATTAACTAAATTTGTAACTTAAAAATTAGCTTAAAAGGGAACAACTTAATAATATTGGTTAGCTCAAGGGTATTACTGAGAATTTCGAAAAATATTGAGTACACCTTAAAAAACGCAAAAACTTATGGATATACCTGAGAAAATTTTAAATAGTTAAATCATATTTTGGCTTTTCAAACATTTCTATGGCATGGCAAGACGAATTGAAGGTATAGGAGACCGGGCATTATTTGTTGGTCACAACTCTACGTTCATTGTAGAGGCATGTCCATCAAACAAGCGCGATTATAGACCTAATTATATTTATTTTACGGATGACGCTTCTGAATGGTATTGTCGTGAAAATTCACTCCTTAGAGGAAGGGGAAAGGATATGGGCATATATTCTTTGGAAGAAAAAAAAGTTGTCGAACGATTCTACTGCAAAGGTCCCTAATTAATATGATTATGAAACCCCACCTATATGAGTGCAACGGTTCCAACAAAGGAGAAAATTTTCGAAAAGAGAAGTTTGTACAACAATAAAACTATGGGAGCTCCTTCCTTACAGTATAAGGTAGGAAAGGTAGATTGTATCTTATGTTACACTAGTAGATTCTCATCAGTTTTGCTTTAATAAAACTAGTTTGAATTCTCTCACACACGGGGGGGGGGGGGGGGGGGGGGGGGGGGAGTTTGAATTAGTATGCAAATTTTTACTAGAAAAGCTAAATTATAACTCATTAAGCGGAAGGTATATATTCCAGAGTAATTGGTTTGATCGCTTTCACTTTTGCTGTACTTTTCTTCCACACTCATCTAAACTAAACCGATCAAGATTCCAAAAACTTTTTTTTTTCTTCCCCTTTCCCACCTATGTTAGTATATAGAGAAGTTCAATGGTGCATGATGAGAATTGATCAATGTATATATGTTGGAAGTTCTTGAGTGATATGCAAGAAGAAAGNCATGCAAGAAGAAAGATGAGGAAACAAAAAATCTCCAACTGCTTTACATATGTTGTTTTGTGATGTTTCATATTATTCTTTACCAAACTACTTTATTAAGTTTATATTATTTTTTTATTAAGATGGATCCCACACATCACCCACTTGATTAGTTGCAACCTGTTTCTCTTTCATCAATTATTACCCCAGTTTGACACCACTATTATTATTATATCATATTCCATAATGAAGAGGTGAATAGTGACAGACAAAAAAAATAGGGAACAGAGGGAGTATATAATTTATCAATGCACTTCTAATCTTAATTACAATATTCATATGTCTTAATGCCTAGATTACTGTCTAACTTGATTATTGTCTCACGGTCATAATTTTTATGGCCTCTCGTAATGCAGACCGTTGTATTCCCTCTTCTCCTTCAGGCTATATATATATATATCATTTTTGCGATTCTTCAATATATACAACACTTTCAATTCATGTTCCACAAAAAATTTATAAAACATAATCTTTTATGTCAAACACTTTACCATTTCGATTTTGGGCAATAGTCAGAGTTCTTGTCGGAGTTTGTAAGTGCATATAAATTCCGGCGTCGTGCAAATCCTAAAAGGTAAGTGCGCGCTGATTGATTAAATACTACTTCGAGGTAGCACGGAATCGCCTTTTAGGATAGTGACCTACCACGACATGACAATTATCTATTTTAATACTCTATGCAACGTTAAGATAAGTATCTGTCATTTTATTTGATCATTACCTAATAATTTTAATGCACTTGTCTAAAGCTTAATATTCCTTATTACACTTTATGAAAAACTACAGAAATTTGATATCTAAAAACTATGCATGTGGACGAAATTAACAAGATCATATAAATGGATATATACATATATATATATATTTATATATTTAAATATATCATGAAGAAGTTTCAAAGTCAAATGAAGATCATATATATTTAAATATATATATATATAAATACTATGCATGTGGACGAAATTAACAAGATCATAAAAATAGAGATATATTCTATAATATATCATGAAAATTTTCAAAGCCAAATTAAGTTTGTTCATCCTTATACCCAATATTTCAATTGTAACTAACATTATGAAATAAAGGGAGTACGTTACAATAATTAATTAGAGATCACCCACCCAGTTTGCATACCACATGGATAGTCCATAAAAGAAATGTAATCATAGTAATTAAGCAATGCTACCCTAAAAAGTATTGTTTAGCTAAATGATTTTGGTCAACAAAATTTGATTTAGCTTCCATAAAATCTGAATATTCCGCAAAGTAAATAACTTGTTTCATAAATCAGTTCGTCAACTTGGCAAATATCTATAGCTCCCTAGGTCACTTCATGAAGTTGGATTACATAAATGGGCCTCCTTTGGTCTACCTTGGGCCAAGTCCTCTTTGTCATCTATTCCGGGCCTTTGTGCCAACTTCGGAACACCTACAAAACTCGGGGAAAAATGTCAAAGAAGCATGTCAAACAAAGTAAAACAAGAATGCAAATAGAAAGGGGCAAAAATTGCCTAAAACTCACTAAGTATGAAAGTAGGGTCATTTTCTTCACGAGGTTATCACGACTCACGACACTCATGAGTCATGCTTTTGTTAACTATGTGATCATGCATTGAATTATATTCCTGTACATTTATTAGCTTTAAGTGTATACGGAGAAAACAAAAAACAAAAAGAAGAAGTTGTATATTTGTATGATATTGCACCTATTGGCGCTCTCAATTTAAATGTGAGAGAAACAAGAAAATTTGTGCTCCCATACGTTATAAGAATTTATTTGATTGAGAACACCCACCCAATTTACATATGTCATGAACAACCCATAAAAGAAAGAACCATAAAAGTAGTAATTAATCAATGCTTACCCAAAAAGTATTGTTTATATGAATAGTATTTGCTTTAGTCAACAAAATTTATTAGCTTTCATAAAATCTGCATCCCTAAAGTAAAAAAACTCGTTTTATAACTTTGTTCATCAACTTTACAAAGATCCTTTGATCAAATGGAAGAACCATTGTTAATGTTATTGATTTTACTAGCAATAACTAATAATTTGGCACAAGGATTAGAAGCTACGTTGTCACAAGATGAAAAATTCGCAATCAAAAGGCAACTCGATCTCCTCAATAAGCCAGCAATTCATAGTTTTGTGGCAAGTTTATTGAGCTTCAATGATCTGCACTCTTAACCATGTCAAAAGTTCATTATTAGTGCTTTTCTACTATAATGCTTAAAATTTTTGTGTAACCAAATGCGCGCTAATACTTGTTTCTTTTGTTTGTCTATTAGACTCAACATGGTGATGTTATGGACTGTGTGGAGATTGATAAGCAACTTGCATTCGATCACCCTTTACTAAAGAATCACTCTATACAGGTTCTTTTATTTTTACTCTGATCTATAATATTTTTCGAGTTGATAGTAGTGTATGAAGATCAATGTTTTTAATTTATTGTTATTAACTTATTACTCCATGTTGTGTTGTTGTTGTTATTATTTTAATTTACATATATGTGCAGATGGAACCAAGTTTCAAAATTCCAAAACGTAAAAGATCTAATGATAGTTCTTCTTCAATTTTGACGGCATCACAACTTCTACCAAAGAACATAAGATGTCCAAATGGAACTGTGCTCGTCAAAAGGATTCAAGAGGAAGATCTTGCGATGGCAAAATACTTAAAAAAGTTTGGCATCACATCTTCTAAAGCTAATTATTCTTCTAAGTTTGTTTATCCGAATAATGATCCACCTCCTGGAGTTCACAATGAAGTGAGTACTTTTCTATCAAATTCATACATGGGGTACTTTTTTGTTTTATAAAAATTTGTTAATTAGATTTACGTCTTAATCTATCTATCTATCTACGATTTTTTTTTATTGAAGACATGAAGTGATACATATCTATTGATACCTTTAATAGTATATACTTTGCACCATTCTCCTAGACAGAGCTATAGAACATATATAGTGGGTACATGCCACCCCTCGGGCAATATATGTAGTGTTGTACTGCGGTGTGCTAGCACTTATCATACAGTATACATACATAAACATACACCTAATTAAGTGCATATTTTCTAGTGTTTGTATGTCTTGGTTGATCGAAGAAGCAAACACTTGTGCAAATTGTAACGCGTTGAATGCAGATTGCAGCTCTTATGACGTTTACCTCTAACACAGGGGCAACTGGCCAAATCAACCTGTGGAGTCCGTCTGAGAAACCAGACCAATTCAGCGACGTTGCTTTCTTTGTTGGAAATGATGATGGTGTTAATGCTAACGCTCTAATCACTGGTTGGATTGTAAGTGCTACTAGATTCGTACCCTAAACAACTAGCTATATACCTTTTGCAACTTAATTATCATCTACCTCTTTTGTATACAAAACAAGCTAATGGCCTAATGCTTATGCATTTGCTGCCACAACTTACCTATACTTCGCGTAACATATTAACACATTATATGGTTTGATTTCCTCGTCTAACTTTATTTTGCATCCAAAATGACAGGTGAATCATTCTTCGACAAATACTCGGTTATACACGTTANCAAACTTATACCCGACAAATACCCGGTTATACACGTTATGGACGGTAAGAATACCCCTTAATTGATCATTCTTCTTCTTTTTTATTGGTGCAATTAATTGATCATCCATCAATTATCATTAGTTTATTTAATTTACGTAATATATCAATATATATGATTGCAGCGAGACACTGGCAAGACCACAGGTTGTTACAATACACTGTGTCCAGGTTTCGTACAACTAAGTCAAACAATCACCTTAGGCCAAGTTTTAAGTCCGATATCAACACATTTGAAACGTCAGTATTTTGTAGACCTTACCTTACAACAGGTTATTACTCGTTTCGGTTCATTTTGGTTAATTTTTGTTTATATTACGTACATACATCCTAAAAGTTGGATAAAAATGGTGTATATATTTTAGTTAATTATTGTTTATATTACTGGTGTAACAGGATGTAAAGACCAAGAGTTGGTGGCTATTATACGGAGAAGAGAAGGTCGGATACTTTCCAAAGGAATTGTTCACTAGCTTAGTAAACGGAGCGAATAAAGCCGGCTGGGGAGGTGAAATTCAAAGCCCAGTAAATGAATCACCGCCGGGTATGGGAGCTGGTCATTTCCCCAAGGAAGGATACAGTAGAGCATGCCTTGTGAAGTGGATGAATTTGTTTGCTCCTCAAGGATTTCCTCATGTAAAAGATTTAAAGTATTACTTAAGTAAACCCAATTGTTATGGAGTTTTGTATGGACAGTACCCTACTTGGTCTGTTGTCAATAAGGAGGAGCCTCCTGAAGGAGATTGGGGACATTTTATATTTGTTGGTGGACCTCAAGATTGTAAGGATTGATTTGTTATTAAGATTGTTTTGCTAATTAATAAAAATAATTAAGCTTGGTAGTTTGGTTTGTATTAATTGCGTCTTTGGAGCCCCTAAAGTGAGTGATGAGAATCGATCCCATAATTTTAAGAGACTTATAAGTTAAAATTATGCATGGCGGCCAATCTTTCCCATAATAATAATGTGCATATGTGCAATTTCACAAACATAGTCTCTCTTTTATCAATTCCGTCCTAAACTACTGTCCACCTCATCATTTTGATATAATATTATTTTTTTTTCTCAATTTTAACAGCTAACCTCCAATTTGAATGACGGTTTTCCTCTTACAAAAATAAATAAAAAAATTGTATTTTTTTTCCATAGCATAGTATATAATTATATGGCGTACATCACCTAATGACTTCACAGATACATCTATCAATAAATTAAAGGTGTCAGCACAAAAAAAAATACTCCCTTTATCTTTTTTTACTTGCTACATATGGACCAAAAAGCTCTCACATATTTCGGTACAATGTAGCTAATAAATAATAACAGAGGGAGTAAAATAAAAATAAAGGTGTGAACGGAATTGATATCATATATCGATCAGTAGAGATAGCCACAAGGGCATGCAATGATGTAATAACGTAAAAAACTAGAATGAGTTTCATCACATAACCTGTGTACATAGTACTTCCATAGATAAAAACACGGTAGAAAGGTGTGTCTTTACATTTATGCTACTCTTTATTGGAAATAAATTGGTAAATCACATACATAATAAGTTAAATTTAGGAAAAAAAATAATTTCCTTAAATTCATGGAATTGGATTTTAGGAAGTAAATAAAACTTAGTAGCCTATATAAATTCCTTAGGAGTTAGGACAAGTTTTTGCTAGTTCATTTTCAATCCTACTTAATTCAATTTTCTTACCCATAAAAAATTAAACACACATAAAAATCAAAATTGAAGAGTACGTGATGAATGGAATTCTGTCAAATTTATTGGTACTATTAGTGCCAATTTTTCTGCTACAAGTAATCAAAGGAACATTATCATCACTAGATGAAAAACTCAAGGTTAAAAAGCGACTTCAACTCATCAACAAAACACCCATGAAGAGTTTTGTGGTATGCAATAATACAAGGGTTTAATTAAATTGTTATTAGTTCAAGTAAAATTACTCCATAATAGTATATGCAATACTTCTTAATGGAAAATATCATGTGGAAATTAGGATTAATTGGATTTAAACTTATGTGATTAAGATAACGAAAAGATTTAGCATACATATACGAAGCAATTATAATTTTCACAACTACTATTTTTTTATGAATTTTTTTTAATAAAAAAAAACTTCCTTTGTTTCATTAATATGGCTCATACACATGACATGACAATGCGTAATATTTTGTATCATTAATATGTACAATAGTAACTTTGTTTAGGTTGTCGTGTTTGAAATTCTTTTAGTTTTCTTAAAGAATATGTCTACTCGATCTCAATTAAATTAATGAAATGAATTTCGACTCTCATATTAAGTATTTTTTCCAAGGTCCACCACAAATTGTATAAGTAATGTGTCTTTTTTTGGCGTTACACAGACCAAGCATGGTGATATATTGGATTGTGTGGAAATCAACAAACAACATGCATTTGACCATCCATTACTAAAGAATCACTTGCTACAGGTAAACAATTTATTCATTACTTCTAATACTTCAAATTGTTATTAATAATTCCGGTGTTTGGTTACAAATTATACAGATTAAACCTGAATTTAACATCTCCAAGAAAACATCAACTACTACTTACGTAGTATTGACACCTTCACAAATTCTACCTGAGAGTATGAGATGCTCGGAAGGAACTGTACCTATCAAAAGGGTCACAGAAGAAGATATTGCATTGGATAAATTCAAAACATCGAGTGCGACCATGTTTTCAACTAGTAATTCTTCCAAGTTTATCGACTCTAGCAATGATTCATCCTCCGTCCGATGCTCAAGTAAATATTCGCTTTGTTTCTTTTTTGTTTGCACCATATATATAATTAAAGTTTATTAACTTCTTACTCTTTGTTTTGCCATACAATTTGCTAGTGTTGAATCATTGGTCAATAACGTCGGAGCGTCTGGCTTCATCAATGTGTGGAACCCTGAGGTTGCAAATGACCAATTATCAAAAAGTTTTGTTGTTGTTGCAAGTGATGATGGTTCTGATACTAACTTCGTTTCAGCTGGTTGGATGGTAATTACTTCAATTTTGGCCATTTTTTTTCTAACAACTTACTACTTAGGACGTAGTCCTATATTACGGACTTTAATTAAACATGACATATTTTATCCAATGATGTACCAAGAATTATCTTGTGTCAAATGGTTTGATACTCAAAACAATTTATATGGTCAAATTTCGACTTTATTTTGTAAGACATTTTCATAACTAATAATTTAGTCTGATGTGATTATAGTGTCTTTTTTATCGAAGAATTTGTTATAGTGTACCTTATTGTTTTATTTTCATAACTATGGTATTGTGTCAAAGTGCAAGTATACTTTACCCCTCTTTGGCTCTTTTTCTTAAATATTTCACCCCCAAATGTTTCAGGTAGCTCCTACTATACTCCAGAATTCTACTCGATTTTATGCCTATTGGACCGTAAGTAATCCAATCTTGCTTTTACTCGTTAAATTTTACATCAACACTAAAACAAATTAACTAAATTAAAAGTCCTAAATTATTTTCTTTGGTTTCTAAATATATATATGTTCGTTGCAGAAAGACAATGGCAAAAGTACAGGGTGTTATAATGTGTTGTGTCCAGGATTTGTACAAGTTAGTCGCAAAGTTTCTCTTGGCCTCATTGTGCAACCCATTTCAACTTACAATGGTACTCAATATTTTATCCAAGTTTCCATTAAGCAGGTAATAATTAATTTACGAAGCATTAACCTTGTATTTCATGAATAGTTAGTAGCCCACCAACGGATTCAACTCCGGCTATGGGAAGTGGTCATTTCCCTGAAGAAGGAGCAACAAAAGCAAGCGTGATATATGGGATGGTGTTGTATGGTGCAACCGGTATTCCCAAAAGAACAGACCTTCAATTGGTCATGACTAAACCTGATTGTTACAAAGTCATTTATGGTGGTGATGCTGGTGGTTCTATAGGACACTATATGTTCTATGGTGGACCACCTTATTGTAAGCTCTCACTTATTAACTAGGTATCTCATCAATAATTCATTATTTTTTTAATTATATTTGGGAACCATAAGTAGTTATTGAAACGATTAGATATTTTTCCTCTCTTCTTTATGTCAAATTATTGCAACGTGCAAATAATGTAATTAAAGTGGAGATAGGAATTGAGTTTCTAGTCCAATCTAAGATTTCCTATGCTCTGTTTTTATGTTAGGTGGTCTGTGTAGGCTATTGAGAAGGGTGATTTTTAAATTTTGTCTGCGCTATTTTTATGATGATTATTGAGCCTCATTTTGTAATTGGGGCTCGAAGATAATTGGGCCACTATTAAGTGCGTTAGGCCTAAAACTGTCAAAAACAATTGGGCCATTATTAGGTGGGTTAGGCCTCAAAGCTTTTCATCATTTGAAGAGTACGTGAGGATTTGGTGGAAAAAAGCCATGTGCCAATTTTGCGGATATGAGCATATATACATTCATACATGTGACTATGTAGTGAGCAGATGCAAATGACTAACATAGCCTCACTTATGATAGTTGATCGTTTATGCCCTATGACTCTGTAAGTGCATAGGCTAGCCTCATTTATAGGATATTCCTTACATAAGTACTTTAATTTATGTGGAGTGTCATAATAAGTACGTTGTTGGAAACAAATGGAGATTTCCTAAGCATTTGGGGCATTCACATTGATTGATGATTCTCTAATTCAACATTATTCTTATGAAATTTGCAATTTGCTTTTATTTTGTGTGTCAATTGAGTTGCAGTCTTTGATTAGAGGTGTTACGTTGTATGTAGATCGGGTGCGAGGGTTGTAAGTCTGTAACACGTGTAAACGTAGAGGAGTTGTAATTAGTTGTGATATTCTGATAAAAAAAAATTGCATATGGACATATATAAACAAAATAAAAAATAATATGCAATGGCACAATTAGTATGTTTTGCTAGCATTTTGTACCTCTATAATGTGATAATCATACCACATTGCTATAAATCTACGATATAAATTAAAAAGAAGTTAGAGAAATGCATGGTTCAAAAATAAAGAAACGTTAGTTGGTCGAAGAATTTGATATATAGTACGTAGAAGTGTAAAACGGCATATATATCATGAAAACATATATTGTCTCTGGCCCTCTGGCAGTAGCCCATAAGTTCGTATTTTTATCATAAGCACACTAATGTTGTCTTTAGTGGTATTGTTTACTTGGAGGTACATTTTCTACTTGGGAAATATGCCTTTAACTAAAAGACATCACAATAATTATGTGACAAATTTAATGAGTAATAAATTAATGAGTAATAAATTCATGTATGTATATAGTTACGACTTGATAATGTTTAAACTCTATATTATCATAACAACACAACTACTTTATGTGTCCGAAACGACATAATTAACTTTGTAAATTTCAAATTATGAACACACTTATTTTCCAAAAGTTATGCAGGAGATAGGGGTAGAGATAATGATTGGGATCGGATAGAGACAGGGATAGAGATTACCCGATGATCAAGTATATATTATACACTTTGATGTGAGTTTGAAATTTGTTATGATAATTTTGTTTTTGTTTTAGTTACCAAATACAAATAATAATTTCATCACTTATCAAACCAAGTATATGATAAATTCTATTTATACGTACTATCACTTTTGAATAATTACTCAGCTAGTAGGGATGACAAGCAATGATCATTTAGATTGGTAATATTCTACTATGATTGGTATTTGCTTATAAAATTAGCAAATTTCTACTGAAATAACATTTCTCTATTTTGTGTTTTCCCCTCCAAAACTGCAAATGAAATACCATGTGATGAATTGATGTTGTTCTTCATTATTAATTTATTTATTTTATTTATTTATGAAATGCACATTTGTTTCTCTCTCTATATATATACTTACTTTCGATCTCTTTATTCACTTCATATATTGAGGAAGACCATTAAATTGAGTGATAATTGAAGTGAATAGGAAAAGCTAAGGTATGTTGTCTTTCTACATTCGTTTTGCATGGAAGGATAGGATAATCAAACTTCCCTAGTTCCCTATATTTCAATTCTTTAGTTTAATTTAATTTATGTGTTTACTATCTTATTTTATTTGTTTATTATCTTATTTAATTTGTTTATTATCAACTAATTAATTATTTTTTCATTGTGACAACAAAACATTTATCATCCCAATAACTTCCTTTTGTTCTTGTTTATTTTCTTTTATATTTTTATATCTTACCACTTTATTTAGGTTTATTTATTTATTTATTTTTAAGTTAATTTAGTAATTTTCTTCTTCTTCGTTTTTCCTCCTAAATTGCTCTTATAATTACAACATTAAATGTTGATTGAACATATTTGCATATGCCCTATTGTGTTCACTGTGATGTAATAAGTATTTTGACAATTTGCAAATGCCCTAAGGTGTTCTTGTTTATTTTTTTTTATTATTTTTATATCTTACCACTTTGTTATCGATTTATTTTATTTAATTTAGTAACTTTCTTCCTCGATTTTCCTCCTAAATGTCTTTTTTAATTACAATATTACTTTTTGATTGAATATATGTCACAGATGATGTATAATTGTGTTCACTGTCACGATAAGGAATTCAAGAATTCAAGAGACATCGAATTGCACTATGACGACACCCACAAGGCTTTCAAGCAGAAATGCAACATCTGCGGAAACAAGTTCCGCTGGGCTAAGGATCTATCTGATCATAAAGCCAACAATCATGGATCCAAGTCCAGTGACCACAATCGTGGAGAAAGCAGTAGCAAGGTTAAATGAGTATAGTCTTATATGCGTTAGTTATATTATTTTTGTATCTAAATAATTGTATAGCTATAATACTAGCAGATTTGTAGTCTTTGTTTTCCTTCTTACCACAGCATACTATTATTATATTGTTATCTTCATATATATATATATATATATATATATTTATGGGCTTTTAATTTATTTGCTGCAGGGATGAATTTGTAGTGTGCGTATTTTATATTCAATCCTAAAATGAGAATAAATGACAAATTTAATTTTACGTAGCTTACATTAATTAGTTGATTGTTGATTGGGTTTATTAAGTGGAAAAAGTTTGATTTTTGGGGACAAGAAGGATGATAAGTGTACACCCTATGTATGATTGTATTGGTCCTTTTAATAATTAATTGGCAATTGAGAGTTATTGAAATGGCGAAGAGTTTCTAAGCAATTTTGTAAGAAAGGTCTATTATTTCTAGTACTTGTTCTATTGCAATAATTTCAACTATTAGTGGGTAAATCTGGTTATAATTGTACATGCTCTAGCCAAATTTGTTGTTTTAATTTGGGAGGCGGGAGGCCATAATGTATACTTCACAATTTTAGGTATACTAAGCTCTAAGTATCGTAATTGAGAGGATTTCCACCATTAGCAATGTGTTTATTTGGTGCAAGTACCACACTAGTCATTGGTAGCTAGGATGGACGGGATGGTCGTAGCTAGGTTTATAACTCAGAATGAACAACGCCCCATTTATATTATAAGGGTATGGCCTCGCCAAACAATAAAGATTCCCACAGCCCCTCGAACCCAATTATTATAATATAAAGTCGTATCATTTAAATAAAAATTTGAACTTATTACAACCAGTATGCATGATTATAAAATTGACAATATAAAAGTGCATATATTAAAATTATGAAACACACAAGCACATATTTATAATTAAAATTATATTTTTTTACGGAACATACATGCACTCATAATTTAAAAAGAGATATATAGAAAATCAAATACCCCGTACATGCATTGCAATTAAAATGAAGGTGGAAATAAAAACCTATGCAAACATTAAGGAGAGAGTTGCACACATAAAGACAGCAGCGACAGGGTGATTATTTTATTTTATATGGTATTGAGTAAGGGAGCCAAAATTAAAGATCAAGATTTGAACTCAAGTCTCTTGAATTTACAAGTGAAAGTGTAACCAGCTAATTAAATTATTGGTCACTTTCAGCCAGATGATATGAATATATTATGTACTCCAATCCTCTTTTTCAAATTTGTAGTCGTTGGCAAATAATTTGTTATAGCATCTCATTGGATAGAAAGGCAGGTGTATAATTCCTGTTGCGGGAGTTGCACCCATATGGGCGGGGTTTGGTGACTAAATTGAGACGGGCCTTCATAAAATCGTTGGACCACTTCATTTCTGTCCAAGCAATATATACCCATATCCATTCCTCCTCCTCGGGGTGACCGATTAGGGTGATATTCCTCAGTATTGTCATCCGTAAAATAAATTGAATTAGGTCTACAACCATGCTCATTTGATGATGAGCAAGCGTCTACGTAAAAGGTAGAATTGTAACCTACAAATAAAGCTCTATCTCCTATACCTCCAACATGTCTGCTTACTTTACCATCATCTACGTTTACTTCAAATAACTCAATTGATGTGGTCCAATATTTGATATCTTTGATATTATCCCTTAACAAGGACAACGCCCTGTACAATACCAACAATTTAGAATCTAAAACGACTATGTAAAACTTCCCATATCCAGGGTGCTCAACACCTTGAGAATGTAAAGTTGCAACAATTCGGTGTTGTTTTGGGATGTGACTTCCATAAGCTTTGACTCGTAAATGAAGATCAATGGAATAGAATTCACCCCTGTATAAGCAGACATCTTCAATTAGATAACATTTAGTAGCAGGTTCAACCCACTGTTGTTGATGTGGCCTCCAAAAAGCTATACGATGATGTACGTCAAATATGAAGGCAACTTCAAAGTCGTCATCATCATAAGTAGTACTAGACGGCCTACGCGTGAAATAAAATTTACCAAATCGCGTCAAAAAGTATTCATCATCCCATATATCTCCGTCCATATACGAAAGGATTGGTATAGAGGGTGGTATGATGACTTGACAAGTAAAAACATCGAAGAAGTGAATAAGAGCTCGCTTTCTACTAATACTCATGAGCCAACCTTTAGATGAGAAATACCTACGCTGATCTTCAGCATCTTCATTGAATTTAGGAAGATATATTTTACGAAACATTTGCTTATTTAGGCTATATAATCGGCGATATGAACTAGTAGGTGAATCAGCTAACATCAACCATGGAATTTGGACATTTTTTTTAGGACATAAATACTTAATGTCCTTTGTTTCCGATAACCACGTTGAACAAACTCCTTTAAAAGATTCAAAATCTTCTTGATTGTCAAGGTGTTCAACTGCAATTTTCCGAATAATTTCATTCGGTAGATCACTGTAATCCGCCATTAACGAACCTTATTTATTGTTTTTGTACGTGGAAATTTAAGTGAAAGAGGGTTTTTTTTACAAAGAGAAAAATAAAATAAAATTAAGCAGTTGGTGGAAGAGAAAGAACTACAGAACTATGACATTTAAGTATATATATATATATAGCTATATGTATGCCTATTAAAAATATATCGTACCAGTGAATTGTCTGTCTAAGAGAAATAATTCTTCGTATCATCAATTTATTTTATTGCCAAATTTTGTCCTAATAAAATCTGGAAAGAATAATATTGTTATCATACCCATTATTTTCATGTCTTATTTGATTTTATTCTCTGACAATAAATTACCAAATTCTTAATATTATTACGCTTTGCTAAGATATGATATGATACATGCATGTATAGTATTTTTTTTTAATGGCTTTATTTTTAGTGATATATGATACATAATTATTACGTTACACAATGGAATGTGGAAACAACCTATAAATTAGTTCCAAGAAAAAATAAAAAAAAAAACACGGACACAAGTCACAGTCAACATAATAATTAACACTACGTACAACTTGTGTAAGGATCTTATAGAGTTAAAAAAATTTCAACCTTTTAAAAAAAACCAATAGTTGATATTAATTATGCTCAAATTTAAAATATTAGATTAATGTAAAGTACAAAAATACAAAAATCTCTCACACTCACAAGTAACTACAACACTACAATTCTCCAATTCTAGAGGATCTCAACTCGTACAACCAGTACTCGAACTAATTGTCTATATACATGATTCCTTAGCTCTAATTTTTTCTCATACATGCCGAACAATTAAGACAAATTAAACACAACAATCGGGCTTCGAACTTGATGGAGACCGTCGTCCCACACCAAAGAGGCTGACATCAATGCTCTCATGCCAATACTCCCGGAAACCCTTACGCTGAATGATAACTTCTGCCCAACTGACTCGAATGACAAAGTAGAAGGTTGCACTTTGATCGCCAATGACTGTCCTTGAGGCATTGTTACTATAGCATTATAAGTAGAATTTGACGGTCCAACATTAGTGACAGTCCTAATAAACATTTTGTCAAAGGGGCCTAAACTTGCTTCATGTGCCATTGATGGGTAATTGAGATCCGAACTAGTAGAATTTTTAGGGCAACTACTATTATTGTCTCCTGTGATTGATCTAATGTCTAAATCGCGGAGGCCTTCATTACATAAGAACTTTACGTAGTCATCCTCGTTGACATCGTATACAAGGCCGGGGTTTGTAGCTTTCAATGGGTTAATATGCCCTGAACCATATGTTAATTCTGCTTCTTCATCCATAGCATTGTTCATTGGTAATGCTGTCCAATTCAATTGCATTAACATAAGCTAAGGATTGAATTATTAGTTAATTAGTTCGTTCTTGCTCTTTAATTGTATATATATACATATATATATATATATATATATAACTTTAATGTATCAGCATGACACGTATGCAGAAAATCATAGGCAAAAAACGTACCAGTAGTCATGAGAGCTGATTTGATGGCAGCGGCAGACCAAGTAGGATGGAATGACTTAACATAAGCTGCTATTGCAGTCGCGTGAGGGCAAGCCATGGATGTTCCATGCGCCATTTTAAATGGCACCGACCTTCCATCACCTTCAACTCTTGTAACCGTTGCAGCTGGTGACCATGCTGCTAGAATGCTCACCCCCGGAGCAACTAAATCTGGCTGAAATAACGTTGATCCCATAAAAATATAATGATTGCAAAAAAAAAAAAAAAAAGTTTCATAAAAATGTAGCTAAATAGCAACATTTTAGTAATTCAATCTTCATTATAAATTGTTGCTACAATTTAAAGATGACACGTATTTAATTTCTTTAATTTGTCGATCTCTCTAGACATTCAAAATCAAGAAGTATCCCTTATTTCCTTGTATCGTATAACGTAATACCTTTAGGATTTGTGGCGAGAGTGGGTGCGGACCTCTTGAAGAAAATGATGCTACATATGGGGCTGATGTATCCCTTGATTCGACACTCTTCATTATAGTTCCAAACGGGGTATTACTTCATCCAACAAAAAATTGTACATTTAATCGATTGACAAACATAAATTCAAGCAAAAGGGGCTAATATATTCATCTATTCACTTGAGCTCAACTAGATTTACATACTGTACTATTGTTAATAATCGGAGCATACTTATTCGAACTTGTTTCTCGTATCCAAATAAAAAAATTAAATTAAGACACTAGCTAGCTACGTACTACCTTGTTAAATTTCTGGTATAGGAGAGGACACGAGTAGCATCGTGAGCATGAATATAAGAAGCAGGAAGCGGGAAAGAACGAGGAACATCATGGGGCTGCACGTAGTGCATTATTGTCCCGGCTGCACCTGCAACGAAAGCCTCCGCCCCGTTTACTAAAGCATCACATACAACAATCTTGCCTTTCACCAATGTTTGATTTAATGTGTCTTCTATACAAAATCTGCAATTTTTTGTCGCCATTTCTTAGAATTATAAAGCCATTTTTTAGATATCCAACACGTACTAATTAAACTCTAGCTTTCAATTGTTATGATTTAAGCTTTTAATTAATACCGGGAACGCGATGAGTTTGAGGATGCATTAGGGGCATCTCCTCCATAAATCAGAGGAAAAGTCTCATTTTGGAGATCAAATGTATTTATTGAAGTTCCCTGCATCAAGGAAAAAAAGCAGTAGTAGTGAATACTAATGTAAAATTTAGCCTCAATTACAACAATTAATCGTTCCTTACATCCTTGCGATAATTAATAAGTTATTTCCATTATTTGATTAAATTATATGTGAATATCTTTGATATTTGACATTTTTCTTACATGTATATCATTTAAGTAGTTGCTTAAACTTATAACAACGTAATGTTTAATTGTTTAGAACGGAATGTATATATATTGAAACAGATCAAACAATTCGATCATCATACTTCTATATATAGCTAGCACAAAGGGAAGTTTCGGATATTCGACCAACCTCAAATACCATGCCGTTGGCAAGTTGCACTTGGGTGGTAAATTTACGATCGATAGTACTAGCTCCAACTGAGAGTAGCCATGGTGCAAAATTTCCGACTGTACGAAGCCCTGGACCATTGTTTCCAGCAGATGCTGAAGTCAATATCCCCTTTTTCATTGCATGGAAACCTCCTATGGCAATTGAATCCCTGAAGTATGGTCTTGCTTGGGATCGTGGATTTCCAAGTGAAACTGATATGATGTCAACTCCATCCGAAACAGCTGCATCAAACGCTGCTAAGACATCAGAACCGAGGCACCCGTCTTCCCAACAGGGCTTGTACACCGCTATTCTAGCTGATGGAACGCCTCCTCTAGCTGTTCCTTGACCGAACCCTAGGAAGCTTGCCGTCTTCACTACTCCTCCAGCAACAGTGGAGGCAACGTGTGTTCCATGTCCACTTGTGTCTCTCGGTGATGCTATATCATCCTCGGTAAAATTTCCATCTAAGTGGAAATATTGTGCACCAATTATCTTGCTGCACTCATCCAAAAATAGGCAAGATATAGTATTCATAACGTGTAGCATGTATGACTTTATGTTCCACTTCTCCGATTTGAGATAACTCACACTATATGAAGTTTGTAAATATAATTCAATTTTTACTTGGGGAAAAAAGAAAGAAGAATAATTAACCATACTTGTTACAAGTGAAATTAAGTGAAGTTTGACATTGTCCCTTCCATTTGGTGGGCGGTGGACCAAAACCGGAATCATCTCTAAAGCTCTCAGACTCAGGCCAAATTCCGTAATCAATAACTCCAACAATAAGATCGCTCTCAATATTGCTTCTTTCAACATCTATAGGAAAACCCATGAAATCCCAAGACCTTGTGGTATGAGGGTAGTTCTTGTCATCAAGAAATACAGACACCACTTCATCCATGCCTAAAGTTTAATCATCATCAGCATTATGCATACAAATCAAAAATGTAATTTGATTATAGGAGATATATATAATCATTAAGCATTAAGGGTCACATTAATTAATATGTACGTACCAGTGATAAGGTTTGCTTCCTTTTCGGTTAGCTTAGCAACACATCCATGGAAGTTGTTGTATGTATAGAGTAGATGTTCAGACACCTTGTGAGCAGGCACACTAGAACCATTGTTTTCCCACATTAATAAATGACAATTACATTTAGTTTCAAACTAGATTTTGGGCCCGGCTAATGCCCCGGGTATACAGTTTAGTGCACGTGTGAAAATTAATTGTTCATAAAAACATGATTCGATTCCATCTCTATTGATTCATAGCGTGTGATTTATTTATTGCAATAAAGAGACATAATATGTTATAACTCAACGGTTAACTTATTAATATTTGACTTTGGGATCATGAGTTTAAATTAACTATGATATTGAATAATAGCTAACAAATGGGATGAAGAAGTGCCACGTAACGTGTAGCCATGCTTCAAAACGTTTTTTAATATATTAAATAGATATTCAATCACCTATACTCGGTAGTATAGTAGTAAAATTTAAGGTACAATGTACAACCTGTCAACATAGTATAAAATAAAATACTAGAATTTTCATCACTAGTAGTCCCTTGTTTACATAAGTAGATGAATAGTACTAACCCGTCTAGAACGCGACTTAACATATCAATATGATGGCTTCTTGCGGTTTTGCTAGTCTTAATCGGATCACCCTTGTATATAATATATGTCTACACAAATATAATACGAGTACTTAATGATGAGAATTGTCTAAGAAAAAAAAAGTAGATTTGTTAGTTCTTCACTTATTATCAAGATTAAAATTTCTATGGCGGTAAACTTAAAATGACTACTACAGAGAATTAATGAGAGATCAATTTAATTGGAAGTGTCCACGTCAGACTTGTCTCCTTTTTCATTTTCCTTTTTTTTTGTTATTTTAGCGATTATTTTCTTAAATTCCAAAATTATTTTTTAACTTCATTTATTCTAATTTTATTTATTAATAATAATTACTTTTAATAATTTTAGAAATTATTTTTTTTAAATTGAAAAATTATATTTCCAGAATTACTTTTAATAATTGAAAAATAATTTTTGATGTCACATAAATTAATATTAAATTACTAAAAATAATTTCTGAAATTATTAAAAGTAATTATTATTAATAAAAAGCATTAGAATAAATGAAATTAAAAATTAATTTTTGTAACTTAAGAAAACAATAGGCAAAACTATAAAAATAAAAAAGGGAGAAAAGTCAAGATGATGACATGGACATTTCAACCAATCATATTGATCTATCATTCAATCTTTATTGTAGTCAATTTTAAACTGACCCCTACAGCAAAATCTATTAAGACAAGATAAGAGGGAAGATTTGATAAACTTAATTATGTAAAATCAATGTTATAGTAAGATGCTAGCTTGCCTGTCTTTGATCATGATTTGCTCGAAGTTCGGGCGCAAGAAGCCATAAACAACTAAGGATGCAAATGAGCTGCAAAACATAAGAAATTTGAGGATACAATTTTGAAGTCATACTCAGCTTTTTTTTGGATAATATACTGCATGGGCTGCTCTACAATTGAGCTAAGTTTGGCAAAGCTACATGTACTTATATAGTGCTCGGACAGTCAGTCGTACTTCCTATGTATGATATACGGAGACGGAGTAGTATCAAACAATATTAATAATTTATTTTACAGTCACATAGACACATATACTTCAAAAGAACTGGCCCAACAATAGTTGACTAAAATCATACTACCTTCGTTTCGTTTTATTGGATACGTATAATTTTCTTGATTTGTTGGTTATATATTGTGGAGGATTCCACTTGTTAGTTGTAGGTCAAAGTAGTTTACATCCTTAGGAGTTTATCCTTCTATTGTCAATTGTTTTTAGGATGAAACATTATTAGATTTGTGGACTAATTTGACTCTCTTTTTCCTTATTGGGAGTTCATTATTTTGGCCATGAAATTTAAAGGTAAAAATGACATAAATAATCTGAATGGTTTAAATAATCGAAACTATAGGGAGATGTTGCTCATATTAGTCTCAAATCTCAATGGACTTGACGACTGATTAATAAAATTGATGTGGGGCCCACTATTTTTTCTTTTCTTTTCTTTTTTTTACCTGCTCAATAGGTTAACAGTTATTTTAGAATAATATGAGCAATATCCTTAATAGGTAGGTTTATTTGGATTTAAATTCTAGTTTAGCTTAAAGTAGATTAGTACTCGTGCGTTGCACGATTTAGATGAAATTTATTTAAATAATATGGAGTACGCATTTTTTATATTTAATTTTTTTATTAGATAATTAGATTTGTAACATAATTTAATTTGAATAAAATTTTTAATGAAGCAATTTATTGATTATTGTATTAAAAATAATTCAAAAACTATTATATGAGAAAAAATATTTTAAGAGATTTTATTTTAATGTATTAGTCTAGTAATTTGTTTTATAAGGTTTTATATTTATATTTTAGTTTAGTAATGAATAAGGAAACTAACTAAATAAATTTATGGTTTTTGGAATACTTATAAAAACTTGCATAAGAAGATACTGTACAAAGTTTAGGCGGGAAATTTTTTAATGAGAAATTGACATGTGACAGTTTATGGTTTTAGTGGTCATTACTTTAGTTATTAGTATAGATAGATTGAGAAGACTTCCCATGGATTATTTATAATATCAAATTTGAAATAATGCAATCACAATATACGTGTCCAATATATTTATGATCACGATCTAAACCTTTGAAAAGGTCTTAACTTGATGGCAACCTTGTAATAATAATAATAATAATAATAATAATAATAATAATAATAATAATAATAATAATAATAATGATATTATGCTAGTTAACCCCTTCTTGTGAAAAAACAAGGTAGAAGTGGATTAAGTCATTTGTTTGCCTACTTCAAACTAGTTGGAACTCCGGAGTATATGATATTTAAGCAAAGGAAAGAAGAAGAGGCAAATACATGACTATTGACTTTTAGGTATGTGACATACGCTTTCATGGAAGTTATTTTCACTCCTTTTAGGAAAGATTAGGTCGTAACAGGGGTTGTTACAACATTTTTCATTATGCACCTTAGCTTGCCACCATCATATCGTTTCAGTTTGTAGCACTTGGTACAGTTATGTGCCAAGTTTTAGTTCAATTCCATCGATAAAACCCTTGGTATGTACAAAACGGACCTAGCTATTTCTTGGTGCGTTAAAGATGGTTTGTATGGTTAGGCTTAGTCAGAAGCCACACAAGACACTTAGATACAACATGAGATAATGTGCATTTTTATTTTGAAAATATAGTGTAGGTTTGCAATTAAGTATGGCAATTATCAATGGCATGACTCTACGATGGGCACATGGGTTAGTTGCCGGGTTGGTCATTGCCTACAATCCTACATGGTCATTGGGTTCTTTGAGCTAGCCATGGGTTGCCTCTAGTTAAGCTTGTGAACTTTGAAATGTTAACGGTCAAAGTTAGAACTATATACAAAAATTTTGATCAAGGTAGCTATGTGATTATTCTCTGACAGCCTTTTGAATTGGTAGGCAACGATAAGTGACAATAATAAGGTTGAATAAGTAAGTAAAGTTACATAAATATCAGCACAATTCATCCGAAATTATCTATTTTCTCAATAAATTTCAATTCGGCCATATAACATACACAATCATTATGACATCACGACTACCTTATTTTCTTCGCAATGACCTCCAATAAAGATGTAGGCTTACAACATCCCGGCTGATGTTAAGTAGTAATACAAGAAAAGAAAAAAAAATTAAACAAGGACATGCAGGAATCAATTTAACAACTTAATTACTTAATTGCTTCTTTGAACTTAGAATTAATTAATCTCAAACATGAACTAAGTCATAAGCTACTAGAATGAATACGTATATTTTTGACACAGTAATTTATTAAATCAAATTCTAGTGGCTAGATTGGTGTAAGTGGTTAAATCAATATTTGCTTTTGTGAGAAGCTACGTATGTAGATACGTAGAATATAATTTCGAATAAATCATTCAACCTTAATTTTAGAAGAAGTCAGCCTTAATTTAATTAATTTAGAAGAAGTCAACTTTAATTTTTAGAAAATTTGTGAGTGTTAATTATAAATAAAGCTCAAGAATCGTAAAAGTACGTAGCATCGAATTGAAAGATTAGTCCAATTCATTTAGAATGTGATGAGATGCATCAATTAATTATCAAAGAACAAAGTCGAGTAAAACATAATTAGTTTATAATTAGCTAAGCTAATGCTACATGTCAGCAGCTAGACAATTTGTAGACTATTTCACTTTTGAAGGGATTTTCATTTCAATTTAGTATTATTGTACTTGGGATTTTTTTTATTTGGTAACTAAATTTTTTGGGAGTCAAATGGTCATGTTATTGTAGTTTTAACTTATTTGATACCGTAACATTTCATCAAATTTATTTTGCATTTTTTAATTTTGTAAGATTTTAAAGGGATATATATATTCCCTTAGGAAAAAAAAAGGTCAAAGTTGTCCAAAAACAGCAATAATATATGTTTGCATGCAACAAAATTGACTAAATTTGCATATTTCAAAAATAGTTTCAAATCAGCAAAAATAAATTCAGTTCAGTAAAATAAGTTCAGTTCAGCAAAAATCAGTCTGTAGATAAGCAAAAATAAGTTTAGATCAATAAAAATAAGTTGACAGGAAAAGGGATCAACATATATACAATGTACTTATGGGCATAAAAACAACTTTCTTCCCCTATAGTACAAGCTGTTTTTGTTTTATTTTTTAAAATTTTGTTGAAGTTCCGGAAAAATAAAGTTTTTTTTTTAATTAACGTGATGGTACCCCTTAATTCTCAATAAAGAATTTGATTATGGCATCTTTAATTAAGTTATACATCAAAAAATTATCATTGATACATTTAATAAATTAAATTGTGATTTACATCATTGAACAAATAAAATTTCATAGACAAACAAAACTTTGTTAATGCTAAGAAGAATTAATCACAACAATGGGGCTTCGAACTTGATGTTGACCATCATCCCACACCAATGAAGCTGACATCAAAGCTCTCATGCCAACACTCCCAGAAACCTTGACACTGAAGGACAGTTTCTGTCCAACCGATTTGAATGACAAAAGTGATGGTTCCACTTCGACTGACATTGGCTCACCTTCGGGCACACTTACTATAGCTTTGTAAGTAGAACATGGTGTTCCTACATTTGTTAATGTCCTTGTTTTCGTAACTTCAAAGGTGCCTAAGCTCATTGGTATCGCGATTGAAGGGTAATTAAGATCCCAATTGTTAGTAATATCTTCAGAGCAACTACTCTCTTTTCCATTGATTAGTGAGATGATTGTGTCGCCAACACCTTGACTGCAAAAGTACTTGACATAATCATCTTCTTCGGCATCATAAACTAAGCCAGGGTCCTTAGCCTTCAGTGGATTGATGTGGCCTGAACCATATGCTAGTTCAGCTTCTTCATTTTTCTTACTGCTCATCGGTAAGGCTGTCGAATACACATTAAATTCAGCAAGTTAGTCTGACTGGTTTTATTAGCTACCTTTTTTTTCCATGTAAAGTCATTGTCTAAAGTTGGTTCTTATACACAATAATTTTGAAATAATATCATCAATCAAAGGTGTACGTGATTATGAAAGCATTAATACTATGGCGTAGGGGGTTACAATCACAAATGTGTACCAGTAGTCATGAGAGCGGATTTGATGGCAGCTGCAGACCAATTAGGATGAAACGATTTAACATACGCAGCTGCTGCAGTCGCATGTGGGCAAGCCATGGAAGTCCCCGATATTATGTAATAAGGCGCAGATCTTTCATCACTTACAACTGCGGACACAACTCCAACCGGTGACCAAGCTGCCAGAATATCTACTCCAGGTGCGGTTAAATCTGGCTAAAATAACAGGTGTTCACATCGGTTAAATTACAGCTTGTTTAATAAAACATACAAGAGCCTCACATTGAAGATTCCAGGAGAAAAGTATATATATATATATATATATATATATATATATAACTCTTACTTTCAAGATTCCAGGAGAAAATG
>PYUH01000036.1:1129829-1208030 GCA_016808085.1 Suaeda aralocaspica
TATATATATATATATATATATATATATATAACTCTTACTTTCAAGATTCCAGGAGAAAATGGGTGAGGACCCCTAGAGGAAAATGATGCCACATAAGGAGCGGATGCATCCTTAACTTGCACACTTTTTTTTATCGTTCCAAACGGTGCACTACATACACATGAAATTAATCAAAGACCTTAATTAAAACTGTGTAATGATCAAACTAACAATTAAACTAAACTTCAATAAACATGTAAAAAAAAAAAAACCTATATTATGATTGATAATTTGGTATTAACAATACTATACCTACCTTGAGTTTCTAATGTAGGAGAGTAGGCGATCAGCATCATTATCACCAATAAAAGATGTAGGGAGAGGAAAAGAAATCGCGCCATCATCAGAAAAATATGCAACGTCATGCATTATAACCCCGGCTGCACCAGCAAGGAAGGGCTCTTCCCCATAGTGATCGAAAGCATCACATACAACTATCTTGCCTCTCACCATTGTTCTATCTAAAGTGTCTAAATAACAAAACCTGCAGATTTTTGTGACAAATGAATAATTAGTGTAACTATATATATAACAATTAACAATTAGCTAGCTCCATATTAAACACTACTAGCTTAGTGTATATATATATATTTCAATTTGTGATGCATTTACCGTGATACCGATGAGTTTGAGGTTTTGCTTGGAGCATCTCCAGCATAAATTAAGGGGAAAGTCCTGTTTTCGAGATCAAATGCATTAAGTACTAATTTTCCCTGCATCACGTAAAAAGGGCAAATTTTTTGTTAAATTCCATATTAAGATAAATGGACCTGGGTAACCCTAAAAGAAGGAGAGTCAAATCAGTCCACAAGCACAAGGAGGAGTAACTCCGAAGCTTATAAACTAGTCCAACATCTCTTCTTTCTCCGATATGGGTGGGACAACTCACGAGTGGAGTTCCCAACAGCTTATGAATTGAAAGTTTATATATTGGCTAACCTCGAAAACCATGCCATTGCCGAGTTGGACATCGGTGGTAAATTTACGATCCACAGTACTAGCTGCTACCGACAGTAACCAGGGTGCGATATTTTCAATAGTATGAAGGCTAGGGCCTGTATTGCCAGCAGCAGCAGAAGTCAAGATTCCACACCTCATTGCAATATATGCTCCTATAGCGAAGGAATCCATCAAGTATGGGGCTGCTCCATCATAACCGAGTGACAATGATATGATGTCCACTCCATCTAATATAGCCTTATCAAATGCTGTTAATACATCAACATCGTAGCAACCATCAGACCAACAAGGCTTGTACACTGCAATTCTAGCTGATGGTACGCCTCCTCGAGCTGTTCCTTGGCCAACGCCTAAGAAGCTTGCCTTGCTCACCACTTGTCCTGCAGCAGTAGATGCACAATGTGTTCCATGCCCATCTGTGTCTCTTGGTGATGCTATGTCGTTCTCAGATATTTCTCCGTTTGCTCGAAAGTACCTTGCACCAATTATTTTGCTGCAACCAATAATTAAGTTATTAACAACAATAATATGTCGACTGTCAAATGATATACATCAATACATGGGAATAATTCGCGCTGTGATTGATCAATTAATATAAAGGGTAAATATTATTGATTGATAAGTCGTAAGTAGAACCTTACTTGTTGCAAGTGAAGTTAACATCATTTGAATTTTGACAAATGCCTTTCCATTTAGAGGGTGGTGGACCAATATTGTCATCTCGAAAGCTCTCCGACTCAGGCCAAATTCCAAAATCAATTACTCCAATTATAACATCGCTCTCCAAGGTGCTCCTCTCAACATTTTGAGTGAAACCCATGAAATCCCATGACCTTGTTGTACGGCGGTACTTCTTACCATTGGGAAATACCGAAATCACACCATTAACCCCTATCAAGCAATGACAATTTCCACATGTTTTAATACAAATATATACAAGTATGTAATGTAATTATATACAAATTAAAGTAGTCCGTACTGTAATAAGTCTATAAGGTACTCCATAAATTATACAATATAATAGTATATTGAAAATTTTAGATGATAGATCAATTCAAAATTGACTATCATACGTAACAACCAATTTAAATTTAAGACTCTTTCAAAAGAATGAATGAATAAACACCGAAAAATAATTGCTCGGATATTAGGCCAACTTACTTGACATTTTCTTTGCTTCATGTTTAGTAAGTTTAGCGACACATCCTTGGAAGCTCTCGAAAGTATAAAGTAGACAGTCTGAAATGTTTTGTGGAGGAACACTAGAAGAAATGCAGTTTCCCCATGCATTAATTCGATCAGTTTATAATGAACATAGCCTATGAAAAAAAATATAGGGATTGAATTTAAGGAGCATTAATACAAAAGAAGTAGGGTTACGAAATCCGCCTCACCTTTCTATAACGTCACTTAACATGTCCAGATAAATGTTTTTGGCGGATACATTGTTATTAACCCGTTCACCCATGAATACAATATAAGTCTGCCACAAATAGTAATACCACTATTTAGACAAAAAATAACACAAGGGTCTTGTAAAAAAACAGCAAATCTCTTTTTGAAACCGACGACAAAAAATTTAAGAATGATAACAAATAAGCCCTTAAGTTGACAGTTTATGAGTAGGTCGGAACCATTATTACAGCACATATTTCATAAAAGTTTACCATTAGACACAAATTAAAGTGATTTTTAAAAAAGGAAAAAAATTAAAATTGCTTACATTTCTTTCATATAGATCATCATCAGCTTGACTAGTCGACGCATTAATCCATAACAAGCAAAATAGGCAGAGAATTGAAGCATATGATAAAGAGTAATTAGGAAACAATTTAGTAGCCATTTTTGTTAATTACACCCGTCTTTTCTTTGGTATTTGACATTCTGTAACAGGAAATTAAAGACAGCTTCTTATAGCCATTTCTTAAGACTTTTTCCAAAGCATATATTATATACATTGATCATTATTATAATAATAACAATTGGTTCATCCCTGATTTTTTGTCCAATATAGTAGTTGTCGATTAATTCAATTATTAATTAAGTTCAACGGAGAAGCAATCAACCAACTAATTAATCTGAAATTAAAGCTGAAACTCTTGAAAATTTCTATCATACATACAACATACTACGTATATATACTTGAGGAATTTAAGAATACAAAATTAGGATACGTTACGGAATAGGGAGTAGCAAGACCCTATAGGACTAGGATACAATCGTAAAGTAAAAGCTAAAACTGATTCAAGGCATGTTCCTACGCACTTTACTGAATTATTGGTTATAATTTTTAATATAAACCGTTGAAATGATAAGCAATAATGCCTTTTGTACGTGTTCTTTATGCATAAGAAACTAGTTCTACGTTTGACTTTTAATTGAATGATTCTCTTTTAACGCCCTTAATTCACTCACGACCTTCGCTCATAATTTCCTATCTGTTTCAAATGTTTGACCATTGTAATCGAAAATATTAGACAGCAATAAACTCTCTTTTCTAATACCAAGTTGATATATTATATATTTACAACTCAATAGACCATTTATTAAAGTTTAAGAAAATGTGATGAAATTGAGACTTTGGATATAATCGCTTATCGAGTTATCAATCTTTATAAAAATATCCAAAAATTACGACTATGAAACGGAGAGGAGTATATCACATACCATAAAACGGAGGGGAGTATATGACATAAATTATATGAATGAGCTAGTATTTATTGGTCCACAAGAAAACATCAACTTAAACTTTACAAGTACACATCCTCATTTATGTGAAAGTTTCAACTCAAGTCATATTATCATATACCTACATGGCTACATCTAGCCAGATTTGCGTGACAAATCGTCTAATAGGCCTAAAGGAAATTTTTAGTTAATTAACATCCAACCAATAACAATAACTTTTCATACGACAGTCTTGTTTGTTGAGTAGAAAATTATGCTTATTTTGACCAAAAATTACAATTTTTTGGCCAAATTAAAGTTTTCATTCATACAATCTATTGTAAAACTAGCTCAACATTATTTATTTTCATTCTTAACCCATTTATATCAATTATATCCCTTCTCACCCTCGTGGCTCCGACCCTAGCTCCCAAAAAAAAAAAATCAATCAATCAATCATATCCCTCCTCATCATCTTGCCTTTGTCAAAAATGATGCTCCAACTCTACACGTAGTCACATGCATTTTCTCTAAAAGATGCTCCCACTTCATTGTATCGTCCCATGCACTCTTTTGTCACAACAAAAGTCAAAATGAACCTCATTTGCTGTACAATACAATATTAACATTCAAGTGTTAATTGCAAAATTTAGGTGCTGTTAGATTGATATTCTAATTAATGGGAGGTCTAATTTCTTAATTAGTAAGCACTTGATTTGGTAAAGCTAGAGAGGAACATGATAGGAAGTGGATGTTTGCATTGTTTAGGCATTTCAGCATTTGCACCTCTTCTTAACATTGAAAATAAAACAGGATGTAGAATTTCTACCTTCCATAAAATGGGGAAGTTGTCCTTCCTACATAAGTAAAAATAGTTGTTACTTGTTAGTGTACATAATTATCGATGAGAAGTGTGAATAATACAATTATAAATTATCAGGTGCAACCAAGTCACAACTCACCACTTTTACGACCCTCTTGTTTGTTTGCACTGAAATGACTTATCCTTCATCCCGAGAGAAATGGAGATACAAATAAAAGGATTATAAATTATAATTCTTTGGCTAAAAATTCTCATCACGCGATCTATCAAAACACCAACTCATCATTTATGTTTTACTCTTAGCCCAATCATTATCATATTCCTTCTCGAACATCATATTCCATTCGAAATTTCCAATCAATCCTCATTCTTTACTTTTTTTTTTTTTTTTTTTTTACTTTAGTTCAATTCAAGATTAACCAAACCTAGAATTTCATCCAATTCATCTGAAACCTTTATTCATACCAAACCGACCAATCTTTAATTTTTCATTCCTATTAGCTTCACAAATCATATGTGAGTGTGAAGTAAATAAAATTAGTTTTTCATTTTTACTCCAGAAGACGTTTCTACTAATCAGTTGTGTAAATGTTAGGTTCATTTCCAAAATCGGCATCCTCGGAGTGCAGCGCTTTTCCACTTGATTGTATTGTTTAATCCACTGTTTGAGCTCATGTCATCTACACAAAAGTAGTCAAAATTGGACCGTTTGTTTGTTTGTTTGTTTGTTTTCCAATAAAAAGTCAAAAACTAACTTAACCCCAAATTTGGACCCCATGAATCAGGCCTTTTTCCCGCCACTCCAACCCAAACCCATACAACCCAAAACCCTAATCCCCAATTCTAACCTCCCTTTTTATATACCTCCTTCTCTTTTCTTTCTTCCTCCTTAAACCCTGCATTTCCAATTTCCCCTACTTCTTCCTCATTTCAATTTCCCCCTCAACCAAACAACCCCTTAAAAAATCAATGGAAGCTCAAAAGGTAAAATCAGACTTAGTTTTAATCCTCGATTTCGGTTCCCAATACACCCACCTCATAACCCGAAGAATCCGCTCTCTCTCCACCTTCTCCCTCTGCATATCCGGCACATCCTCACTCAAATCCATCACCGACTTAAACCCACGTGTAATCATCCTCTCTGGTGGCCCCCACAGTGTTCACGCGCCAGACGCGCCGCTCCTCTGTGATGGGTTCGTCGAATACGTAATTTCACACGGCGTATACGTTCTCGGAATCTGCTACGGGCTTCAGTTGATGGTGCAATCACTTGGTGGGTTGGTGAAAATAGGGGAAAAACAAGAGTATGGTAAAATGAATATAGAGGTAATTTCAGAGAATAGTGGATTCTTTGGTGATAAGGTAAAAGGGGAAAAACAGGATGTTTGGATGAGTCATGGTGATGAAGTTTCGAAACTTCCTGATGGGTTTAAGGTTGTTGCTGTTAGTCAACAAGGTGCTGTTGCTGCTATTGAGAATCCCGACAAAAAGTTTTTTGGTCTTCAATATCATCCTGAGGTAAATTTTGGAAATTGAAAAAAAAAAATTATAATTTAAAGTTTGTTGCTTTATGATAATATGTTTTTGTTAGAAATGTAGTTGGTTTTAGTGTTGAGTTGATGTGAGTTTGATTGTTTTGGGTATGTGGTGTAAAGATTAGCTTTTTTTTGGGTGGAAACAGTAATTTTGGAATGTGGAATTTAATTTAAAGTTTTTTGCTTTTTAGTCCTGTGTTTGTTGGTGATGTTATTGGTTTGGGTGTTAAGTTGATGTAGATTGAGTAATTAGTACTCTATACGAATCAAACAAGACCCGACTATATTATGTTTTATATATTGAAAATAATTTAAATAATTCTCCATGTTATGAATAGTGTTTCTTTTTGAATGGAGGGGTGGATTGCTCTCTTTTGAGATACTATGTGTCAGTGAAAAATAGTAAGTGAGTGCTTTTTTTAGTATAGTTGGTGGAATATAGTTGGAAAAATGTTTTTGGTAATGTGGGCNTCCAATTCATCTGAAACCTTTATTCATACCAAACCGACCAATCTTTAATTTTTCATTCCTATTAGCTTCACAAATCATATGTGAGTGTGAAGTAAATAAAATTAGTTTTTCATTTTTACTCCAGAAGACGTTTCTACTAATCAGTTGTGTAAATGTTAGGTTCATTTCCAAAATCGGCATCCTCGGAGTGCAGCGCTTTTCCACTTGATTGTATTGTTTAATCCACTGTTTGAGCTCATGTCATCTACACAAAAGTAGTCAAAATTGGACCGTTTGTTTGTTTGTTTGTTTGTTTTCCAATAAAAAGTCAAAAACTAACTTAACCCCAAATTTGGACCCCATGAATCAGGCCTTTTTCCCGCCACTCCAACCCAAACCCATACAACCCAAAACCCTAATCCCCAATTCTAACCTCCCTTTTTATATACCTCCTTCTCTTTTCTTTCTTCCTCCTTAAACCCTGCATTTCCAATTTCCCCTACTTCTTCCTCATTTCAATTTCCCCCTCAACCAAACAACCCCTTAAAAAATCAATGGAAGCTCAAAAGGTAAAATCAGACTTAGTTTTAATCCTCGATTTCGGTTCCCAATACACCCACCTCATAACCCGAAGAATCCGCTCTCTCTCCACCTTCTCCCTCTGCATATCCGGCACATCCTCACTCAAATCCATCACCGACTTAAACCCACGTGTAATCATCCTCTCTGGTGGCCCCCACAGTGTTCACGCGCCAGACGCGCCGCTCCTCTGTGATGGGTTCGTCGAATACGTAATTTCACACGGCGTATACGTTCTCGGAATCTGCTACGGGCTTCAGTTGATGGTGCAATCACTTGGTGGGTTGGTGAAAATAGGGGAAAAACAAGAGTATGGTAAAATGAATATAGAGGTAATTTCAGAGAATAGTGGATTCTTTGGTGATAAGGTAAAAGGGGAAAAACAGGATGTTTGGATGAGTCATGGTGATGAAGTTTCGAAACTTCCTGATGGGTTTAAGGTTGTTGCTGTTAGTCAACAAGGTGCTGTTGCTGCTATTGAGAATCCCGACAAAAAGTTTTTTGGTCTTCAATATCATCCTGAGGTAAATTTTGGAAATTGAAAAAAAAAAATTATAATTTAAAGTTTGTTGCTTTATGATAATATGTTTTTGTTAGAAATGTAGTTGGTTTTAGTGTTGAGTTGATGTGAGTTTGATTGTTTTGGGTATGTGGTGTAAAGATTAGCTTTTTTTTGGGTGGAAACAGTAATTTTGGAATGTGGAATTTAATTTAAAGTTTTTTGCTTTTTAGTCCTGTGTTTGTTGGTGATGTTATTGGTTTGGGTGTTAAGTTGATGTAGATTGAGTAATTAGTACTCTATACGAATCAAACAAGACCCGACTATATTATGTTTTATATATTGAAAATAATTTAAATAATTCTCCATGTTATGAATAGTGTTTCTTTTTGAATGGAGGGGTGGATTGCTCTCTTTTGAGATACTATGTGTCAGTGAAAAATAGTAAGTGAGTGCTTTTTTTAGTATAGTTGGTGGAATATAGTTGGAAAAATGTTTTTGGTAATGTGGGCTATGATGCTGTCTAATTGTACTTGAAAAATATGACCTTGTAATAGCCAATTGGGAATGTAGGGAATGAGGTTTTTTTTTTTTTTTTTTGCATTTAAAATGTGAGAGGTGTAATTTAATAGTAGAATATTAAGTTGGTTACAAAATATGAATGAATGGGTCATTTTTTGTGTTTTTTCCGACTAGTTTGGTAGCCGGTACTAAATAGTGGTAATGGAAATTGAATTTGATAGGTGACTCATGAGTCAATGAATGAATTGAAGGGAGGAGGTGACATGTTGCTAGTTTTTAAAATTTAAGTGAATTGTTTTTTGTGAACACTATATTTAGTGAAATACAAAATATTGGTCAATGAGTCATTTTCTAAGCCTTTTATGGCTTTAGTGTTAATGGTAAGTGACAAGGTTGTTATATAAAATTTAGGTTACACACTCACCTCAAGGAATGGAGACATTGCGGTATTTCCTCTTTGATGTTTGTGGGATCAATGCAGACTGGAAGATGGAGGATGTATTGAATGAAGAAATTAATGTTATTCAATCAACTGTAGGACCTGATGATCATGTAATTTGTGCTTTATCTGGTGGTGTGGATTCCACTGTTGCGGCTACCCTTGTTCATAGAGCTATAGGGGACAGGCTTCATTGTATTTTTGTGGACAATGGCTTGTTAAGGTGAGATGCTTTATTTGTTTTCGTCAAAAGCATAGAAAAGGGTTTCTGTTAACTTAATCTGAATGAGAACAGCTTATAGCTCTAAGAAATTTGTGCAGTTGAGCGATGCCTTTGCATCCTTTGTTTTAATCTAGTTTAAAACTTTTTTTTGTAGGTATAAGGAGAGAGAGCGTGTGATGGATACATTTGAAGAGCATCTTCACCTCCCCGTCACCAGTGTCGATGCATCAGAGAAATTTCTTAGTGAATTAAAGGGTGTTGTGGATCCTGAGAAGAAAAGGAAAATAATTGGGAAAGAATTCATTGGTATATTTGATGATTTTGCACAAGAGTTGGAGAAAAAATTGGGGAAGAAACCTGCCTACTTGGTTCAAGGAACTTTATATCCAGATGTTATTGAGTCTTGTCCACCCCCTGGGAGTGGAAGGAATCACTCCCACACTATTAAGAGTCATCATAATGTTGGTGGACTGCCGAAGGACATGAAGCTAAAGCTCATCGAACCTCTAAAGCTTTTGTTCAAGGATGAGGTTTGATTTTAAACCCTCTGATGTGAACTAGTAGTAGGTGAATTTGTTCAAATCCATCTCATAAATTTTCTTGTTTCTGAAGGTTCGTGAGTTAGGAAAGATTTTGGATATCCCCGAGAGCTTTTTGAAGAGACATCCATTTCCTGGACCAGGGCTTGCTGTACGTGTTCTTGGTGATGTAACAGAAGGAAATCGTTTGGAAATTCTTCGCCAGGTAGGCAGATTTATCTTCTATAAGGACTAGTTTTTTATTGTCCCTATTGCATGGTTTATGATGCTGAGCGTTTTACTTTTCAGGTTGATGAGATTTTTATTCAATCAATCAAAGATGCTGGACTTTATGATGAGATCTGGCAAGCCTTTGCAGTGTTCTTAGGAATTTTATCAGTCGGAGTTCAAGGTGATCAAAGAACTCACTCTCATGTTGTAAGCCTGCGAGCTGTTACAAGTAGAGATGGGATGACAGCCGATTGGTAAGCATCAGTTGAGACTTAAATGTCCTTTCAGTTCTATTAATAGCCTTCGTGACTGCAATTTCTACCAGTCTCGTGATACCTAATTCTATCAATCAGTTCATAGAATTTACTGGCTTTCAATCTTTAATTGTTAAAATGCTATTCGCATATAATCTTGCATTGATATTCCATTTCAGTGGCTAGAGTTGTAATGATTCTCAATTTGACACACCAACTAATCAACTATCATCAATTTGACACTAATCTGCACTGCTCAATAGGTTTAACTGTAATATATTTCAGTCACTGACGATGACTTGCTAATTTTCAGGTATCGCTTTGATTCAGAATTTCTTGACCAGGTGTCCCGTAAAATTACCAACAGTGTTCGTGGTGTAAATCGAGTTACTTTGGACATAACATCAAAGCCTCCATCAACAATAGAGTGGGAATGATATGTTATTCTTCTAATGTCACATTTGCTCTTTTGAGCAATTTTTTTCATTGATCTTATTTGTTAATCATGTCTATGAAGAACTAAGGTGATTAATTGAAAATTGTACTTCATATTGAAGAATTTTCCATCTATTAATAAATAATAATAATAATATTAGAGTAGTACTACTATAGTTTCAGAAGATTGGTGAATATACTGTCAAATTGTGTTTGTCAACTACTGATTAATGCCGAGCGAGGTATGGAATGGCGGCTTTACTTCTACCTCCACCTTCATCCCTAATTCTTGAGCTCAGAGGTTTAATTTCTCGTATTGGGAGTTGGAAGCCTGGGTCCTCACTATGAAACTGCTAATTGCCCTCCTTACCTATAGTCATTTCTTAATGCATTGACCAAATGACACAAAGTTTTAAATTAAGCAAACCCTTGATTAATCTACAATACCTTAGAATCTGTTCATTTTTATATTATACTCCATATGTTCCTATATGTGTGATACGTTTGGAATCATATAATACGTATATGAAGAATTAGATAAGATTTTTTGTTTAGATATACAGACTCTAACATTTTAGGGGTAAAATTATCAAAATACTTGTAATAAAAAAATGTATAAAAAAATGAAATACCTAATAAGGAAAGCATATCAAACTTTAAGGAAAGGAGGAAGTATACCAATTTCAGAAATTTAAAGATGAAGAAGAATGAATAGTGTTATTATTCTAGCTTTTGAACAAATCATTTTTCTGTTACAATTTTTTTTTTTTGTTGATTAGGAAAGAAAAAACCAGCTAACTCCTATATAAAGTCAGTCCAAAGAGAGCCTTCATAATGAGATTTCAAGAAAAAACCGCCTGAACAATTCATAGCTTCATAACTTTATCTTCTCTTTTTGCTTGGTAGAAATCATATTTGCATAATACAAATCTATGTAGTAAAATATAGGCTATGATGTACTGCAAAGTTAATTTTACAATAATACTTTGCAGTTTAAGAAAGCCAAGCTCAAATGAAATAAGCTGGATTGAGTGGGTAAGTTTAGATACATCTTCAAGACACTCTGCTTGCAGAAATAGGAAGTACATTTTAACATATACATGATTTACAAGGATGACCAAGTCTGTTTGAGGTTCATTAAATAGCTAAGCTGCTTTCTAAAAGCACACTAGAGAATTGTTAGATAAACCTTAGCAATCAAAGATTACACAATTACATATTAGCATGTGTTATACCAGCCATATCAAGTGCCTATGTTAACGTTAAGTAATAATTTGGTGATAGAGGAAATATAGAGGGAAAGTTGCACGAGCAATGCAGCTTCAAGCCCACCGCTTGGAAGGCCTGATTTTGGGCTTCGCTGATGAAGAGGTATTAGATGCTGGTTTTTTGGAACCTGTGTCATCCCACAATAAGCAAAGCAGTTAGCATGGAGTGCAACTATGAATATGACTAACAAATGCAACCAAGATAGTCATAAAGAGAATAAATAACATGAGGAACATGGCAGCCACAATTGCGAAAAACACAAACTGGAACTCCATAGTAAAATTTGACTAGAAACGATCCCTAGAGGAAATACACCTTTGCTCTTTTAGTTGGTGAGTATGAACTTAAGTGTCTTTTAATTCAATGTTAACTTGTGAATAAAATCTGTAATGCTAACAGAAGTTCAACAGAGAGCATGCACAATTGCACAAAGAAAATACTATTACAAAAAAAAAAAAAAAAAAAAAAAAAAAAAAAAAAAAAANAAAAAAAAAAAAGAGAGAGAGAGAGAGAGAGAGAAGAAGATAATTAAGATCATAACATGCACTAGATAGATTTCTGAGAGATGATTCCATCAAAATAATATACTAAGTAGCACCCAAAAAGTTGAAATTTAAGTCAGTATGAGTAGACATACTTGATACAACTTTAGCAGATGTCTTGCTAATTGATGACCGAGAAGATCCTGTTAGTTGCTTTTTTGGAGGTTTAGGAAGTTTATTTGGTATTGTTGACCTGCAATATTTTGAAAAAATAGCCAAAACATGCCCAAGAAAATTAGGATTCTAAGAACATCATCAGTTTTTGGATCTCTATCAAAGAAAATAATTTACAGTATAACACATGTATCGACCACAGATAATAGCTCTGCCTATCACAAAGCACACAATCCAGTAAGGTCTAACAAAATCAACATCTTCCCCTGCATCAGCTAGCACAAGATTCTACAGAGGGTTAAGTAAGAACATGATGCATGATGTGAGGACCTCACCAATTATTTAGATTGGTACAGTTAATCAAGTTTCAACGAATTACTGAACAGAGATTGTGCAGCCAAACTGCAGCATCTGTAAAACTGATGATGGACATTGGGCAGAAAGGTAAAACAGTATAACAAACAAATATGGTCGATGGCGTCAAACACAATAGCTTAGCACCAAGAAAGACCTTAAAGAACAACTTCACAGTCACATACTCAGACATCACATCACATCAATAATCTTTTGGGAAATTTGATGAGTATAATGAGAGCATATTCTTTTCATTTGTTGACACTAGAATATAAGTGTATTACAGCATGCAAGCTATGAAGGTAAAAGCAATTAAAGGAGCACAGATGTATTATTACTGCACTAAATTACAAATAATATAACAAGTAGTAACAAAGGGAAAAATCATGTTCTGAAAATATGTATCATGTTGGTTAACAGGGAAACATACACAAGAAAGATATAGACTTACTTTTCTGAATTTTCTGCTGGTTTTGCAGCCTCAGGAAAAAGAGTGTACTCCACAACACTGCAAATTGAACCATCAGTTTCAGTCCCCATGGAAAGGCCACTGTCAGAGATATCACTTAACCTCTCTTCAGAATCCACATCTCCAAATCCCAAAAGATCGATGTCATCATTAAAATTAAAATTATGATCTGCATCAGATCCAGGAAAGTCTGGGTGGCTCAGAATTTCACAATGGTGCTTCAGTTCTTCAGCAGAATGCTGTGAACCAGCTTCAGAATGTCTATCACTATGATCTGAACAATTATCTTGATCAGAAGTCGGTCTGCTAGTCTTCCCTGACAATGTTCGAGAAGGTCGAGTTGGTCCAAGGGAGTGTCTCCCAGGAGAAGATGCCCCAAGCTTCAGCAAGCTTACAGCGCGCTTATCACTGTTGGAATTACCCTTGACAAGACGCAAGCGCTCAATGTCCTCATCTTTCTTGGCAATGGTAGCTTTCAGAGATGAAACCTACAAAACAGACAAGGGTTAGTTTTTTAAGTTTTTTTTTTTTTTTTTTTTTAAGGCGATCAATGTTCCATATATGGCTAGCAATATTGGAATGATCAACAAAATATTCACAAAGCTCATTGCAATTAACCTAAAGGCAGGTTCATTGATAAACCAAAAATTGGGAGTACTGTATCTGGTGCTTCCAGGTGAACCACACAGTTTGTCAATATTCACACCCACAATGACATATCCTACGCTACGTGAGAATCAATCCAATGTCCGATCGAAAACAAGTAAAACCTTCCATATTCGAACTTGATCTACTAATTAATGCATAAAGTTAACATTTTTACCATTCCAGTATTTCGCTAATCAATGTTTTCCATCATAATTTCAACATTAGAATGTAAAGTAATGAAGAAGAGTGGATGATTCTTCAATCTACAAGGAATAAGCATGGGCATGAAACAAAACTATTCTCAGATTTTTTCTGATTTTAAAACATTCTTGAAAGAGAAGCCCTGACAAACCTGCTCCATGAGTTCCCTAACATCTCTTCCCTCTTTGTTACTACGTGCTGCTCCCAACTCTACTCCAGAAACTCTCTCAGCAAACTTAAGAGTGCTGGCAGTTTCAGAGTAAGACTCCACATCAGGGTTAAGTTGTACAAACATTAATGTCTTTGCTTGCCCACCTGGATCACAAGTATGTACATGCTTAGTCAAGATGATCATCCAATATACACTGAGATCATTACAAGGTATATCATTTGTTAGAAAGAAAAACACGGGATTAAGATTGAATACCTAGTGAACTCTGAAGAACCTGTGTGAGTTTACTGTTTCTGTATGGAACATGGGAATTCTTTTGAGCTAATGCAAATATTACGTCTCCAAGAGCAGAGAGCGATTTGTTGATATGCTGAGCCTCTCGCAGTCTATCTCCAGTTGCTTCAGAGCGATCAACTCTCTCACTTCCTGCCAGGTCAACCAAGTGAAGACAACCACGCAGAACAGAATTGCTCTTCATATCCGTGCCACGAACGTGGACCGTAAGGATGCTGCAACATTTTATTGAGAAAAAGTACATAAGCAGTGTCAGAAAAGTTTGTGAAGCATGAAACAGCCAAAAATTTGAGAAATTGACAATGAAGTAAGCATATTTACTACAAAAAATCTTATACGTAGTGTTTGAACATTAGTCACAACCACAACGACCAAGAATTCTCTATGATCTCCTGAAAGTCATTCCTTCAAAAATCAAAGAAACATAACCTGATACAAATGCTTAAAATGGTCCCTATACAGGACCACTTAACCACGGCTTACGGCCTTGATCACAAAATCCTACAAGCTACAGATGCATAAATCAGAGTCTAAAAAAATCCTACAAGCTACAGGTGCATAAATCAGAGCCTCCCAGCCTTTTCACCCATGTAACTCAGAAACATTTTAGATCAATTTTAATATTGGATTTTATGAATACATTTATCTAAAACAAGGCATTCATAGTCCCCAAATAAATAAATAAACATTGTCTTTCAGCATACAACATAAACAAGTGAAGAATTGAATGATAACATTTTGATTATTAGCAAGCACAATTAGCATTGGATATCCACATATACATATATGAAATATGAAATAGTTTAGAAAGCAACCTATGAGATCTACTACTCCTTTCATTCAAAGCTGTGGCACCTACAGCTCTGTTCATGAAGCCAATGTGCATCAGCTCAAGCACATCATTAGTTGACTTGACAGGATGCATGCTTGCATCAGGGACTGCCAAGCCATTAGGTTGAGTCGTACTCCAAATCCCAAGTGTGTGCAAGTCAAAGGAAACAATAGCAATTTTAAAAAAGAAAAATGGTAACAGAAAGTTCTATAAATAATATTCACATGGCTGCAACAGATGAGATAATAAAATACTTGCACTAAACAATGACATTCTTGACTCTTGAAGTGAATTTTATAGGTCAAGTATTTCTACTTTTTTAAAAACAACTCTAATAGCTTGGCTGACACAAGTGGCAAAAAGAATATGTTGGTAACAAAAATTCTTGCAAGTGGTATTCACAAAATCACACATATATTTCTATTGTTCAATCAATCAATCAAAGCCTTAATCCCATAATTTGAGTCAGCTACATGAACCAAAATTAATGTGATGTGATGTCAACCACAAACTAAAAAATCATAAATAAGGGAGAAAAATTTCAAATTTAGAAAGGATATCTTTTCTGTGAACCGTCAGATGTAAGCAAATCTCGGACTTGCTCATTGTAAATCTCAACCATCTGAACACCAATCTCATATAAAATGGAGCTTCTCCTATTTTGCGAAATCTGGAAAAGATCATGCAAAGCTCGATAATTCACCCCCCAATCCTTTTTTGACGACATATCAGGGCCAGTCTAAACAGAGGGAATGATTAAGGAGAATATTAGTGAGGATCAATTTTAGAATCATAAATGTAACTATGTAAGTAAGACATCAAAACAGTAGTCCAACTGTCCCAGCGTACCATAGTATATGTCTTGCCTGAACCAGTCTGGCCATAGGCAAAAATACATACGTCATATCCATCAAGAACAGATCGGATTAATGGTTGAGTGTCAATAAATACCTCCTCTGCCAAGAAAGTATGTTATATCCATGTCAGTTAATGAAATTATTGTATGACAGATTGACAAAACAAGCTTTCACAAATCAAGCCATGAATCATATGGGAAACGGCATTCAACACAAAGAAATCAATTCATTGACGATGCCAAATATAAAAAGATGACATAACCTTGAGTAGCTGCTGGAGCAAAGACCTTGTTGAACTTGAATAGACGGCGGCTATCTTTTCCTGGTTTTAGAGGATTGGCAACAACAAGCTCTCCATTCTCACCAATGTACTCTATCGTAGTCTGCTTCTCATTCTGCCCAGGAAGAAATGGCCTTATACGGCAATATACCCTAATATTACCTACCAAATGTAACAAACACTTCAAATTAGCTAGAGACCACACAACCAACCTTAAGAGTAAGGCAAATCAAGTGTACCTTTCAAATCCTGAACCTCATTGTATAATTTGCGATTTTCAGCAAGAACCATGTGGTAGTTCTCTGCAGCATCTACAAGTTCCTTAAGTTTTGTGCCTGCAAAATATTAGCTTTTAGTAACAACAGATAACATGAGAGAAAGATTGAAATTGGAGCTTTCAAAATACTCAAAGATCATCTCTACCTAAAAATTGAAACTCAGTAGGGTAGCAATCTTGATTCTTCAGAAGCTCCCCCTTCACAGAATCTAATTCCAACCTTAGTCCCTGTATAAAATCACAATTTTGAGTATGACTCTAAAAATGACATCCAAAACATGTAGCTAGAAACCAGCACCGAACTCCAAAAATTACAAACCTTTACAACATCAAATTGGGTATCTAGAAAGCCAGAGTAACGCAGTTCCCTATTTTTCAATTTCTGAGTCTCATGTTCAAAGTTTTCCACCAATTCGTTCACTTTCTTCTTTGAAGTTTGCAAAAGAGACTCAAGATCCATTATCTTCTCCTGCAACTTGGCCTTCGTTTCCCTTGCCTCAATTTCCAATAGTGAGTAGTCTTTCTCATACGACAATTTAACGTCTTCTAGCTCTTGTTTGAGTGTTTCTATCTCCGCATCACGCTCATCCCTTTCTTTCATCAATCTAACAACATCTAGCTCACCATGTTTTTTCCTCTCTTCCAACCTTTTCTTCTCTGCCTGAAATATGAAACAAAGTACAATTGATCAACATTAAGGAAAGAATAAGATATGGGTTCTAATACTTTTTCACCACCGAAACAAAACAAAATTCAGAAAAATTTTCCACTTTTTATTCTCAAGTCAAGAAACATAAGTTTTAAGCAAGAAAATTCAAAAGGAGAGAAAGAAGATGAGATAATGACAGAGCCAATGCAAAAACATTTGGTCACAGGTTAATCCGATAGCAAGCAACTTCACATTAGACTTTTATAAAATTAAATAAACGGAGGAAAATCTCAAGAATATGAGGTTCCAAACTAGACAAAAATACCCAAAAGGTTAAAAGGTATAAGTTAGAATAGACAAGTCCAGATTATATTACTGTAGCAATCATCTTTTATCTTTCCTTGTGATGGGAGTTAGATGGAGAGAGGACTGAAGAGGAGAGAGCAATGAAAATGGCATGTTGTATAAAAATATGCTTCCGTATCATAGCGATCATCTGTTTAGACAGTGTCACTGAAAGAATAGATATGGGAAATTTTTATTTCATACCAAGCTCAGATCTTACCTACGGCATTCTTTGATCATCTATTCGTCAGTATATTGTATTTTTGCAGATGATAATTTGCCAGTGGCTTCTTATTGTTGCATTACCTTGAGCATATAAAAGGTTTCAGGTTTGGTCTACGAAATTTGAGCAAAAAGACGAGATTTTTTCTCCACACAGCATGCTATAAAGAGAGTTGGAACTACCCACTTTCGACTTCATAACACTAATATCATATGCAAGTTAGAGCTTTGGAAACATAATGCAACAAATGGAGAACTTGGTGTGTTCTTTCAAAGTAAACATCTTTATAATATGAATACTGTTAAACATTAGACAAAACACATCTAAAAAAGATACCATATAAAACAAAGAATCACTAATGACAATATTAAAAAGCGCACCTTCATCTGGCGAAGATGGTTTACAGCAACCTAACAAAGAAGGCACAGAAACACAAAGTTATTTAGTTTTACTTGTAGACAGAGATGAAATCCAAACAGTAATCCAAGAGGCCAATAATACCTCGCTTTCTTCAGCAGCACCAACAGCAATCGTCTCAAGGGCTTTTACTTTTGATTGATACTTCCCTTCACGAGCCTTGCAGATATTATTTTGCTGCAGATGAGGATGATATGTGATCAGAAAAATAATAAATAAATTTTTATCAAAGGGCATGCCAAGTATCGAGCAGTTACATTTTTTATCTTATCTGCCTGATTTGACACCCGACGCTCAATCTCTCGCACAAGTTTTTTCAAAAGGCATGCTACACGCTGAAACATAAATAGAAGATTAAAGTCATATTGAAACTATAGCAAGATCAAGCAAGGAATCAAACAAAACCAGTTATTTTTATTAAAAAAGATGCAAAGTCTGATAAAGTGCATACATGAGGTAAATCAGCACTCTTCCTTTCTAAACTTTCATCCAATACCCTCTCCACCATGCTAAACAGCAATTGCATAGGAGCTTTCTGCACATATAAAGAGCCATGCAGTGATAAAAAGCATCAGATTCGAAGACAAACAGATCCTTAACCATCTGGTTCAGCAACTTACATCTAAGCTGCTCCACTTCATCAATTCTGTCACCTTGACATCAGGACCAAGATTACCTGGAACACAAAACATCATTAACATGGAAGAGGAATTGTAAGGTAGCATTAAAAAGCTAACAGATGGATGAGCAGAAGCGTTTTGGCCAAACAGCATTAAAACACCTAATGACTCAATGATTAACAAAATGAAGAAAACCCTAAATCTTAATGGCACAACAAACAGCCATAACGCCCCCTTCAGACCCAAATATATAGAGAGAGCTTTCATTATTTAAATTTCTACTTCAACGACAGCCATTTATACTCCGTATCAAAAATTCATTCCATCCATAATCATGAATTGTCCACACTGTGATAGGTGCCCAATGACAACGCAAGTGAGGTTGACATAAGTCACATAACATTTATATAAAAATTAATTTACACGGGCATCATAATAAAATAACACCATACATTAAATTTGGGATAATGATTTGATTTGAGGATGAAGCACTATAATACTTTCCATCTTTAATCAACATTAAATTAAGCCATTTACATGATGAGAAAATCTTGATCTAATAATTATCTTATAGTCTTACCAGGTGAAGCAGTATTGCGAAGAACAGTTTGGAATTTTGATTCCCATGAATTTTTTCTCTTTTCTGGTCCAAATCTAGCAGAATTCTGAGACTCCACCAGGGAACGGTCAGTACCATCCAAACCATCAGCCTCTGGTACACTCCATCTCTTCCTCACATGATTACGAAACGCTTCCCGATCAATGCTACAGCTGAAATTGCTCCTGAGCTTGTCAAGGCACTCCAGTACCTGGACCATCGATCCCTGCATATTACAAGAAAATACCAATTACAAATATATCACTGAAAGGAATATATTAAAAAAAAACTGGCAACTAGAAGACACATCTATGCCCTATCCTCTCAGCATGATATATATACTTATCTAAAGTTTTTAAATTTTCTGCTCAATCAAAAGTAACATAATTGCACTAACTAAATTTACTCAAACACTTCTAAAAACTAAGTAATCCTAAAGTGAAGAGGTATCGCCTTGAATTGGTTAACCAACTAATTGAAAGTTTATATTAGCATGAACCACAAACATTAATAACAAAATTAAACCATCCAACCCAGTCATTCTAGGTTAAAATTATAGTTAATCTATTAATCAACAAGGTCTTTCTATCAACTTTCAAACCAACTACAGAGGTTTCCTACAATTTCTATTAACCCAACTTGCATGCCACAATTCAAGAAAAAATTACAAGGTGAAACAAAAAATTACCTGTTTTAAATCTGAAACTTCAAATCCAGTCAACCCAAAATTATTCAAACTTGACAAAAACCTTTCAACGGTAACTTGATCAGGCTCTGGACTACCACCCTGAAGCAGAATTAGAAGGTAAATAAATAAAATGGTCTGGTAGCAGGAGGATAAGAACAGTATATAAAAATATACTTCGTATATTCGTATGTAAGATAACACTCCTACCATTTCAACAGCTCCAGGGCTTAGCGTATTCAACAAGTGACATAACGCAGTTCCATCTTGTAAACAAAACCGTAGGTCTTCAAGTGAACAGTCTGCTGGAATATTCAGATCAGGGAGTTGCCCGTTCAACCACTCAATCATATCTAAAACAATTTTGATAGAACATATTCACAGTAAATCATGTAAGCATCAGCTCAGACATGCAAGTAAAGAAAGAGAATAGAGAACAAATATAGAGTATGTTAGCAGTACCCTTGAACAAGCATTCAGAACTGTCATCATCTCCACTATACATTTCACCATTAAAGTTGTTTGACACCCCATTTTCTTCGAACTGCACTGATGTTTGCAAATCCATTGTGGAACTTTATTTACCTTTTTCCCCTGGGCAACGATAACTGCAATGCTCACAAAAAAATCAGGACAGAATCCTAATGACAGACCATAAAGCAAAAGTAGTCACTTTTGCAAGCACAGGTTCCAACAACTAATCTTTCACACATAAAAAGAATGGAAACTTCATGAGTCAAAACTCGGACACATTAAGCTATTGACCTATCAATGGTAAAGGAACTGAAGAACAATCTTCTTTTCTCCATCCTCAAACTCCAATTCATTGCTGGTCAATGCAGGAAAGTGATTTAGCAGACACAGAACTCTGCAACTAACATAAGGAGTTTACTCTTAAACTAAGACAACCTAATATTTCCAACAATATGTACATTTTCTGTTGCATCATAAACAGAAAGCAACTATTGTACAAATGGCAAAATTTCGGGAAATTATGATGAATGCAGTTAATATGGATCCTAGGTTTTTGCAGCATAGGCTATTACTTTGTGTCAATAAATGATAAACTCCTTACACATGCTACAAAACATCTCACAAAAGAGACTTCAACCATCTATAACTTTCACGGTGCACCACTCCATTTCGTATTATTTTGGCACCACCCCCAAACTCCATCCCAATTCACCCTTTGCTTACATCCCAAAAATGCATTATCTTTCTCCAATAAAAAGAACCAAACCTACTCTCTTAGCATAGCAAAGTCATTGACTGAACAACAAACACAATAATCACATTTCCCAAAGTATTGAAGTTCTCACTTAACTATTAGTAAAACCCTTATAATATGCTTCATATTTGGGCGGCCCAATTACACCGAGCTAATAGCATAACAAATGCACATACTATCAACAAAACTCCATAACACACTAATGATTCATTCTTTTAACTTCAAACATTCTTAAAATGCAGGAGTTAGACCTCTCCTAAACCTCGACATCGACCTAAAAAGCGCATTCTTAATCCCTAACAACCTCATTCTCAATCTTCTCACAACGACAATCGAACCGAAACATAACAAACAGCTCTACTCTCAACAATGTACCAAAAATAACTCCAAAAAAAGCCCTAATTGAAGCATCAAATTCAAAACCTCAATCACTGTTGTAGCACCAATTTGAATAACCTAAATTCACCATCTCATTATTCTCAACACTCCACAGATCCACCATCATTGTAAACAATAAGCAATACTTCAACAATTCCACCATAATTCCATTAACAAATTCAAATTATACACAAATTTCGACATTAATTACAAATTAAGGCGAATAAAAACAACATTAACAAACAAAATGCAGGTAAATTATACCAATAATAAAAAACAATAGTAATAATAATAATAATACCTCGTAAAATTTGAAGAAGATCAAAGCAGCAATTTGGATAAAATGGAAGAAAGAAAGAGAAAAATAACAAATAAAAAGGAAAATGTTAGGATTTTGAGATCGAAAACTTCAAACCCTAATTAACCTCTTGCTTTCTCCCTCTTACTTTCTCTCTCTAAAAATGGAGAAAATTTCTCTCTCCTAAGCCTTTCTTCCCCCTTTTATGTCTTCTTTTTCTGCAGCAGGGGGGAAGATGATGACTTCAGGAGAAATAATTTTAACGATTTTTTATTTTTATTTTATTTTATTTTTTATCGTTCAAATTATTTCAAAAAATTGAATTAATTTCCTAATGACGTAATTTAAGAACTGTTTGGAAGAAAAATAAAGGAAAAAGAAAAAGGTTGTGTTGGGCCCCACTATGGCGTATTTGCCAATTCGGAGCCACGTTCCCGCCTAATTTTTTTTTTGGGTTGAACAAGAAAGGAAAAGGGTTGAGGAGGCCTTTTAAGCGACTAAAGATTTAGGGTTTGGGCCACCGACTTATGTAATGGGCCAATTTGTTTTTATCGATATTCTATAAGATCCATTTGTTTTGTTTTTTATACGACATTTCACATGACCATATCCACATGGGTGTAAGACACTCTAAATAGAAGGTATCAAAGATACCAAAACCTATGTGGCTGTGTCCTCCCACCACCCTTATCGATTTACTGATAAATGTTGTTCTTTTGGACTTAATATTATTTTATTGTAAGGATAATTTTGTACCGAAATTACTTAAATTCGAGTTAAATAACATGAATATGTGAAATATTCCATAATATATGAAAGAGTTGTGTATATGTGGTTTAGAAAAATCTTAATTACGTTATAAAACAATTTCGATTGAACTTTTAGTTAATAGTTTGAGACAAGTTTTTTTGAGAGGAGAAACAAGTCTTGGTCATAAGGTAATTTTAAGGTTTACACTGAGAGGTAAAAATGAAATAAGGGCGGCTAAGATTTAATAGAATAGAGTTGTGATTATGTCATAAGATATTGCAATCTAACATTTAAGACATGTATACAATTCTTATCGGTCACTCTTTGAGTTTACACATGGCAACACATCTATGATGAGAATGAGTTCAAAACTCGGCTAATAGTATGATAATTTATCATTAAATAATGTTGATGATCAAAGAAAATCTTAGCAACTAATACACAATTGTCACAAATGCAATGATTGGATCATTTCTCCTCAGTGACTAAGTTTAAATGACCTATTCCTTTTTAGTACCATAGCCTATTTTCGATTTAGTTAACCAACTCTTGAGTTTGTAATTTACATAGTGTAAATTTCGGACATTTGGGGCTCGTTTGGTAGAGGGTAAAATCTTTTCGTATGAAATAGTTTTTTTATAAAAAAAAATTTACATTAGAAAACTCATTTTCATAAAGAATTTCCATTGTTTGGTTGCATGTGAAACGATTTTACATTTGAAGCATTTTTCATTGTTTGGTTTGATGAAAAATCAATTATTTCAATTGTAAGGAAAAGTGTTTTCCTTCCAAGTGTGATAGAAAATGTTTTCTTCTCAATTTTCGGGAAAATGTTTTAAACATGGAATACTATTTTCCACCCCAAATTTTACATTTTAATATTTTACCAATTTACCCCAAACCAAATAATGTAAAATGAGAAAACTGTTTTCGAGAAAAACATTTTACACCCTATCAAACGGACCCTTCAATTAATTCCAAACTTCCGACTAAAGAATTGGCCGTGGTACGGTATCTTGCAGAAGATTTTCATCGCAAAACCATTAGGCCCAGGCCCAATCGCTTTGCCAAATAAAAATAAATAAAAAAAGTTATTTTGTTTTTATTTTTTGGGAGAAGAAACAAAAGGTATACTTGTTGGATTTACGAATTAGGTCTAGTAAAATCCCAACTTCGAAAAAATCGTCTTCAAACTTCCAACTCACCGTCTTCCCAACTGTTAATTCGCTTCAATCTTCAACTTTTTTTCAGGTAATTCTGCAAATTTGTTACTAATTTCTTGTATTTTTATTGCTGCATACTTTAATTTTAAGTTGCGATTATGATTATGAGACGAAATTTGAAATTAGGGTTTATACAAGTTCGAATGTCGAAGAACAAATTTGTTCATGAAACCTCCAGATTTGTTATCTTTTGTTGTTTTTGCTGATGAATGATGATGTAAATTTGTTGCTTATTTGCGAATATATGATTTGTATTGAAATTTTAGTTTGTTTTGCGTTTGATTTCACCTTTCTAAAATTGCTACCGAAATATAAGATTTTTGTGATTTGAAGTATTAGTTGGATTCTTGGATTATAGTTTTGTGTTGTTTGATGTTTTGATTTGAATTTGGTTGTAATCTGCTGTTGATTTTGATATAAAGGTTGATGTTAAGTGAATTTGTTGAAAAAACTCGTTGCACTTGAAACGCGCGACAAAGTAATTTAAAATTTTTTACTTGTTTATAGTGTGCGACGTAGTGGAACTAGCAGATAGCTTTTATAGTTCTAAGAAGTTCGCCTTTCGATTAATATCAATTGGTGTTTTATTTGTTTTTCGATTTCTTGATACAAAATTGCTGATTCTGTGTGCAGTTTTTTTGACAGGGAGGTTTTATATTACTGTGCATGCAGCGTTAATAGTTTGAAACCCTCGATACAGTCGCTAATGCTGTGGAAATTGTTTAGTCTATTACATCTAGGTTAAGCTATTTGTCAGTGAGTGTTGAGTGAAAGAAGGGGGGTTTCAAAATGATGGGAACGTTACCAATATTGCCTCTTCCAGCCCCTCCCGAAAATGGGGATCTAGGTCCAATCCCTCTTGCTCAGTTGTCTCCTGATCATGATGAAAAGAAAGACGTCGAAGATCAAGAGAAAGCTAGCAAGCCAGCTTCTGTGGCAACACATACGAGAACTATCGGAATTATCCACCCTCCTCCTGACATTAGAAACATTGTTGATAAGACGGCGCAATTTGTGGCCAAAAATGGGCCTGATTTTGAGAAGAGGATTATTGCCAATAATGCAGGGAATGTGAAATTTAACTTTCTTAATGCGTCAGATCCATATCATGCTTACTATCAACATCGGCTGTCTGAGTTTCGGTCACAAAATCAATCTCCTGGACAACAACCTTCTGCTCAACTCGATTCTGAGGCTGAGGCTGTCGCTGCTGCAGCTTCTGATGGTGCTTCTGCTGCTGCAGCAGAGAAGCCTGATCCTGCTGCACAATTCAGAACTGTTCGCAAGGTTCTTGAGCCTCCAGAGGCTGAGCAGTATACGGTTAGACTGCCAGAGGGGATTACAGGGGAGGAATTGGATATAATTAAGCTTACAGCGCAATTTGTTGCTCGTAATGGAAAATCGTTTTTGACAGGGCTTACTAGTCGAGAGATGAACAACCCTCAGTTCCATTTTTTGAAACCTACACATAGCATGTTTATGTTTTTCACTGCACTTGCTGATGCTTATTCTAAGGTTCTAATGCCCCCAAAAGGCTTGACTGAAAAGCTAAAAAGGAGTATTGCTGACCGAACTGTGGTCCTTGAGCGTTGTCTGCATCGACTTGAATGGGAAAAATCGCAGGAGCAAGCTAGGCAGAAAGCTGAAGATGAAATTGAGCAAGAGAGAATTCAAATGGCTATGATTGATTGGCATGATTTTGTAGTGGTCGAATCAATTGACTTTGCAGATGATGAGGATGAATCACTGCCGATGCCGATGACTCTTGAAGAAGTTATAAGGAGGAGCAAGATTACAACCAAGGATGAAGAGGAGATTCCTGAGCCAGGAAAGGAAGTAGAGATGGACATGGATGAAGAAGAGATGCAGCTTGTCCAGGAGGGTATGAAGGCTGCCAGTCTTGAGGAGAATGGAGAAGATAAGACGAATGAGGTCAAGGCTGACATGGATGAAGATGAAGCCCCAATGAGGATTGTGAAGAATTGGAAACGGCCTGAAGATAGAATTCCTGCTGAAAAGGATCCTACAAAGTTTACGGTGTCTCCAATTACTGGTGAACTTATACCCATAAGTGAGATGTCAGAACATATGAGGATTTCTTTGATTGATCCCAAATACAAGGAGCAGAAGGAGAGGATGTTTGCGAAGATTCGGGAGACAACCCTTGCTCACGATGATGAGATTTCCAGAAACATTGTAGGGCTTGCACGCACTCGTCCTGATATTTTTGGTACTACAGAGGAAGAAGTATCTAATGCTGTCAAGGCTGAGATAGACAAGAAAAAAGATGAGCAACCTAAGCAAGTCATATGGGATGGTCATACAGGGAGCATTGGTCGCACTGCAAATCAGGCCATGTCCCAGAGTATGGGTGGAGAAGATGAGGCCAACAACGATGGGAGGCCTCTCCCTGGTCCAGCTGCTCCTCCTCCTCCAAGACCTCCTGTTCCCATGATTCGTCCACTTCCTCCTCCCCCAGCTGGTATGGCTGTGAATATGCCTCGTGTACCAACCAGCAATGTTCAGTATTCAGCTCCAAATTCTGCTGGACTTATGGCACCACCTCCACCCCGTCCTATGGTTGGTGTAAACCAAATGGTCCCTCCACCACCACCTCCTATGCAAATGGCTCCTGGACAACAGCATATGATGATGAATCGACCACCAATGCCTCCTGGATCGATGCACCAATCTGGTATGCCAGTGCCACCTGCACCTGGATCTCAATTTACACCACTAGGTGTTCACCGACAATTTACACCTGTTCCACCACATGGTATGTCTGTTGGTCCACCACAACCTATGTCTCAAGGAATGCCACCTCCCCCGCCACCACCACCAGAAGAAGCTCCTCCACCACTTCCTGAGGAACCAGAGCCTAAGAGACAGAAAGTGGATGACTCTGCTCTCATTCCAGAAGATCAGTTCCTTGCTCAACATCCGGTATGGTTTCTGATATCTGATGTTATCATCTCTATTTTTTTGTTAATTTATTAGTCTCTGTCAAATGTTTTGGGTTTCTTTTTTCTCGTTTTAGCAAATCTAATCTGTATGGCATGCCTTTCAAAGTTCAAACCTTATCTTTCCTTTGTGCTAACCTTATCTGTATGGTGGGAAGCCCTATAGCAGCTCTGTTCTTGCTCATGGGCTTGTAGCTGCTGGCTATGTCCTGAATATCTTGGGCTCATGACTCTTTTTATGTTTTTAATCTTTTTTTTTTTTTTTTGATCTTATAGTGCTAACCATTTTTTTTGAAAATTTTCTCTGCAGGGACCTGTTAAGATCAACATCTCTGTTCCCAATAATGAAGAAGGAAATCTTAAGGGACAAGTTTTGGAAATTACCATGTCTTTAAGTGAAACTGTTGGTAGTCTGAAAGAAAAAATTTCTGGAGAGATCCAACTTCCAGCAAACAAACAGAAATTAAGCGGAAAGGCTGGTTTTCTTAAGGACAATCTCAAACTTGCTTATTACAATATTGGAGACAGTGAGACACTGACACTTTCTTTGAGGGAGCGTGGTGGCAGAAAGAGATGAGTAAATCACTTAGAAGATTCAGAGACCCTTGTTGGAATGCTTCCTAGAAATTCACCATATAATCCTGTTTCTGTCCATGAGTATATTTTCTTTTGAAATGATTCTTGGATAGTTTTGCTGTCATGTATTTTTAAGTTTAATCATGCAATTTGAAAATCACTAATCTGATTCTATTTGCCTTGCAGCTTACCACCTGTGCTCTCAAATAGTCATGTCATCTTTACATTGCTTCAAGTGTAATAGCCATTGTGAATCTACTTTTTTGTTGTTGTTTTAGTCAGTTTTTGTACGTCAGATTATTTCTTTCTAGTGGTGCTGATAATTTTTTGAAAGCTTCTTTGGCAATGGGCTACTTGTAGGGAAGATGACTATTCGCTTGCTCTGGGCAAGGTTCTTTCACTGCTTTTGGCAGATCTTCCAGGAACCTTTTGTGATGTGCGCTATACTGCGTTGCGTGGTTTGTTTACCTTTAAACAGTTAAGTTTATCTGGGTTTGTAGGTTTACTATTATTTGTGTTTGGGCTCCTTTGAACTTATGTAGCATTTCTAGCTAATAGCCGATACCTTATTATAGCACACCCTGAAATCTGGCTTTCTTTTGCAGCATGTAACGGCATTGCTCATCATTGACCGAGGACTGATCATAAGCTAGTGTAGAATGTTTCTTTCTTCTCTCCCTCTCTTTTATTTAAACCCTTTTTTTTTCAATGACTTTTTCCTGCAAAAAAAAGGACCACGTCATTCGCCATTTGGACATGGTGTAGTTTTGTAGTTGGAGTTCTTAGGTGCAACGGCGTGTTGTTGCTGAAGGTTGTAGATGTATTGGATAGAGTCTCATTGCTGTTGACTGTTATTTGCTTTCAATGTTACTCTCTTATTGGCCTTGGTGTAATTGGTACATGTTTTGATATATAATTTTCTTTGTGAAATAGCTTATAAAGGAAAGGCTTATTCTTTGATTAAATAGTCCTTAGATGTGAGTTTTTCGGCATTGATGAGAGATGGCAAATGGATGTATCCTACACTTGATTGTGTAGGAGGGTTTGATTGTTTGAGCACAAGAGCAAAGGGAAGGGGGGTACAGTAATAAATAAAATTTGTCAACCATTCTGACTACTTGATTAGTACATCATGCCTAAAGAAGCAAAGATAGATGTGTATGAAGTGCGTTGTACATACGAAAGATATTCTTTACGCACATGTACTTATAAATTGCTTCATGCCAGTTCAAATTTAGTTTGAACTTGCTACTGATTTGTGAGTACATATTATTTATGATTGAGACAAGTGTTTGGTTTATACGATATGTAAACACCAAATTACAAATTTACAAACAAAATTGTGAATTTGTGGTATAACTTTTTCATCACTATTATTTTAATCTGGGACGTTTCATAAAAGAGGTTTCTTATTTTTGTATCGGTTTTTTTCTTCTTTAAAGTCCTTCCAAAATATCTCTAAAATGTGATAATAACAAGCTTTTAAAGGACTGAAAAAAATAACAATGAGAATAAAAATGACTAGTGTGTCTTTCTTTCGAAATATCTCTTTTACGGTTAATAACAAGTTTTAAGAGGCAAAAACCAACCATAGAGAGTCTTGTGGTCATCTATAACACATGGCAAAAGGTTAGGCGGAAATAAGACGGAGCCGAAGACAATCCCTATGGAAAAAAAAAAAAAAAAAAAGACTTTAAGTCACAATTTTTAAAGGTATCAACGTTGTAGCAAAATGGCCAAAGGTTTTACATAGTATTCTTATGGTCAAAAGAGATCCTTTGACATGTTGTGGGGATTTAAAAGGCAATAAGAAGGTTTTGGAAGAGCAAAAGTGACCAATCTGCCCTTCTTATGAAATACAAATACTTGTGAAAGAGGGATAATAACAAATTGGGTTTTTCTAAGGTATGCCCCTGAGTTTTTCACTTTTCTAAGGAGTGCCCTATACTTTCTTTTTTTTCCCGGTTGTGCCCCTCAACTAATTATTTTTAATTAATTGTGTCCTACCCAATTTTTTTTTGCTGACAGACGTTAGGTAGGGCCTTTATGTTGTTTATTAAATGCAATTTTCACTGTTTTTTTTATTTTGTTCTTTTTTAATTAAAAAGTGACATAATGCCTGAAAGAGATGAGTTTAGTTGGAACATTATGATTTATGGGTATGTTATTGCAGGTAGATTTACTGAAGCTAAAGAGGTTTTTAGTAATGCCCAATATAAGAGTTCAATCTCTTGGAATGCCTTGATCACTGGGTATTGTAAACATGAGTATAGAAGCGAAACATTTGAGTTGTTTTCGCGGATTTAAGCCTACTGAGTTTACTGTGGCTAGCATTTTAGGAGTTTTATCAAAATTGGGTTGTTTACTTTGTGGTAAGCAGCTTCATTCGTATGTAGTGAAAACTCAGTTGGACTGTAATGTTTTTGTAGCTACTAGCCTTGTTGATATGTATGCCAATTGTTTTCGTGTTATGGAAGCTGAATGTGTTTTTCAGTCATTTGTTGGTGTGAAAAGTCATGTTTTATGGACTGCCATGCTGACAGGGTATTCTCAGAATGGATGTGGGCATAAAGCGATTGAGTGTTTTTGAGATATGCATTCGGGGGGAATAAAGTCGAATCATTTTACTTTTCCTAGTGTTTTGACTGCTTGTGCCGCAATGCAGGCTCTGGATTTTGGCCAACAAGTACATGGGTGGTTAATTAAGTGTGGTTCAGGGGATAATAATTATGTTCAGAGTTCTTTGCTTGATATGTATGCTAAGTGTGGAGATTTGGATAATGCGAGGTTTATTCTTGAGAGTCTGAAAGTTGACAACGTAACTGCTTGGAATTCTATGATAGTTGATTGTGTAAGAGAGGGACTCGCAAAAGAAGTAGCTTCGTACTTTAAGAACAAAATAATGGTAATAAAAAAAGAACGAAATAATAATAAAAAAAACAGTGAAAATTGCATTTAATAAACGACATAAAGGCCCTACCTAATGTCTGTCAGCAAAAATACTGGGTAGGACACAACTAATTAAAAATAATTAGTTGAGGGGCACAGCCGAGAAAAAAAAAGTATGGGACACACCTTAGAAAAGTTAAAAGCTCAGGGGCATACCTTAGAAAAACCCTAACAAATTTTTAGAAGTTGAAGCCAATCATGGAGAGTTTTGTGGTCCTTGAGGCTTGAACACATGGTAAAAAAAAAATTAGGACGGGATTTTTTTTTGAAATTGTTTAAGGATTGATAATTTGATGTCCACAAGCTCAATGATAGATAAAACTCATAAAAGCATCATGAACATTTTGACAATTGACATCACAATTCTTCTAAATAGTTATCAACAATGTCATAGTGAGTGACCAATATTGTCTTCAAAATCTATAAAATATTACAAACATCATTAATTAGAAGTTAATAATGAGAAAACTACAATGAGTAAGGTCATGCTCTTTAATTTATATTAAGTTCATTTTAGGTCTATCGGCTAATACAATATTGCACTAGATATATCGCTAATTCAATTCTATTAACTCAAATAAATTCTACTACTAAAAACCAAGACCTAACTTAGTCCGTCATGAAAACAGAAAAAAAAAAATCGCGTATTTCAATCGAAAATTATTACAAACATCGACTAAACTTGTTAACGAAAGTTATTATTATTATTATTATTTTTCCCAAAGAGCGAATGATTAATTCTAGAACCCCTATTCCGCAACAAATTTGGTCCAATTCTAGTTACTCTACTACTAACCCAAAAAAATATTGCCGCAAAAAACAAGTCTCTGCCCTGTGCCGCTATATTTTTCTGCTGAGCAAATTAGCCAAATTCATATTTAAATAAAAAAAATTAAAAATTGCAATTTTATCAAACACTTTTGAATTACTAAATTCCCACATTTATAATCTAAAAACCCTAACAAAAACCCAGAAAATTTCCTAATAATCAAATGATTTCTGGGTTTTTCATGGTTGCTTGTGGGTCAACTTCATATTCAGGTATAAATCTAAATATATTTGACATTTATAAATTTGATGTTTATTTTATTTTAATTTGCTTTGTTTGAGAATCTTTTTGCTGGAATTTTATTGTGTGGTTAATTTGAACTTTAAAGGTTTATGCTTTGTTATTTTGCAATTAGTATTTATTATTGATTAATTTATTTTTTAGTTACTGTTAGTGCCACCTTTTAAGTATGAGCTAAATTTATTTTTATTTTTAATATTGCTGAAATTAATTTAGGGAGGAATTAAACTACATTGATGTATGATAGTTATAAACTTATAAACATGAATTTATTGATTATTAGGAGTAAAATTATACTTACAGTGAAGTAGTATTTTGAAAAGTAGAGTTGTTCTTGATTCTAGTTCAAATCTTGTGTGATCAATGTATATGAAGTGGTGAATTGTGTATCTGTTATATAAAAGGATTAGTATGTTGAAGTTAGGTTTTAGATAGAATAAGAAATGTAGATTTTTGAAAGAAAGCCGGAATTGCGGGTATTGAGGATGAGATATGGGAGTATTTGATATGTTTATTTAGGCATGTGATAGACGTCCTGAAGATGCACTTGTAATAAAGGATGGTGGGTTTGGGTTGATGAGAATCTGAAGAGACGGAGAGGGAGAGGGAGATCAAAGTTGCCCCGGATGAAATCAAGGCTTTGATGTTATTGTTGTCGCTGTATGATTTGGTAGTTCAATAGCAATCAGTATTCATTAACTTTATTTGAGGTAATGCCTCTACCCGTGCATAATTTTTATTTTTGAAATTGTAAGAGGACGGAGGTAGTATGTTAACAAGTTTATATCAATTCATCATGGTTTCTTATTCAGGTTATCGTATTTATTCTAGTTCTTGAACTTTTCTATTTGAGAACCGTTGCTTAGCTGTAGTTTCGGCTTAAAATCATGGAGTCTCTTCGACATTTATTTGAAGATGATGTTAATGATACAATCCTTTGTTATGCTAAGCCTCATTTGCATATCTTTGAAGGGTAGGAGAACATATATTAGACAACTGACACATACGCATGTAATTTCTTGGTAATGCATGTTATGTCTAAAATCAATAATTTATATGTTTATAACACCTTTTCTCTTGCCAGAGTTCCTCTGCTGCGAATCGTAAGATAATCATGGTTGGGAATACTAAATCTCCAACTTGCAATCAACAATCAGTAAAACTCAAGGCAAAACCATTGAAGGGTCCGTATTTTGAAATTACTGATTTTGCTGATGAAAGTGGTGTTCACGTTTCACCCAATGACAACAGACATACAAAAAAAACAGTTGGCTTCGCAGTCTCCTGAAATTCTGAGAACAAGTGATCTCATATCCGCTGTGGGGCAAATATGGGATTGTGCAAATCGTACTCTTGAACATCTCCAACCGAAAGCAACTGTTAGCGGCTCCAGCACTGTCTGTGAAAAGGAGAATGATTCATGTTATATGGTGGGGAGTGATAGATTTCATTTAATAAATTTCATAGACAGTGGCTTTCTTCATGTTGACTTAAATTCTTCCTGGTATTTTTCGAGCGTCGTGCAGAAAAGTTTGAACTTTTTTAAAGCAAATCAGAGGACGCATTATAGCCCATGCAATGACATTTTTATTGATAATATCATTAGACATAGCAGAGATAATAGTCCCATCAAGTATGATAACTGCTTGAAGGAGAAGAATCTCAATATAGTAACTCCTTACAACTTAATGAATCGATTTGAGTGGATAAGCCAAATATCATTTTGGCCAAAACCTCCTATGTTTGCATCCAGCGAGGCAAAGATGATGTTTGAGGGCTCTAAACCTAGGGCTCCTATCTGTCAGGATTGTCCAGAAAATGAAGTGAGTTCAGGCAATGGAATGACTGGGAATTTTGACACATGCATTGGATCCCCCAATATAATGGGTCTACACTTTGGTGGAAACGATGAAGTCTTAATTCATAAAGAATCTATGTCTTTTTTGTACACATACAATCTCCTTCACGAGTTTCATAATAAACATTCTGCTGCTAAAGCTTTCTGTTTGAGACTTCAACTAAATGACCGTCTGAGCACGGGAGCTGCAAATTGTACTCATGAACCAAATCATTTCAACATTGAGACTGAGCATTTGCTGGATAATCAAATGACACAGTGTGAGTGGTCCAACACTCAAGATGAACATCACAGTGAAAGGTGCTCTTCTGTGGCAGACAAACCTCATCCACTACTAGCTAAGCAAGATCATGCTGTTTCAGGAGCCTTGGCTGGCATTTTTGTTAGTGTATGCTTACATCCTATAGATACGGTTAAAACTATTGTTCAATCTTGTCAACCTGGACAGAAGTCTATTTTTTACGTAGGGCAATCAATATTTTCTGAAAGAGGTAAGCTGAATTTGAATATGGCTTGTTTCCTTTCTTGTTTCATGCAAAAGTTGTAATCCAAAATCCTTTGATTTATGCACCTGTTGCTTAAGTAGTTCTTTAGGTTAGGTTAGAATCATTGTTTCTCAGGTCTCAAAATGTAGCTGGTTTCTATTTTAGGATTTCCCGGACTGTATCGTGGAATAACTAGCAACATCACCACGTCTGCACCCATATCTGCCATCTACACCTTCACTTATGAATCGATGAAAGAAGTTTTGCTTCCATCTCTTGCAAAGGTTCGTTCTTTCTTAACCTTTTCATCATGCTTTTGTTTATTTGATTAATTTTCCAATTACTAAGATTTACAGTTGTTAGGTAAAGAAACACTCAGTTTCCCTTATCGTGCAAGAGTTTGCTTAGATAGATGTAATATTACTTTAGTTATATGCGTTTCATTTTATTGCTTAGCAGGTGTGTTATACGTTGAGAATCTCTTTTTTATTTGCACAAATAAAGTCCAACCATCTATTTCTCGCAGGAATATCACTCAGTTGCTCATTGCACTGCAGGTGCTTGTGCAAGTATAGCTACGTCTTTTGTGTTCACTCCCAGTGAGCGTATCAAGCAGCAGATGCAAGTCAATTCGAAGTATCAAAACTGCTGGTATTTTGCAACTGTCCCTGTATCAATGCTCGTGTTGTAATTTGTTGGATGCTTAGATTTCAGGGTTTCAAAATTAATGTCTATTTGAGGGCTGGCCAAATAGGTAAATCTGCGATGCTTTGATATTCAAACTGCATTGTAAATCCTTTATGAATAATAGGTACCGCCTTACTAGGAATCTTTTGTCATCTGTCCCCCTTAGGATGCCTTATGTCAGAATGCCAGATGCATTAAAATGTGTAGGTTGGTGTGTTTTGGTGCCTTATTGGTTTAGTCCCATGTTGTAAACTAGAATATAGTTGTCGTTCATAGACCTTGCAACTTAGCAAGCTCTTATGGTTTCAGCGAATTATCGTAGAAGATGGAGGAAAAAAAAACATATTTAGACCTAATCTAAGCCTCTAAGGTGTCATTTGGTTCCTTCATTTTCTTAGAAACAGATATTAGCAGATAGAGTTTAGAGCTTATGCTTTGTGGCTTTTTCCAGGAATGCAGTGCAGAGAATCATTGAGACGGGTGGTTTACGTTCTCTTTATACTGGTTGGGGAGCTGTACTCTGCAGGAATATACCACATTCAATCATCAAAGTGAGGCTTTCATATCAACTTACCAAAACTCTGTATATCTCCATTGACCTTATGAAGTAACCTTATTCAGATTGTTATGTTTCTCTATGCAGTTTTACACATACGAAAGCATGAAGCAAATACTCATGTCATCACAACCATCTAATCAACAACCTAACACGTTGCAAACGGTTTGTTGAATGCTCTCTCTTTGTTTCTGTGTGCTGTAAACATGACTCCATATATAAGTTGTTCAGTGCTCTTCTTATAAAGTTTGTTGAGCTATATACTTTTGAATTTTTGAGTGTGCTGTAATGTTGTTGTATAATCTTTTTACCAACATTTTCCAATCTTTACGCAGCTGTTATGTGGAGGAATGGCTGGATCCACTGCTGCCTTGTTTTCTACTCCATTTGATGTGGTAAAAACAAGATTACAGACTCAGGTTTGTTGACAGTTTACGTATTGCATAATGTAGCTAAGCTTGCCTTCTTATATTTTCTCTAGCCAGATGTATCTTAAAGCATAATCAATATATAGCATTGTATTGGCTATTGAATCTAAGCTAGAGTGTGGTTTTCATCTTTTCGTGTGCTTTTGTGATACTGGCTATGATACTTTTGGTTCTGACCAACAAACTATTTGAAGCAGGTACCCGGATCTATACAAAGATATCATAGCATTCTGAATGTTTTTCAAGATATTTGTGAGCATGAAGGTGTTAGAGGCTTTTACAGGTACAAACTTCTCAACAGTTTTTTTTTGCTATTGTTGAAAACTATTGGTATTATCAAATTGTATGGTTCATCTTGCAGTGGGTTTTGCACCTTATGTTAGTATTCTCTGAGTAGTGTTATAAGAATTGTTAGTCATGTTGAAAAGGCGTGGACTTGTTACTTTCACAAACTGATTGTCCACCAAAAGAATGACAGATATTTTCTCTGTTCCATAATACTCTTCACATTTGTAAAAATTTTCTATTGGTATAATGTAGATATCATTGTTGGATTTGCGTCCAATAGTACTTTCACATAAGCACTCTCAAAAGCTATACTGATGTTACATCATGGGGAAGTAATGGAATAAATGAATGATGATCAATTGTTGTTTATGGAACCATGAGAAAGCAAAGTAGAATGCTTATTATGGGATGTAAACGAATGGATTATATTGTGCAATTGAGTAATCCCTGTATGTTTTCTTATATATATGCATTCTTTGCTATAGGATATAAATTTAAAAAACTTTTGCTTTAAGATTAAGCAATGACACAATGTGCTATAATCATTACCTTTATAACATAAAAGAAAAGTCTATATTAAATATGCTCTGTAATACATTACTGGATATTTGGATGACTTCCGTTTTATGAAACACAAAAACCATTCACACTATTCTTTTCATTGATTCAGTTATGACTTGTGAATAATGATTAATCGAAGTTGGGTTTGTTTTCAGGGGCTTGATTCCAAGGCTTGCTATGTATATGTCCCAAGGAGCATTGTTTTTTGCGTCTTACGAATTTTTGAAGAGACTTTTGTCTTCGGAGCTACGACAACATAAAAAGGAGATGTTGCAGCATTAGCAGAATAGCAATGACAATCCACTATTCTCATTTTTTATTATTGCAGATATTGGTAGTTTGGTAGCTAATTATTCTTTTGTATCCTCTGTTTAGCAGAGTGATGTACTCATTTTTGTACTAAATGTAGATTTTGTGTCACCAAGCATGTATACTAGTGAGTTTTTGAAATTCATTGAAACATTTAGCCGCTCTTTTGTATAGATTCTGTACAAATTGTACAGATAACTGCGAGAAAAATTTTGTACATCGGAACATACACTTCAGTTTTTCCCTATCTTCTTACAAGTTTAGAGTAAAATCTTCATCATTAATGAAAATGCATGCTTTTATTTGTCAAGCATTTGAAATTGTCAATTTACATAAATGTAGTTTCTATTGCCAATTTCAGTTAAACATTTCACCAGTTCACTACTGAATTCATCTTTATGAAAGAGTTCTTGGAAAAAGAATCTTTTGATTTTTTATATCATAAGTTCATGAACATTATGCTGTATAGAATATAGATGCAACCATATAACCTATGCTATAGGTGGCCTTTGAAAACATGGTACACACTTGATTATGAGCAATAATTAGCTATTCTAATGCCTTTTTGATTGAGCAATACTTAGAACATGACAACAAACTAAAATCACAACTGATGTAACTTAGTTTGGCTTACAAGTTACCTAAAGAATAAAATTGATCTTAATACTTACAACATCAAGTGAACTCAGAAAATTTTCTTTTTCCACTGAATTACTTTGCCAAAAGATTTATTACATTATTTGCAATATAAATTGTGCTACAATACAAAAGCTTTTCTATTGGCACCAAATTTCTACCGTGGGAATTACAAGCATTCAGCTAATCTCTTTCTCTAGTGCCCCATGTAAGTTACAAAATTGATTCTCGAAATCAAGATGAAAATAAAGAAGAGAAGCAAAATAGATTCACAAAATGAAAAAAACCTAGTAATTCCACCTAGAATGATCCGATGACCATGACTTCTCACTATGATCTACCAAATATGGACAGTATATTTCCTTTCTGAAATTCTTACAACTGAACAGATATGCCAAGCAACGTGTACTCACCGATTTTAGATGATCTTCGGAGGTTTGAGTGTGTAAAGTTTCCCAGCATTGCGATTGATAACCCAAAAAGGCTCACCCATCTCCATTCAGTGTCAGTTATAGCAAAAGTTTTACTATTAAAACTGAACAGATCACACTCGGGCAATTGGGGAAAAGGGTGGATTGAGCACAAAAGATGGCTGGTGTTCTTCTGTTGTCTTTACAGTTTTCTTTTTTTCCTCTTCTGTCACCGCTTCAATCAAGACTTTCACTTCATCCTCAACAAGGACTTTCAAGGAGCTACATTGCAACTCCTTGTTTTTCTCTTGGTCAATCAAGCTGGAAGCTTCAGTTGTGTGCATGATTGCAACACATACAGCAAAAGCCTGCAATATGGATAGCTGCGCGTGGAAGTCCACTGCATATTTCCCCTTGTCAGTGACAGTTATGGTCAACGCTGGCATATCTTCCTTTCCTCCCTATAAAAGAGTTTTGGGTCATGAATAAATCAGGCAGAAGCTTTTTGAGTTTATACACACTTCCAGGAGTTCTAGCTCATGTGCAGACATCAGATTGAGATTTACCGTAATTTACCGTAAGTATGGCCCAACGTTAATAAACAATAGAAAATCAATATGGGGGGACTTATGGGCTTGTTGGACTTGTTCTAGAAATGAGATGAGATGCCAATTAGTATAAGTAGGAACATATACTACGAGTAACAAGTAATATCATTATAGCAACCAGCTTCAATCAATCATAAGTTATACAGTAATAACCAAAATTGCCAATGGAGAAAGTGGGATGGTATTAGACGGGCTTTCCTGGATAGAGGGAAACTTTGGTTTCCCTGCTCTACCTAGAGTTCTAAACGGTGCCATTACTCTCCAAAATTCTCAAAATGCAAGCAGAGTAAGCAAATAAAACATCACCATATACTTTGATTCCGTAGAAGTCCCAAGTTTTAGCAAGGAAAAGAAAGTACCTGAACAAAGAGTTTCAGAGGTCGGTTCTTTTCCAAGAAGAAATGCTCATCCACGCCCGGAGTACTAGAGTTGCCAAAGACAAGAAGTGGACAAGCCATGTCCCATCCACCGCAATCACAGCCACCACCTAACCTCCATCTATCGAGCAATGGAGAAGGACCTCTATTTTCTCCACTAGTCGGCAAACTATGGTTCCCCAATGGGGTAACTACATTCACCTTGACTGGATTATCATCATCATACATGTCCTTTGTTACCAGGTCACTAAGTTTATCTCCCCTTTTATATTTAAGGCTTTCTCTATTCTCAAAAGGAGCTTGAATAACAACAGCTGCAATTTCAAAGCTTGGTCGCAAATCAGCCATGGCCCACGGGTAAGGAGCTGACAAATCTGCACTGCCACGGTCAACAGCATCTGTGGTTGGCGATTTAGGCATTGAAAGATCAAACAAATCATCTAATTCAATATTTCCTTCTAATGAACTTTCACTGCAAACTTTATGATTTTCAGGGCAGTTAACAATCTCTTCAGCGGTGGCACTTTTTCTTGCATGAGCAATATCATACATCACAAACTCTGTCTTCATGGAGTTGCTAAACGCCTCGCCAACTTTAAGTTCCGAACACAGATAACATGTTACCTGCATCTGCCCAACCATGGGAGGATCTTTATTGCTGCATTTTATTCCCCATCCATTTGAATTACTACTTCGTTTTTTACCCTGAAAAGAATGAAAAGTATAGACCCAATTGAGTGCATTGTCTGCCTTCCATGTTTTCGCCACATACAAATCTTCCGAGTGTGCCATTGAGAACTCAAAATAAGGAACTCCATGCTTCTGTTCCATCTTGAGATTACCTCTGAGATGAGCAGGTGAGCATGGTGGAGGAACAGCCTGAGGTTGCTCTTTCTCCCTAGGCTGGGCCCCATTTTCCAATTCTGGCACTGCACTTGAAAAATCATTCAACAAGGATTTACGTAGAGTTTTAGGTTTCTCAACACCTGTGAAGGTGGACTGTTTGGAATCAGATGAAGGTGTTCGATGAGTTTTAGATTTCGTAAAAGGATCAAACATTTTTTTAAAACGAGTTTTGGGGGTTCCTTTGGCCCTATCCCCTTCCGTATGAGTTGGGGAATGTGGCATTGCAAGCTTGGCAGAGAGAGACTTGTTCAGGGCAAGAGAATCTCTATCCTTCAGGACATTACCGTTGTTTGATGGACTGCTCACTTGCTGGCACTTGAAGTTTAGATTATCCATTGAATCCCTTTCGGCACAAGTACCTGAATCACTTTGCCTCTCTTTCAAATCCATGAAACGCGGCTGCCTAGGAGGCTTAGCAGAAGATACCACCGTGTCCGATTTCAATGATCTAACTGATGACCTCTTTTGCTCAGGCTCAGCTTCAGCATCCTCATCTGAACCACAGATAGAATCAAGAATACTAAACGAAAATGGTGTCTCGTTGCCAACTGAAAACTCAACCTTTTTTCGCCCTCCTTGAGCTTCTGGCCTCCTAAACTTTCTGTCTGTAGTGCACTGATACACCGAACCACGCCTCAAGCCCTCATTGAATTCCAACTCAACACCCCCTGATGGTACATTCTTACAAGAAACACTTCGATAATTACGAAACTTAAGCTCAGTAAACCTTTCTTCTTCTAACCTAATGAAATCATAATCTTTATGCTTAGAACTTGGTCTACTACCTCCTTTACTACTCCGACGCTCGCCCTTATTCGGCTGCTCTAGGGGCGGTAAAACAGTCCTCGGACTCCGACCAACTTTGCAATACTTATCAAACTCCAACTCCATATTTACACCCATTGATACATCTACAACACTGTACAAAAAAACAAATTCACAACATAATCAAGATAACCATTCAACAGACAACAGTAACAGTAATAATTAATAAGGAAGAATACATTACACATTAATGAACATTGAACACTAATTGACAAAGTTTGCCGCCACACTATATTCATACACACATTGAGACAAATTTAATCAATTAGAGTTCTAAATCTTACAAAACCTCTAATTTGGTTAAACTGGATATAAAATTAAGAGTAATTAACTAATCATGATTAAACATTAACCTATAAACAAGTGAAAAAATCAAACATTATTAAGAGAACAATACATTCATGCAATTAACTTCCAAATTGAAATCAATGTACCATTATATACTCCATTTGCTGAAAAAACAATGCAAAACCCATTTTTTTGGTTTGAAATCTCAAAACCAAAATGCAAAAAACAGAAACTAATCTGGGGTTTTTGGAGCCACAAAAACAAATTTACTTTGGCCCAAAAAAATGAAAAAAAAAAACAATTAATTTACTAGAGTTCTACTAAAATCTGAACTTCAAACAAAAAACCCAAATTAAAGATTTGATCTTTAAGAGTTTCTTAGTTCATAGCAATGTACAAACATCAAAAAATAAGATGAATTACAGAAAAATGGAGGAAGCAATAAAGCATGCATTAGTACTAAAAAAATCAAAAGTAATTACCTTTAAATCTTTAATTACACTTGCATTTCAAGCTAGAATAAATTGGCTCATGATTTGGCTTCTAAACAAATGGGTATACCCCACATTAGATCTCAAAGAAGTAAACCGAAAGGAAAAAAAAATGAAAAATTTTAAAAACCCCAAAAAAAAACTTCAAATTATTTCATTCAATCACTTGAATTTGATTCTTTGAAGCCATTATTCACTATTATGAGAAATACCCATTTCACATAAATCTTCAACAAAGAAACCCACTTGAGCAATCAATCAAAATCTTATTATTGTGATTATTAATTTTATTTTTTTCTCCAAAAAAAAAAAATGAAAAAATGAATTAGAAGAACACAAACAAAGGATTAAGTTGTTTATGTACAGTAATGATAGTAGTAGAAACCAAAAAGTGTGTGTTTTTAGAGAGAGAAAGTGGTGGGAAGAGAGAGAAAGAGCATGCCCTTGTAATGAGGAAGAGAGAGAAAGGAAGAAGAGGGAGGAGGAAGAGACAGTAAGCAATTGTGGGTTCAGTTGATGTCCATTAAAGTAAACAAGTTTAAAAACCATGCTTTTCTACTCATCATTTTGCTACTACTACTCTAGTCTATTACTGAAGTGTGATGTTTTTCCTTTTTTACACTTTAAATTTTTTTAAATATTCAATAATCTATGTTAGCTTAAAATACCCAGATTTTATGAATTGATGAAATAATTTGGAAAATTCTAAATTTATCAATATTATAAATATACTAAATTTATAACATTATAAATGTAGAAGGCCCCGTGCAAGAAATGTAATGGTCCCATTACTTTTGCTTATTTACAAGTCTCGTAATTGCTTGGTATACTTCTTTTATCAATATGATAAATTAAAAACTCCTCAAATAATATAGAGGTAGATTAATTTGGTTCAGAACATTAGTAAAATCTAACATTCTAATAAATTAGAAAATTATTCATTTTCGTGTGTAAAATTCAAAAATTTGAATGTGGGAATGTAAGCGTGTGAAGTACGTGAATCTAACTGCATACATCTAGTGATATGATGTAAAATTCTCCAAAACTTGAATAAAATTTATATTTGAATAAAGTTCATTACTTTTGCCTTTATTTCATTCTCTTTTAATTTAATTCATTTCAAGTTAAATGAGTTCTAAAATACAAATTAAAATAATAGTTTATGAAGTATATAATAAAATTTATTACAACTAATTCGTGATAGAGGTACAATAAAAATTATATTCATCAACTTTCACTTTAAATATCATCCTCTTTTTCCTCAAAAATTGAAAAAATTATTTTGGGGGCAAGTCCCATCTTTCAAGACTCAAAGATGCCATGATGTGGAAATTACAATCTTACCCCCAAGAATAACATTACAAGCTCTAAGGTAGACTAGATCCAAAGGGTGATATAGTAATTGCAACCATTAGTCAAGAGGAGGTGTGGCTTAATAGTTTAATGGGGGGCAATCACTGCAATAGGTCTAATAAATTAATAGAATTGCTAATATTAAGACAAATTATAATTAATGACACTATTATAATTTTTGGGCTTGGACCTGATTCTGTAACTCTTTCCAATTATTAAAATTTTGAATAGGGAATTGGTATTGTAGTACTAGTAGTAGAAGATCCTTGCTTTGAAATGACGTCAATATCCTTGCCCTACTTCTAAAGGTGTTTCATTTGGGTATGTTGTTGCCACACAAAGTATCTAATTATGTTTATTTATACTAATATGATACAGTAGTACACTAGTACTACAATTGTAGTATTATCTTATTATTGCTAAATCGCTTTTTAAGGAGGCCTAATCTTTCCTAGTCCCCTACCCTCCAATATTATTATACTTTCACTAAAGTAAGAAGAATCCTTTAACTACACTAAATGCACAAATTTAACAAAACAACAAATTTTCATTTAAATTATTACGTATCATTATAGGTTTTGATCGAGTCACACATACAATAACAGATATAAGACACAAAACCAACAAACATTAACATATAAGATCCAATGATCTATATAGAAGTATATATAATTGCAATGCAAATTTCAGAATGGGACATTAGGACGACTCACGACTTATTAAGACAATAGTTTCGATTGAGCTTGCATAACGTGTGTTTATTTAACTCATTGGCAATATAAAATATGAATCACTCTATGGTAGTAATAAAACTTAGTATAAGTACTTAGGGTCTGTTTACTTCAACTGAAAACAACTGATCTGAAGTGAAAGATTTTTATGAAGGATTAATGAGTAACAAAATAAAAGAAGAACTGAACTGAATTAAATAGAGCTGAACTAAACTGAACTGATTTTAAGATAATGTAAAGAAGCCTTTAGTATTTTAGTTTAATATGGTCAAACCTTTTAAGTAGAGTATTATTGTGAGTATCACCAAAAACTTAAAGCAAAGCTTGAGTCAATAAAGACTGGAGTTTACTCGAAGTGATGAAATTTCACTGTTTCACCTAGGAGATGCTGCTAACACGTACAAGCGGATAAACACAAAGAGTATCATCCCACTTTGACAAGGTTGCTAATTGGGTTTGATTCTTGCAAAAATTATGCAGCCTTTTTGTTATAATGGAGTATTCATAATTGAATAAGGTTAATGCATGATNAGTAGTAGAAACCAAAAAGTGTGTGTTTTTAGAGAGAGAAAGTGGTGGGAAGAGAGAGAAAGAGCATGCCCTTGTAATGAGGAAGAGAGAGAAAGGAAGAAGAGGGAGGAGGAAGAGACAGTAAGCAATTGTGGGTTCAGTTGATGTCCATTAAAGTAAACAAGTTTAAAAACCATGCTTTTCTACTCATCATTTTGCTACTACTACTCTAGTCTATTACTGAAGTGTGATGTTTTTCCTTTTTTACACTTTAAATTTTTTTAAATATTCAATAATCTATGTTAGCTTAAAATACCCAGATTTTATGAATTGATGAAATAATTTGGAAAATTCTAAATTTATCAATATTATAAATATACTAAATTTATAACATTATAAATGTAGAAGGCCCCGTGCAAGAAATGTAATGGTCCCATTACTTTTGCTTATTTACAAGTCTCGTAATTGCTTGGTATACTTCTTTTATCAATATGATAAATTAAAAACTCCTCAAATAATATAGAGGTAGATTAATTTGGTTCAGAACATTAGTAAAATCTAACATTCTAATAAATTAGAAAATTATTCATTTTCGTGTGTAAAATTCAAAAATTTGAATGTGGGAATGTAAGCGTGTGAAGTACGTGAATCTAACTGCATACATCTAGTGATATGATGTAAAATTCTCCAAAACTTGAATAAAATTTATATTTGAATAAAGTTCATTACTTTTGCCTTTATTTCATTCTCTTTTAATTTAATTCATTTCAAGTTAAATGAGTTCTAAAATACAAATTAAAATAATAGTTTATGAAGTATATAATAAAATTTATTACAACTAATTCGTGATAGAGGTACAATAAAAATTATATTCATCAACTTTCACTTTAAATATCATCCTCTTTTTCCTCAAAAATTGAAAAAATTATTTTGGGGGCAAGTCCCATCTTTCAAGACTCAAAGATGCCATGATGTGGAAATTACAATCTTACCCCCAAGAATAACATTACAAGCTCTAAGGTAGACTAGATCCAAAGGGTGATATAGTAATTGCAACCATTAGTCAAGAGGAGGTGTGGCTTAATAGTTTAATGGGGGGCAATCACTGCAATAGGTCTAATAAATTAATAGAATTGCTAATATTAAGACAAATTATAATTAATGACACTATTATAATTTTTGGGCTTGGACCTGATTCTGTAACTCTTTCCAATTATTAAAATTTTGAATAGGGAATTGGTATTGTAGTACTAGTAGTAGAAGATCCTTGCTTTGAAATGACGTCAATATCCTTGCCCTACTTCTAAAGGTGTTTCATTTGGGTATGTTGTTGCCACACAAAGTATCTAATTATGTTTATTTATACTAATATGATACAGTAGTACACTAGTACTACAATTGTAGTATTATCTTATTATTGCTAAATCGCTTTTTAAGGAGGCCTAATCTTTCCTAGTCCCCTACCCTCCAATATTATTATACTTTCACTAAAGTAAGAAGAATCCTTTAACTACACTAAATGCACAAATTTAACAAAACAACAAATTTTCATTTAAATTATTACGTATCATTATAGGTTTTGATCGAGTCACACATACAATAACAGATATAAGACACAAAACCAACAAACATTAACATATAAGATCCAATGATCTATATAGAAGTATATATAATTGCAATGCAAATTTCAGAATGGGACATTAGGACGACTCACGACTTATTAAGACAATAGTTTCGATTGAGCTTGCATAACGTGTGTTTATTTAACTCATTGGCAATATAAAATATGAATCACTCTATGGTAGTAATAAAACTTAGTATAAGTACTTAGGGTCTGTTTACTTCAACTGAAAACAACTGATCTGAAGTGAAAGATTTTTATGAAGGATTAATGAGTAACAAAATAAAAGAAGAACTGAACTGAATTAAATAGAGCTGAACTAAACTGAACTGATTTTAAGATAATGTAAAGAAGCCTTTAGTATTTTAGTTTAATATGGTCAAACCTTTTAAGTAGAGTATTATTGTGAGTATCACCAAAAACTTAAAGCAAAGCTTGAGTCAATAAAGACTGGAGTTTACTCGAAGTGATGAAATTTCACTGTTTCACCTAGGAGATGCTGCTAACACGTACAAGCGGATAAACACAAAGAGTATCATCCCACTTTGACAAGGTTGCTAATTGGGTTTGATTCTTGCAAAAATTATGCAGCCTTTTTGTTATAATGGAGTATTCATAATTGAATAAGGTTAATGCATGATAAAGATGATTAGATTAACCCATGTAAATATGTAGTAGTAATTATTTTTTTACTCCGTAGTTAATTACGAGGACAAAATGTATAATCAAAAGTTTGCATGTGTTTGATTCGAGACGAGGCAAAAGTAACGGTCACTAATGAGTCATACAAAACCCACGGAAGGGTAGAGTGATGACCAAACTCAAACCTTAATAATCGATACTTCTTGAGTTCTTTGTTCTTGAAAACATTATCAATCTTTTAAAGATGAAGGAAGTAGGACGGTATGAGAATTATCATGAAGTCGCGTTTATTATTTATTGATCTGTATTACTTTTAATTTCTCCATTTCAACATGTTTGTGACATTTACCTTTTGCACGGTTTTTAATGCACTTGTCTAATTCTTAATATTTTCTATTACGTTTTATAAGAAATACAAAATTTTTAAAAAACTACACATCTAGATGAATTTAACAAGATGTCTTATGAGTATAAAGTTTTTTATATATCATGAAAAATTTCAACATCATAATGTACGAAATAAATGACTTTGATTCTTTTTTATTTGATTTCACATTGTATAATTTTAAGATTCCAAATTTTTTATACAATGTCTCACAACCCTAATTGAACAATTCTTTGTACTCCAATGGGAATTTACCCAAGTTGAGTACTTACGTAATTTTTAACCATGAACAAACATTTAATGTATATGCGATGTTTTTGCATGTATAAATCTTTTAATATGTGATATTGGTTGATCACCCCTCTATGTGTATGGGCGTGGTCGATGATAAATGCCTCCCATTGCTTCGCAAATTCTATGAAGAGATAGATTTTACAAACATCCACAAAAATAATAATCTTAGTAGAGTGGATAATATTATTTGTTATTTAATTTACACTAGATCAGTGCTCATACATTGCACGATTTAGATGATATATACTTATATAATATGCAGTTTTTTCATTTAATTTTTTATTAGATTTGTAACATAATCTGATTTGAACAAAATTTTAAATGAAACAATTCTAATGTTTGTTGTACTAAAAATTATTCAAAAGTATTGATATGCAAAAAATAAAATAATAAATATATTAGTAAATAAAATACATATTAGTTTGTTTTACTACTATTAGATTTTATTTTACTTCCTCCATTTCTAAATGTTTGATACGTTTGAAATCGTGACACTATTTATAAGAGGGGAGAATCTTTTTATTACTTTTAATGTGTAAAAATAAGTAATATGGAATCTTATTTTATTCGTCTCCATGAGTACGTTATTAATATTCAATTGTTATAATTTATATATATATAGTTAAGGTCAAATTAAATTGGGATATGACGGTCAAAAAAAAAAATTGGCATATGTGCAGGTCAAGTCGTATCAAACAAATGGAAACAGAGGGGAGTAATATCCTAGTTTAGTTTAGTGATGTATAAGGAAGCCAACTAAATAAGATTTAAGGTTTTTGAAGCACTTATAAAACTTACATATGAAGCTAGTGAAAAAAGTTTAGGCAGGAAAATTTTAAAAGAGAGATTGACAAATGGTAATGGTTGGCTCAAGTGGTTCTTACTTTAGATATTGCTCGTCCATCTATCAATCTACTCCGTAATAACTAATGTAATACTCCCAAAAAAAACAAATATTCCATGATAAAAACTCATAGCATGAAGACTACCTGGTGCCTCACACGAGATGTTGGCGACATGGAACATGAAAAAATACGAAGTATTAATTTTGTAGCCAAGCATTTAAAGAAAAAGCTAATTATTAAATTAGAGTCAATGTATCTTCGGTAATCTGCACTCAATAAATTAAATTAAATACAGTATACGGAGTATCTCTCTAATTTATTCATATACACTGACACATGAGATGCCAAAATCCCTACCATGTGATTTAATAAGATCAGATTGGTTATTGCAATCCATCTTTTTTTTTTCAAGTTCAATTAGACTGAGAATTTGTGGAAAAAATACCTAATACTATCACTTTACCAATAACATGGGAGACTTACTTGATCATATATACATATACAGTACATTTTGCTGTAAAATATAATTTCAAGAGTACGTCTAGTTGAGCAAATTCAGTTCTAATTATGTCAAATTTCCTTCTTCTCCTACTATTTTCGGATTGAGAAATTAAACAAGCATTAGGATTAAAACTAAGTATATTTTACGACGAAAATAACCCAAAAAATCTACAGTTATGCAAACATAAGTACATAAACAAAGATGGTTTTAGACATATGCCAAAATATTGGCCTAAAGGCCTGTTTACTTCAATTGAAAATAACTAAACTGAACTGATTGAAGCTGAACTGAAAGTTTTTTATGAAGGATTAACGAATAGCAAAATAAGAGAAGAGTTGAACTGATTTGATATGAACTGAACGGAGCTGAGTTGAATTAAACGGATTTTAAGCTGAAGTAAACAGGCCCTAAGTCGCCACAACTAAGTGTAGTTTTCATTGAAGTCCCATCAAAACTAGACAACGTGTGTGGCAAAGAAACAAGGATAAAGGGTTAGTCAAATGAATAAAAAAGGAACTTGATACATCATACACCCTAGGCCCAACCATGGGACCATTTGACAAAAAGTCCAATGATAATTAGTGGCATACATAAATTGACATACATCAGGTCAAGTCAAGGCCAACATTATTGAGAAGTGATTGCTATAAACACAATGACAGTACAAAAACAAAGGAGACATAAAGTGATTAACTACTGCTCGTACATTACACCATTAGATAGTGTGTATCATCAAAGAATCCAACGATCATGAAGCAGCAGAGCTAAACTCAAATCGGCAATTATATTCTATTTCTAAAGCTAATGTATTACCTACAAATCAGACACAGAAGATGTGGACTATCGCCGTTTTCTAACTTACATTATCAACTTTTCTAAGTAGTATATACACGATTTTACATTGACAGCTCTGTTCACTTGAAGCTAATGTTAAACTACAAATCATACATTAGCTACTCGGGGTTTCTTGGAGGAGTTAAACCATCAGCCTTGGACTTGTTGAAAGACTTCTGAGTCTCCAGCGTTGGCATGGAAGCTTCAGTGCTTTTCTTTGCAGTATCTGCTTTGTCAGCATCACGAGGACTAATCAGCTTCTTTTTCTCTACGTTTTCAAATTTTGCTGTGGCCCATGGAGCAGTACCAACACTGGTTACAGAACTAGGACCATCAATTGTAAGCATAGCTGCCTCGTCTCTGGAAGCATACCATGTATGACCGCAAAGAACACATTCAAGCTGTAAATTATCAAAAAATGTTAGCAACGTTGCCAATGTATCAGTACAATGAATTTGTTGTACGCCAAAACCAAGGGTAAGTGAACATTCTTAGTAAAGGTTAGATACAAAGAATCAAAGATGTCAATGTTCTGTAATAAGACGCCAATTTTTTCCTAAGAGTAATCCATTATATGTCCCTTATACTATGTAAGAATTTAGAAGCTTACAGAAATACCCTCCCTTCATATTCCTGAACCTGAACATGAACAAATTGTTCAACGTAACTACTACAGTTTTTTTCCCCTTTCTAGAAAGCAACAATGACTAGGACTAGTCTCCCATTTATATACATTTACTCACATCCTCAATGTGTGTCAAAGTGAATTTGAGTGGATACTAGAGAAGGATGCAGACATCATACAGTTTACTTTAAAGTATATTAAAACATCTGGAACAAGTATTACTACAGAACTGGATACATATTTTCATCATATGTTCATATGCTATGTAGCATTTTCTTAATGTAACTTTTGGGTCCAAATACTTATTTCTGCAGTATTTCATTTCGTCCATGAAAAAGACCCCGTGTAAAATCAGGACTGTTTGGTTGAAAAACTAAGACCCATAATCCCAACCTCCATGTTTACTTATCAACTCTCCTTTATTTCATTGTAAAAGTCTATACTCCATCATAAAAGAATCATTCAGTGGGAAAGAGATTTTATGAGTGCTCTAATCATTTCCTTCCCACTTTTACCCAATTTATCCACAAAAAAGTGGACCATCTAAAAGAACCCCTCCTCAAGAAAAAACCGAGCTTCACAAGTCTAAACCCTTTGTTTCCAAGTGGAATGGTAAATTTCTAGCTATAATAGTATCCTCAGTATTGCCATACCCAGTACTCAGAAGATGCCATCAATGATTTGAAACACAGGATCAACCATTAGTCAACTTCGAGGACAGAATCACCTACGGTAAGGAGCCTATGAGTGTTCTATCAAGAAATAGGTCATGTAAGTAAGAAACTCCCTATCTTGCACAAAATATTACGTACCAGCTTTGTAGTTGTACTAATGATTAAAGGTGATAACTCTAACCTTTTGAGCCTGGGATCAAACACAACACTCTCATTTCTCTACAACATAACTATATTGCTTGTTAGAAATAAATAAACTTATCTAAACAAACATAATGTAATTCTGGAGATTTTGGGATATTGTTTGTTTCTTAACTAGATATGGTTTGTTATTAGGAAACTTGATAGTTTTTTTGGGTACGTAATCAATGTAGAATTATTTAGGGTTGGGGAGCAAGTAAAATCCTAATTGATGTGGGTTTCTAGGTTACCCTATAAAAGAGGGTTTAGCCTTTCTAGAAAATTATGATGTTTTGGTGAGAAATCATCTTGAGGGTTATTGTATTACTTTGCAGGAACTTAATATTATCATATTTATTTTGAGGGGAGGAAATCAAAATTTCCTCATAAACACTTGTCTCTTTTAGTATCATATTTTGCTATTTGTTCTACGATATTGTATTATATGGGTGAGTTCTCAAATTCTTTGTGGCACGTGATTTTATATCATTGCTCTTGCATCATATGCAAAAAATGATGAGGAAAATGATCAAACGACAATGAGATAGTTAATCATAAAAGTAGTTCTAAACATTAGATTCAAGTTTCACTGAACCCATAGTGTAGCAAAAGTAAGAAAGCCACAGTTTCCCTAATACGTAAAACAGGTGTGGGTTTAGTATAGCTGTATAGGAGAACAAAGATCTCAATGGACGATAGAAAGACACAATTTCAACAGAAAGAAACTATATTCTCCCCAACAATTGAGAAAAGGAAGCAAGGCATATATCCACTTTAAAAACCTACTAAGACAACAATACTTATTGTAATTTCACTAATCAGTTGCTCACAAAACATACAGACCTGGTAGCGATCACCGTGACCTGCTTGTATAATATCTACAAGACCAACTTTTCTCTCATTGCACCTTTTGCAGAGAGCATCAGTCATCTGCAAATTCAAGAGAAAACAACATTAAAAACCAATTGCCAGACAGAATCATGCCTCAAGCAGTATATGATATATTGCCCCGCTATAGAAAATTCACCTGCATTTTTGCTGCTTCTTCAGGCTGATTTCTAGCTATTTCCTCAGTAGTTAAACCCTCCTGCATCAAAATAAGTGAGACTAAGCAAAGCAAGTTGGGAAAAAATATTAAACAGAAAAGATCCAACAATTTGAGCTCAGCATAAGCACTGTGAGTTAAAAAAAAATCATTAACGTATCATACACACTACAAGCATTTACATCACAATTTTTATCAACCATATATAACATAGTAATTTCCAATACCTAAAAAAGCAGTGTATCAAGCAGTCAGACTGCGAGAGTGCAAGCATACACTACAGCAATGCCACAAGAGTGCAAACCCATTGTAGACAAATTTCACTTTAAAACAAAGAAGAAAAAAAACACATTTATGTTCTCCCTTCTTAATATTCTATCAACTGACAAGTGCCAACACACTATCCTGAAGTTATCACAAATCTATCAGAGGTTCCCCACCTCTCATCTCAGGCAAATAAGAAACGGATCAATACAGGGATTCAACGTTATTACAATGTCGTATGAAACAGTAGACAAAACATCAAGATAAGAGGCAAGTCCTACATAAACCCTACAGTAATCAGCAATAAACATTCCTAAATACTAACAAACTTCAACACAGGCAAGAAAATTTGGCAGTTTAGGATGGAAAACATTTGGTTAACTACTAAGTAAATGGAAAACATATGGAACATTCAAAACTCACTAACATACACATAATTTTACCCAACAAAAAAATCAATAAATAAATAGAAGGAAAAAAATCAACAAATACCTTCAACTCAGTTGGTGTCATGTTCAAGATTTTTGAAGGTTCTAATTCTCCGCTCAATAATCTCTGGGCTAATTTACCCTGAAAATGGAATAAAAAAAAGGCACTATCAATTATAATCTTTGATTGGAGACCAAATTTCATCACCACTAAAAAACAAGAAAAACCCTATTGGCATATCATGAGCGTCAATCAATAACCCTATTTGCCTTATGAGACAAATCCATCATGATCAAAGCGTTCTTCATAACAAACATAGTAGATCTACCCCAAAGCAACAGTAAATTGTAGCATCAGTCGAGTAAAACATGCATAGAGACAGCTTACGAGACAAATGTATCATGACAAAGTTATGCTCTGTAACAAACCCAACAGACGTACCCCAGGATGACTGCTTCAGAAATCACTCAAATCATATATTCATATTACACAAAACACCAAATTGATTAGTGTACAATGTCCTTGGGAGATCAAATATGAACAGACACAAATTGACACTCATGGGAAGTATAATTTCATCCTGAACAATTTTACTCCATCGAAAGTAGATGAGCCTAACCTTAAGATTGAACAGCAGCTGCCTCATCTTCTGGTTATACTTGCTGAAATCTGAAGAAAATGTTTCATGTGAGGCTTTCTCCAAGGCAACAACAACTGCAACACCAGAATCTGGCCATGTAAAACTACTTTCACCCTGTAAAGTACAATTATAGAGATTATGTCAGTAACAGGGGTAATGATGACTGATGAGCTTGGCCTCCTGGCAAGCTACTCAAACTCAATTAAGCCAAAGTTTGGACCATAAAGCTCAAAAGCAAGCTTGAACATAGAATTAGAAAATGATTGACTTCTCACTTATCGCTAATTAACATTCATATAGATGTAACATGGTAATAATGATTGTCTCAACTCTCAAAGTACTAGCAAGCAATTAAGGATATATTAGGCAGACATGCTCGACAATCTTGAGTTAGGCACAAGTTCAAATTTGAGCTTGACTTTGTGTAAACTTAAGAGGACTAATCCATATGGTTCACTAGGTCAGCTCACTCATTTTTACCCCTGATTAATAACAAAATCCAAAACCATAGACTACTTGAGAGACTAAGAGGACTATTGCATAATCTCACCGTCACATACTCACATGATACTATCGAAACCTTCAAATAAATCTTTCAAAATATGGCTAATATAGAACTTTTCCATTTCTAAACTCGGCACATAAATTTGGCACTACAACAATGACGAACTACAAGAATGAAACAAATCTTCACAGTATGTTCTCAACAAACCTTATCAGATATCAATGAGGTTCATGGTGTAAGTTCAAATCATTCACTCACAATCTCTCTACTCCAATTGTGAAATTGGTTGTAAACCACGATGACATAAATGAATAATTCGTAGAAGATTTTACCTTGATACTATCTTGTCCGGAATTTTTACTAATATTAGACTGGCTACTGGGATTCGCTCCACTTGTTTCTTTATTCTCTCCTTGCACATTGTCACTCGATGAACAAACATGCTCAATACCTTGGAGAAGCTTCTCCAACCATTTATCTCGCTGCTTGTCCCTTGTCAATGCCTTCCCTTCAGCCAATATAGTATAGTATTTGGAAGCATTGGTGACACAGCTTCCTGGGGTCTCTACTCTAGGAGATTTCGGCATCCCTTCATCCTCCCTTGACACATCAAGCGGAGAAATGTGTCGTTTTCTCAGCATTCGCCTGTTCCTCACCAACTCCTCCAATGGCATCGTAGGAATTTCCTCTGTCTCAATGTCAGCAAAATCTCCGAGACGAGATATAGTTTTCTGCACAAGAACATCAATTTCTTCCTGTTTACCATCCTCGTAATCTTTATCTGTGAGCTTCCACAACTTCTTCTCCACAGTGTCATACACCTTCTGTACAATGAAACCAGGGTGTTGTTTACGATTGGGAAGCTGCTTGTGCAATGGCACAAAATGAACCACACACTTGTGCATCACAGACTCTGCAGGAACATCATCGCGGTGGAAACTATAAAAAAGCTCTCTGGTATCACGAGCTTGCCAACTTCCACCGCCTTTCCTATCAGCTTCTTCAGGACGATAGAACCACTGTCCCGTAACCATCAAGTTCCCATTTTTTAACTGAGTTATATCCTGCAAAGGTTCCAAGAGAATAAGAAGGGAGTACAGAAAATCAAGGCAGCACATATATATAAACATATTTTTTTTCAAAAACTTTGATTAAAGAAAGTTATTTCAAGATCCCAACTCGTGGCTAAAAGGGGTTGACAACATCATTATCAAAAGCTTTATGTATAGAAAGTTATTTCCAACTCAGGACTCCCTTTTCAGATGCTAAATTGCTATCCTATCAAGAGTTTACACATCAATCACTCACAATTTAGGAACAACGGTGCCCGGTAAAAATCAGAGGAGCGAGAACTTAAGCTAGAAGTTGCAACATGATATAACGAAAAAGCGCTAGCATGAGATAGCGGCACTTAAGGAGGGCGAAGTTATAATTAATCAGATTTGTGAAGAACTAACAAGGCAATGTGTACATCTCTGTCCAAACGTTACACAGGCTTGATACAAGTTTTCACCAACCATAAAATAACATTCTATTGCTTGTACAGACAACAAACCTTGATAATTGCCACATACGGCTTCTGACTCTTATCCTCTGGAGTCAATAGTACAGGATCCTCCTGCATATGAAGATAACAAGACTCATGAGAATGAATCCTTTCTTTGAATTCTACAACTAATTCCCTTACTGAGATTCAAAAAAACAGCTACCAAAACAGGCAACCATGACTACACTAGCCCATTTCTGTGTTAGAACGTATTCGTAAGCGCAATACGGATTACAATAAAACACAAACAGAATTCAAACCCTCTTTAAGAACCTGTAGATGCTTGCTAAATTAAACAAACAATAAGACAAATCCACCATCAACCAAAAGTTCCCCTAATTTTATCTGTTTCGATTACTGCACTCTCATAATGCAATACTAAAAGTAAATTAATCGACACAAATCAATGAGTAAACAAGCCACAAATCAAATCAACAAAACTAAAAATTGCCTCAAAATTAATGCCATTATGTTCAGAAGCAGCAGAAACCAATTCAATGGATTATCACTAATCATTTCGAGCAGAATCCATAATCGACCGAAAGCGCCACTAATTCCATCTAATTAAGTTACCTCCTTCTCAAATTGCAATACAATAACAATCGATAGTTATACAGCCACATTTCACATAATCAAAAACATAATTCCTTCAAAACTAAAATTTAGTAAAGCAGCAGCACAAATTCAACTTTCGTACACATAACAAAACCCTAACCCTAGAAAAATTCAACTAAACTTTCACAATTAAACACCAAATTAATCGCAATCAAAAAAATCGAAGAAAATTAAAGATAGGAAACGAAAACTCACAAGCTCAAAACGATTACCATCAAATTCAAACTCCTTAAAATGCTTCTTATAACTTCTACCTTTACCAGAAACCCTAATTACATCACCAATAGGTTTCGCATCTTCTTGAACAGGTTCTTCTTCTTCTTCTTCCTCTTCATCTTCTGCAACTTCTTCTTCGTCTTCGTCGTCGTTTTCTAGGTTTGCGACGTCATCGTCGTCTTCTTCTTCGTCGTCATCGTCTTCGTCGGGAATTTGAACCTTTTTGCGACGCTTCGGAGGAGGTGGCGGAGGGTCGCGGCGGTTGCTGGTGCGACTGAGGCGGCGGCGGCCAGTGCGGCGGTGGTGAATGCGTGTATCGTCGTCGCTACTTGACGGTTTTGGGGCGCCTTCGTCGTCGCTTGTTGATACTTGCGCTAGTCTTCGTGTCACCATTTTTGGGGGTTTGCTTAGCGTCGATGAGTGATGTTTGACTTTGAGACAAAAAATTATAAAAATCCTTTCCAATGGGGAAATAATTTGAGAAACTTATAAAAGAAAAGGGTAAATGATAATAACGATGGATAACAATTTAGTATTCGTATTCCTAATGTATTTTGTCATAAATTCTTAAATTATTATCATTTGGAAATTAGTTATATAAAAACGGGTATGAGAATCAATTAGAATGTGATACGTCGATAAAATATTAAAAGTACGGATATGGAAAATAATATCTATATGGTATAAATGTTCGTGAATTTTACCGCCTTTGGAAATGATCAAACCCATAAAAAAGCACAAATTGGCGTTAATGGCCTGATGTGCTTAGTAATTACTAAGGTCTTATATCTGAGAAATCTAATTAGTGTTGCATAACGGCATTACAAATTGCATTGTTAGTGATACCATGAATCCCATGATACACAAGACCACATTCCTTCACTAGGATTATTGTAGTAATGTGTATGGGAATGAGTTATTTAAGTTGAATCTCAACAAGGAAAGTAAGAAAAGTCGATGGTATAGGAGATCGGACATTATTTGTTGATCACAACTCTAACCACTTCATTGAGGCATGTCCATCAAAAAATTAGCGTTACAGATCTAATCGTATTTAACTTATAGACAGTATTTTCTATTGTTATGCGTCACTTGCATAAAAATTCTCCCGAAAGAGAAGGGGAAGTGATATGAAGATGTTATTTGAAAAATGATAAGATGGATCGATTCCACTAAGATCCTTCCCAAGTCAATCAATTATGAAACTCCACCTACTTAATTGGCTCGAGCTCCCTCCTCTGTCCTTACTACTTTTGTTATTTCTTTCCCTCCTATTATGGTGGTGTAGTAGGGCAATTGTACTTTTATTACATACCATTTTATGGTTGCAACACAAAATAAATTCGAGCAGTTTACTTTGAACAATTTTTCTCTTCCAAGAAAAATTATACTTTCACCTTCTCTGTTTCCTTTAGATTTCTAAATTCTCAAGTGGTGTTATTGGAACTTTGGAAGTTCTTTACAATATTACCTACGCATTGATTCCCAGTCAATGTCATAGATTCCCGGATTTCCAGCCAAAGGTGGTACAAAGCAATCAACAAACTTTTTTGATACAATAAAAAGTTGATTGATTACTAAACTAGTAGAAAGTCAAATTACCACAAAACAAGGAGGATCAAATTAGTAATCTCCGACTTTGTTTTTCATTATTTACAAATTAGCATAGTAAAAGTCAAAACCTATTTGCCGAGTTTATCAGATATTTCTCCACGAAAAAGGGCTTCCTTTTCCAAGTCGTCCAAACTACCTACCTGTATATCACTATATCAAAGCACCAATCAAATCTATACTACTGAGCAGCAGCTGATGGTGGCAAAACAGTTTTGTAGTCTTTGTCCATAAGATTTCGTACTTTCTGCTGCACATGGTCATAAAACTTGCGAACTATGAAACCAGGGTGTTGTTTACGGTCAGGTAACGGCATGTTAAGGGGCACAAAATGAATCACACAGTTGTGCATCACTGAGTTTGCAGCAATCTCATCGAGATGAACACTGTAGAAGAGCTCTCTTGCATCACCCGATTCCGAGGTTCCACCTCCCTTTTTTTCAACCTCTCCAGGACGGTAAAATCGCTGAGCGCTTACCATCAGTGTCTCACCTTCTATTTGGAAAATGTCCTATAATCATGCAAAGCACAAAGAAAACTCAAAATTGATGTATGCAGGCATTATGTTCTCACGTCAACCAAAATGCAAAAAGCAGCACAATGGAATTTAATGTAAACTCTAGATGGTTAAGTATAGATGAAGAAGAGTTCACCAATAAAGCAGATCCAACATGCAATGCAAACTAATAAAACTAGCAAGTTCATCCTCAGAGATTTTGGAAAGGTCATTAGGCATTTCCAAGGCAATCCTAATTTGAATTCGGAGCTCAGAGATATTATTCATATATATTTTAATGCCCGAAGCAATGTATGCTTACCTTGATGATTGCAACAGAAGGCTTAACTTTCCCTTCTTCAGGGGCCACAAGTACAGCATCCTCCTGCATACAAAATAACACATTTTAATACAGAAAATGAAAAACCATAATCATCATCTATCTTTATAGTGGATGAAAGTAATCAAAGTATGCACTACAAAGTACAAACCCAAAACAATCATCACCCCTTCTATAACTAAGACTCCACAAAAGGACATCTGAATGCTACGGGAGTCTCAAATAAGTAAGAAAACTAATGTAACACTGAAATTTCAATACAAAAATAGTAATATAAGGATTTTTTTTTCTTACAGTGATCTAGATGTTAAGTTGCGAAGGGAAAAAAACAAAAAAGAGATGAATTTAATCCTACCACAACTGTGTGAAGTGCAGGGAAGCCTGTGTTCCCTAGAATCTATGGGGAGCGGGAGAGAGAGAAGGAAATGATATGCCCTTTCGCACTATAGTTTCCATAAGATTGACACACGGGCAAGTCAAGCAAATGGATACAATTGCTAATCCTTTTACAAAAGGCCACAAAATCATTCTTCATGATTTGGTCCTTTACGGTGTGTTTGGATACACTTGTAGGAAAGAAAGGAAAGGGATGGGAGGTGAGGGGAGGGGAGGGAAGATATAATTTGCTCACATATTTGTTTTTTTGTTTTCCTCTCCAAATCTCTTCTATTTTGAACAGGTTTTATTCTCAAAGAAAAAGGGGAAGAATTTCCCTCCATTTCCCTCCCCTCCATTTTCCTCACTCCCTTACTTATGTATCTTCCTCCTTTCTCTCCCCTTCCTTTCCCTCCATTTCCTCCCATCCAAACACACTGTTAGATTTTGCTTTCTATCTACTCAAAATGCTAAAATAAAGTTTCTGCTAGTCCCTTGCGGCCATCACACTTGATACTGATACTTCATATCATAGCAAAACAAAAGGGAATCCCTTGACAATCACAAAATCCAACCTTACATTCAACTCTATGCTTCATAATCCTGTATCTACTTATCCCTTTAAAATCGACTTAACCTAGTTCTGCATTTCTTAACCTCAGAAACATCACCTATGCTTTAATCACCGTATTGACAATACCATATATCATTATTTGGCAAAATCAACATTCACGCAGCAACGGCACCCCATATAATCCTACTAATAACATCTTTTTCGACGTTTTAGCAAAATCATTATCAGTACAATGAACAATCAGGGTATACACTATACGCACCCAACGATCAAGTTCACCTGATTGAACAACCCAATTGCTCAACTACATTATAACACAGAGAAACAAACACTCACCTCTTCGACCACGAACAACAATATGGAATCAAATCACCATACTAACAAACACATTTTTCTCCATAATGTAAAATTGTCTAAATTAGACTAAATAATTGAAGATCAACCAAACCCCAATCAAAATTCTCAAATTAACAAACCCCACTAATTACTAATCATACCACATTACAACAACATCAACCAAAAATCAACAAAATTAAGAACTAACTAACACATTTGTATGCATGAAGCAAAACTATTTAATTCCACAATTTCAAATACTCAATAGCATCGAAAATTAACCTAATTCCATAATCAAATGAACAATTCAACAAGATTAACCTAATTATGAACCAAGACATTTGTTTGCATGTAGCAAAACTATCTAAATTCCACAATCCAAACACTCAATGCATCACTAATTAACCTAATTCCATAAAAAAAAAATTCAAAAAAAATTGAAAATAACTCACAAGTTGAAAATGATTTTCGTCGAATAGAAAAGAATTATAATGGTTAATTGTATGAAACCCATCATTAGAAACCCTAATAATGTCGCCAATTGGTTGAGCTCCATCGTCGTCATCGTAATCACTATTATTATCACTAGAATTTGAATATTGTTGCTTTTGTTGTTGTTGTTGCTCAATGTGTTGTTCAATTTGACGTAGACTTTTTGTTTTTCTGGTTTTTAATTCGTCGTCGTCTTCGTTTGGGTGCTTTGGTTTCTCTGACGCCCTTTTTCCCACCATTGTTGGTTGTTCTGTAACCCTCCGTATTTCCGAAGTTCTATACTTCTATGGGCCTATGGCTTTATGGCATGCATTCTGAATTGATGAGTTGAGTTGAGTTGCGGGTTGGATTGAATTGGGTTATGTTGCTTTGTTTGGATAAGTGTCACTTTGGTTTAAGAATAGGGTTGCTACAAATTAGGAAATTTTGTGTACTTCAACTTGAGGTACAATTACATACCTCAAGGGGGTGTTTTTGTCATTTTCAGCGATTTGGATTGAAAAACAAAATAACAAATAATGAAGTAAGTGTTTTATTTACGTCAATTGAAAAACAAAAACATGGAGAATCAAAAATCACAAAAATTAAGTTAAATTGAACAAGTATATGCAATCCTTTTAGATTAATTATAGTAAGCAATAATGCTAAAATCAAATCTTTGTTAAATTGAAATGAAGTAAATTGATAGAATTTAAATGATGAAGAAGAGAAAATTATACTAAAACAAACAAACAATTGATTAAATTTAAATGATGAAAGTTGAAGTGATTTGAAATTACAATGTCAATTGGCAATTGAAGTTGCAGTGAAATAATTTAGAGATTTCTTATGTGATTTAGTTGTAGCTGCAAATTCATTACAAATTAAAATTTATTGGTTAGTAACAATTAGGTGTGAAGTTAAAGATTTTCTTTTATTGTTTTCACTATCAAACGAGATCGAAATTGAGCATCCCCAACAGTGGAGATGTGGAATTTTGTGTAAACATGTGAAACCAATCATTGTTAGCGTCAACATGAAATTCAATGGTGGAGCTACGGTCTCTCAATGGAAAAATGAGAAGCCAATCATTGTTGGCAAGCAGAACCCTTTTGCTTGTGGTGCTCTTTAATTTGTACCCTTGCTTTTCTCCAGAAATATGGAAGTTTGAATGATATGTTGTTAATAGTCCAATTTCTATCTTAGATTGAGTGTGAATGAGTGAAAAAAAAATTATAGTATATCAAAAGGATAGATTGAGCAACTGTTAATATGGAAAGGCCAAATTGGAGACATTTTGATATATTCTGTAAATTTTTAATTGATTTGGAAAGATTTCCTAGCAATTATGGGTTCAAAATCAATAACAATCTCGTCTTACTTTGCTGCTCTGTTTTTGGTCTTTGGACAAATGAATAATATATAATGGAAAGTTATGGGCCTACTTTTGTTTTTTTGGTACCTCAAATACCTCAACTTGAGGTACTCCTTGTTCCTCACTTCAAATTTAATTACTTTTGGTTGATTTGATCATCTAATTTGGTATCCGAGCTAACGTGACGCAAAAAAAGTTCAGGCCTTAAAGTCATTCGTAACTTGTTTTTACGTGGAATTATTAAACGTCGGATATGGTTTATAGAGTATATAAATTCTTTTGGGACCTTAAAAATCATTTAATATGATTGAATGTAAACGTAGATTTAACATTTTTCGTGATTTTGTACAAATCATCATCAACAAATCAATCCCCTTGAAAAAAATATAAAACATAATCTAAGCTTGTGTTTGGGATATTGATAAAATTCCATAATTTTAGGTTTGTTATCAAAATTAGAAAAAATGTGGAAAAATACTAACAAATTATGTAGAAATTATCTGCTCATTTTTTTGTAGCTATTTTTGTTTTCCACACTTTCTCCTCAAAAGTGATGAAAAACATACAAAAAAAACTAAGCAAAACAAGTCAGTTCATTCCACATTTAATTTTCCATTGTAATTGCAACAAGCAAATGAAAACTGAATTAAATTCCATTTCCATAGTTTTTTTAAGAAATTAATCAAACAAGTGAAATTCAAACATTTATGTGGATTTTATTCTATCATTTTACCTTTCATCACATATACACTTTACCTTGATTCCCAAACACACTACAAAACTCAATACTCTGTATTTGAGTGAAAAAAGACCTCACTATAGAAAATGAATATTTGGTGCAGACATAGACTTAAAAACTAATGAAAAAGGAAATGCAGGATCAAGGGCTGCTACTGGCCGATGAGGTTTATGGAAATCACCTAGATCTAAACAAAAGAAAAATAGGTTTCAAGAAAGAAAAAAAAAGTTGTGTTTTCATATCAGTTTGTTTAACAAGGAGTAAAATATTTTTTTTTCATTTTACATTGTTAAATTTGGAGTAGAAATTGAAATACGTAGAATGAAATTTTGAGTTGAAAAAAAAATTCATTTCTACTAGATTCTTTTTGAAATTTTTTACCCGTACCTTAATTATGTAAAATATTGTTTCATTTAAACTTATTTTCACTTTTATAACTACTGAATTTATATTCTATTTTCATTGTATTAAGATCTAGTGTATATTTTTTTTAATATTAATAAGCCACAAAAACGAACGATCAGAATCAATCCCATTATTTATTGAAATCAAAAGAAAAATAAAAATAACTCCCAAAATTTTTTAAAATCGAGAAAAAAAATTTAATCAATTAAACTAACTCTCGCTTTCTACTAAGTTTAGTTCAAACTTTAAACTGACTCGTACTCATCAATTAACAAAAGTAAAAGTTCCAAATAAAACACGTGTCAGTGACTAAAGCCAAACTCTATTACCTTAGAATGCGTGACGTAATAATTTTAATCATTCCAATCAAATAAAATTTGCCTCCTTTTATAAGCCACAAAATATCCATTTTAACCATTATTTTTCTTTCATTTTTTTCCACCAAATTAAAATAAAAAATAAAAAAATCTTTTCTTCAACTAGTATTTCAAGAACAATCCTTTTGTTTTCTCTCTCAAGAATTCCCTAATCTTCCTTCGAATTAGCAGCAAAAAAGCAGGTTTTTTTCTTTATTACTTCAATATATTTTGTAAATATATACAATATTTAGAATTTAATAATTTCTGGATAATATTTTATATGTTTTTTTTTTTTTTTTTTTTGTGTAAATCTTTTGTTGGGTTTTCTGGAAATTGAAGAATTTGAGTTACCCATTACCTGTTTTGGGGGTTTCTGATTGATTAGATTAATGGGTGTTTGATATCTTTCTTAATTAGGGTTGTTTGCTCAAGTTTGAAGCTTTGAATTAGTTTGCTTGAATTGGAAGAAACAGTAGACTTTAATTGCTTCTTATGCGTGAATTTGTTTAGATTATAATTGAATTACTAGTTTAATTGTTCTTAATTTGGTGATTAAGAACTTTTAGAGAAAAGGGGTGTTGGTGATTTTATAGAAAGAAGTAAGTTTGATTAAGTAAGCTGTTGTTGTTCTTGTTGTTGTCAATTTGTGAAAATGATTGAGGCAATTGCAACTGCATCTCTGGTCGGTTACCGGCCGCTATACGGCAGCTGGATGATGAGGGATGCTGTTTGTAGGGGGAGGAAACCGGGTGAGAGTTGTCGATTTTCGGGCCATAGTTTGATGGGTAGAAAGATTGGGTGTAGTGAATGCAATAAGAGGGGTGTGATGGGGGATATGGTGTCAAGAGGGGAAGTGAAAGCTCTTGCAATGGAGTTGACAAAGGAGGCTTACTCCTATAAAGAAAAGGATAGAATACCGCGAACTTGGAATTATAGTATCGAGACTGAAACTGATCTAAGACCGGGTGTGTGGCCGCCAAATAACAGGGCTGATAATCCATCATTACACAATCCGTTGCTTCGGTTGGAAAGGATGGGTTGTGGGTGGGTAGGTGCTATATTTGAGTGGGAAGGAGTTGTGATTGATGATAATCCTGATCTTGAGAAGCAAGCTTGGTTGTCTCTTTCTCAAGAGGAAGGAAAGCAACCTCCTCCGACTTTTGTTCTTAAAAGGATAGAGGGAATGAAAAATGAACAAGCGATTTCTGAAGTTCTTTGTTGGTCTCGAGATCCAGCTGAGTTGCGAAGGTTGGCTTCGAGGAAAGAGGAGATATATCAGCGATTACAAGGAGGGATATATAGTTTGAGATCTGGGTCTCGGGAATTTGTGGAAGTGCTCATGGCATATGAGATTCCAATGGCACTAGTCTCTACATGTCCTAGAAAAACGTTAGAGGCTGCAATTGGGGATATTGGAATTGAAGGAGTGTTCAGTGTGATTGTGGCTGCCGAGGATGTTTACAGGGGTAAGCCTGATCCTGAGATGTTCATATATGCAGCACAGCTTCTGAAATTAATACCAGAGAGGTGCATTGTATTCGGGAACTCAAACCAGACTGTGGAAGCAGCCCATGATGCTCGAATGAAGTGTGTTGCTGTTGCTAGTAAGCATCCTGTATATGAGCTTGGAGCTGCAGACTTGGTTGTCAGGCATTTAGATGAGCTTTCAGTTATGGATCTAAAGAACCTTGCTGCTGTAGAGTCACCTGAATTTCAGGAGCCGGAGTTGGAAATGGAGGAAGAAATTGAGGAAGACCGGTATTCATCCAAGCCAACCGGAGTAGACGACGTATTCTATTAACACTCACAAAAACCAATATGTACAGTATGTTGTCATCTATACTTATATTTGTTTGGTAAAGATACTGGTTTCTTTATTTACTTTGTGTATAAAACTAGGACCAAAAAAAAGTGGTAGAAATTAGTGGTGGTCTACATTGGACTACCTTGTTACAATGTTACCCTCATGTATGTGTACTTTGTTCAATATACAAGTCTTTTATTTCAATTTCCTATTTCTTCACTATTTGATCTGCTTAGTTGTATACTTTAGCCGTCAAACATGCTAGAATGTTAAATGGATTCTCTACCTTTTCATTCTCTTGAAGCTTGGCAACTTCATTTAGAAATACAAAGCACTAATTGGAATCACTCTTTTAAACAAGTGACTTTATGTTAATCGAAAGCTTTGATTGTATTAAGATCCTCAAAATTCTTGTACAGAATTTTTCCGCCCTTGTTTCGGATGTGAATATTTTTTCAGATGATATGATGACTTTTTATAATTTACTTTCAATAACACTGTATATAGTATAGGTAGAAATATTTGAATAGCTCAAGAGGATAAATTAACAAGAAGAGACTGTTCCTAGTAGAAGATATAAAGTAAATGAGATTGTTGAAAGTAATAGTAAAGCTTAAAATGCCCTGCTTCAGGTTTTTGCTAGTGTTCTACCAGATGCCCAGGAGTAAACTTCAGGAGGCAAAGCCCTGCCATTGCCCATATAATTCTGTGGAGCACCACATGCATCAGACACATCAATATGCTGATAATGATGGCGTCGATTATTCTGGTAACACTGGTTTTGAGCTGCAACTTCATTATCCTCCTCACAAACAGGTAAACGATCAAATGATGCATTCATGAAAGTAGCAGCCATAATGACGACAGGACCAGAAGCAATTAGAGCACCTACCACTCCCCCACCAACAACCTGCCCTTGTGGGCCTGCCAAGTAAACTGTGAGACCTGTGACTCCTGGTGGAGCAACTGGTGGTGGAAGTATTGATCCGAGGAGAGACAGAATCTCAAATCGACCATGGAGAGTGACAATGGCATTAGGACCCGATGAAGAAGGGTGCCTTAGAGTAACGTTAGTTACATACCCTGTACCACTTAGAATACATACTCCTTTTTGCNGAGTTACCCATTACCTGTTTTGGGGGTTTCTGATTGATTAGATTAATGGGTGTTTGATATCTTTCTTAATTAGGGTTGTTTGCTCAAGTTTGAAGCTTTGAATTAGTTTGCTTGAATTGGAAGAAACAGTAGACTTTAATTGCTTCTTATGCGTGAATTTGTTTAGATTATAATTGAATTACTAGTTTAATTGTTCTTAATTTGGTGATTAAGAACTTTTAGAGAAAAGGGGTGTTGGTGATTTTATAGAAAGAAGTAAGTTTGATTAAGTAAGCTGTTGTTGTTCTTGTTGTTGTCAATTTGTGAAAATGATTGAGGCAATTGCAACTGCATCTCTGGTCGGTTACCGGCCGCTATACGGCAGCTGGATGATGAGGGATGCTGTTTGTAGGGGGAGGAAACCGGGTGAGAGTTGTCGATTTTCGGGCCATAGTTTGATGGGTAGAAAGATTGGGTGTAGTGAATGCAATAAGAGGGGTGTGATGGGGGATATGGTGTCAAGAGGGGAAGTGAAAGCTCTTGCAATGGAGTTGACAAAGGAGGCTTACTCCTATAAAGAAAAGGATAGAATACCGCGAACTTGGAATTATAGTATCGAGACTGAAACTGATCTAAGACCGGGTGTGTGGCCGCCAAATAACAGGGCTGATAATCCATCATTACACAATCCGTTGCTTCGGTTGGAAAGGATGGGTTGTGGGTGGGTAGGTGCTATATTTGAGTGGGAAGGAGTTGTGATTGATGATAATCCTGATCTTGAGAAGCAAGCTTGGTTGTCTCTTTCTCAAGAGGAAGGAAAGCAACCTCCTCCGACTTTTGTTCTTAAAAGGATAGAGGGAATGAAAAATGAACAAGCGATTTCTGAAGTTCTTTGTTGGTCTCGAGATCCAGCTGAGTTGCGAAGGTTGGCTTCGAGGAAAGAGGAGATATATCAGCGATTACAAGGAGGGATATATAGTTTGAGATCTGGGTCTCGGGAATTTGTGGAAGTGCTCATGGCATATGAGATTCCAATGGCACTAGTCTCTACATGTCCTAGAAAAACGTTAGAGGCTGCAATTGGGGATATTGGAATTGAAGGAGTGTTCAGTGTGATTGTGGCTGCCGAGGATGTTTACAGGGGTAAGCCTGATCCTGAGATGTTCATATATGCAGCACAGCTTCTGAAATTAATACCAGAGAGGTGCATTGTATTCGGGAACTCAAACCAGACTGTGGAAGCAGCCCATGATGCTCGAATGAAGTGTGTTGCTGTTGCTAGTAAGCATCCTGTATATGAGCTTGGAGCTGCAGACTTGGTTGTCAGGCATTTAGATGAGCTTTCAGTTATGGATCTAAAGAACCTTGCTGCTGTAGAGTCACCTGAATTTCAGGAGCCGGAGTTGGAAATGGAGGAAGAAATTGAGGAAGACCGGTATTCATCCAAGCCAACCGGAGTAGACGACGTATTCTATTAACACTCACAAAAACCAATATGTACAGTATGTTGTCATCTATACTTATATTTGTTTGGTAAAGATACTGGTTTCTTTATTTACTTTGTGTATAAAACTAGGACCAAAAAAAAGTGGTAGAAATTAGTGGTGGTCTACATTGGACTACCTTGTTACAATGTTACCCTCATGTATGTGTACTTTGTTCAATATACAAGTCTTTTATTTCAATTTCCTATTTCTTCACTATTTGATCTGCTTAGTTGTATACTTTAGCCGTCAAACATGCTAGAATGTTAAATGGATTCTCTACCTTTTCATTCTCTTGAAGCTTGGCAACTTCATTTAGAAATACAAAGCACTAATTGGAATCACTCTTTTAAACAAGTGACTTTATGTTAATCGAAAGCTTTGATTGTATTAAGATCCTCAAAATTCTTGTACAGAATTTTTCCGCCCTTGTTTCGGATGTGAATATTTTTTCAGATGATATGATGACTTTTTATAATTTACTTTCAATAACACTGTATATAGTATAGGTAGAAATATTTGAATAGCTCAAGAGGATAAATTAACAAGAAGAGACTGTTCCTAGTAGAAGATATAAAGTAAATGAGATTGTTGAAAGTAATAGTAAAGCTTAAAATGCCCTGCTTCAGGTTTTTGCTAGTGTTCTACCAGATGCCCAGGAGTAAACTTCAGGAGGCAAAGCCCTGCCATTGCCCATATAATTCTGTGGAGCACCACATGCATCAGACACATCAATATGCTGATAATGATGGCGTCGATTATTCTGGTAACACTGGTTTTGAGCTGCAACTTCATTATCCTCCTCACAAACAGGTAAACGATCAAATGATGCATTCATGAAAGTAGCAGCCATAATGACGACAGGACCAGAAGCAATTAGAGCACCTACCACTCCCCCACCAACAACCTGCCCTTGTGGGCCTGCCAAGTAAACTGTGAGACCTGTGACTCCTGGTGGAGCAACTGGTGGTGGAAGTATTGATCCGAGGAGAGACAGAATCTCAAATCGACCATGGAGAGTGACAATGGCATTAGGACCCGATGAAGAAGGGTGCCTTAGAGTAACGTTAGTTACATACCCTGTACCACTTAGAATACATACTCCTTTTTGCTTCTTTCTAGAAAATGAGAGCAGGCTTTCATTTACATCACATCCTGAGCTTACCTCCATGGCATGGGCACTTAGTGTGTTTGGGCTCTCCCTTGTGATGATAATTGGCGGTTTGGGCTTGTTCTTGGACCCAGCAGGCCTGCCACGAGGCCTTCGAATGGGTTCTCCATCAGCTGGGTGGGCTGTCAGGGGCACTGCTGTTGGAATTTTCGCTGACATGAGTAGTCCTCTTGAATCAACTCCTTGTTTCTGGTGGTTTTGGTCTTTAACGCCATTTGATTCAACCGAGTTGATAGTCATGTCTATGCTTCCGGCCATGATATTGTACCACTATAGAGTAATACAAAGAAAGAAAATGGGTGATCTGGAGAAGTTTAATGTTGGGGGGTTTAAGTACAGAAATAATGGTATAAATTAAGCAATATGAAACAGGAAAATACTGAAAAGAATGATCAAAGATTAGGAGAGAATTAAGTTTCACCAAACTTAAAAATTAACCCATTAATTATGTCTTTGTTATACCTGCTAGAGATTCTCATGTCAATGGTGTTTTCCAACAGATATCTATATCTTCACTTAAAAATCTATATTAGGAATGCAATGGGCAAATTGTGTACACCTTTAATACTAAATATGGCATTAAACTTATTTATTTACATTTTTTTGTTGGTACCACCAGAAATAGCATTTATATCAGATCAAAAACTTTTGAACAAATTCATGAAAGCAAATTTAACTTCCCAAACTCTAGATTACCAAATGATTAGTTTCATCTTATAGAGATTGAGGGATAGATGAACATTAAGATACAGATTGTGAATGAATTTACAAAAGAAAATGTTAGTTTGACCTTATTAGATACATTGCATATATGATACAGTAAAACAAATGACAAAAAACAAGAATGAAAGAGGCAAATTGATACAATGTATATAGTCTATGTTCTTGACACCATTATTACTTATAGAAGTAAATATTACTACCAATTGTTCAAATAAGTAATAATAAGTGTGATAACCTTTACAAAATTTAAAATAAGTCGTGATTAGTTAATTAGTAAAGCAGAGTTGGATAGATCGGGCAAATAATAGTGCTAATGTTTTAATACTTGGCCAATTGCCCAATTGATGTTGGTAGTCATGTTTGGTGGCTGCATTGACTAGGGAATTTGAATTGATTTGATGGCAGAATATGATTTAATTAGCAGCAAATTCCTTGACTTCACTATAGCACTCTACAATAATGCTTGCTAACTATGCTAAGTTACTTTCATGCTCACTACATTACAATTTACAAATCACTCAAGTCCCCCGGTGGCTTTAATGTCCTTGTCATAACGCATAAATATAAAAATGACAAGTTCGTCTTAGTTATTTTAATTATTATGATCTCTTTAATCATCCAAATTAAATATAGTCCATTACTCATTATGATGGTTTTAATCTTTGTTTATGATTGTAGGTTGCAAGTGATGTGAATCAAGATTCTTTTTTTTTTTTTTTTTTAATGAAAAAACACTAATGTTGACATTATTTGTTTCCGTTTATGAGCCAGTCATCAATAATAATTACGAGATCATACTGAAAATTGATGAGTGATATTGTATTACTATGTTAGTTTTTCCTAAATCATCTGTCTTTCTTTCTAATTCTCATTCGCTCCAAATGTGATGTAAAACTTTACTACTTTCCAAGCAACAAGGGGAGATGGTGATATTGAGAATGACACCGCCTCAAATGGAGATGTAGCGATTTTTTCGTTATTACATTACACTTAAACTTTATTTTTGTTACTTAACACGCATAGTAAGTAACGTCAAACTAATTAGTTATTACACCATTACCAATAACGGATATATAACTCCAAACAAATGATTTTATAACTTTCCAAATAAAATAAAATTAAGCCTCGAAAATCACAATTATTAAAAAAATGAATCAGATTTGATATAAGGATTAGGAACATAAACCTAAGTTAGCATAAGATACATGATAACAATTTTTTTTTTGGTGTAATAAGATACATGATAACATGAGTACATGACATTTGACAAGTCAGCCTATGTTATAAAAAAACATAAAATATTATGTTCTCTCTCTAATTTTCTCCACCTTTCTTTTGGTCCGTCATTTTTATACTCCATTACTCCTTACTATAAACCAAATCAAACATCTCTGTCTTCGTTTTTCTCATCGTTTCAAAATCCTTAAACTATTCCTAGGTAATTTCGTTTTCAACTTATTTTCAATTTAATTTCGTTATGTTGTAATGGATTCTCGATTTTTGCATGTTAGATGATGAATTTGATGAACTTCTTATTTTTAGTATGTAATTGTTAATTTTTGATTTGTTTTGGTTATTTATGATTGAATGAATTTTGATTGATGTTACGATAATTTGATAAAAAGGTTTAATTTAATTTAATGTAATATTTTTGGATTAATTGTTGTTGTGAAACTTTGAAGTTTGAATTTAGTGGAATCCTCACTTGTGGAAATCAAGTGGATTGTTGTTGTTATAATGTGTGATTCGTAAAAATTGAGATGATTTAGAATTTTGATAGTGTAAATTGTTATTTGTGATGAGTGAAAATTGAGATGATTTTGAGTTTTGATAGTGTTGTTGTCATGGAGTGTGGTTTTATCAAATGAGTGAGTTGGATTGATTGTAATAAGAAACAAATTGGTTGGATTAATTGATAAAGATTAGTTTCGGACCGAGTTGCGGAAACAGTTTTGGTGTTGGTTGAGTGGATGATTATTATTACTATTAGCGGCTTGTTTGGTAGGTGGTAATAATGTTGGTTAATTTTACACCGTGTAAACATAATTTTGCAAGGAGAATGTGTTCTTTGTGTTTAAAGTAAAAGTTCTCTCCTTATTAGGTTCATTAAACTCAATCACGAATTCACTACTCAATATCATATTGAGAGGGAGTGATGAGTGGTAATGGAAATTTATAAGAAAATGGGATAGAGTTGCATTATCTTCAATTTCGAAATTATGCTTTCATTGCAAGATACAAGATCGATATGATGCTTCTTTGTGAGATACAAGATTGTTTTTGTTGCTACCTTTTTATTACTGTCTAGGAAACAGGCCACAACTGTTAATTTTTATCTTTGTACAATACGTGCGTTGTAGTAATTGTTTGTCTAATGGCCTAGGAAGTTTTTGCTCTCAATAGACGTTACATGTGTCATTGCTTAAAAGGTTTTCAAGTTTGCTAGTTAGTATTCACGTGACTGTTAACTGCTGGTTCTGGCAATTGATGAGATGCTATACCGTTTTTCTGTAGGGAACAGCATGGCACTTGTCTACCAGGCAGCTGTGCCATTATCCATGCAAGGCGAAACAGTCCGAAGTGAAGTTGTATGCAAGGAGACTTGTAGCAACCTATCTTTCATGTCGTACAATTCTGTTAAGAAGACAAACTTTTTGTACTTAGACACTATTAAAAGAGAACGCTCACGTGGGTTTCGCACAATTGTTGCTGCAAGTCCTCCTACTGAGGATTCTGTGGTTTCTGCGGAGCCACTCACTAAAGAGGATCTTGTGGAATATCTCAAGTCTGGATGCAAACCTAAAGAGAACTGGAGGTGAATTTCTAGAAATTTGTGCCACTTGCAATTTTTATTGTGTGATATCATCGTATATTGTTTTAGCTCAATACATTTTTTTCCCGGGTCATCATATACTAATGGCAGTAATGGTGTCTTTTCATACTACCTCTTATTTCTCACGTGATCATTGAAATAAATGCATAGATCCTCTGTTGAATGTAATCTTTACTTCAGAATGCATTTTCCCGACAAAGTAATAAAGGTGAAAGGAATGATAAAGATCATGATCACAGGTTTAGCTCATGGATCTAGTGTTTGACTATACAATAATAATGTCATTTTCACATAGCTAACTTAATGCTACTTATATACAAAGTAGTAATTTAAACACATGTCCTGTAAACTCAAAATTTTCATACATTCTAATTTTAAAAGGGAACAAAAGATAGTAATTACTGTTTATAGGATTTCTATAATATGTAAGTACCATGCTAGGCGTGCATTTTGAAACCAAACAAAATTACCTTCACTCCCTGTGTTTCTTTTCCATTTTGAATTATTTTTCTATTTTCAATGTCATGCTCAACTGCTTGAATAATTCAGCATTGTGTTGTTGAATTGTTGTGGTGACATGAAATAACTTTCTTATGCATGTTTGTGGTCTTGTGCTATTAAAAAGGTAAGTTCCTGGGCCATTTTTCAATAAATGTCCTCTTGTATTGAAAATTATGGTTCAGGGTCTGCATTGATGTATTCTTCTTCATAATGACTTTATCTGCGTGATCAGCTTCTTGCATAGGTTATTCTTTCTTATGAAAGGATAGAAAGTCTTTTGACATTGGTGTCATGAAGTTTCATGGCGCTTTGAATCCTTGACTATATCATGGGGGTCGCCGCGTGGAGGTGGGGGGGTTTGCTTGCTTGAAGCACACAAGTTTGTAATTATTTTCTGTTAAAGACTTTTCTAAGTGGCATAGTATTATCATGTTATGTGCAATACTGTTCTTTTGTGACAAATTTGATTTGAAGGAGCATATACCTTTTCCCTCATTGCTGCATCCAGTTCTTAATATTGCATGTTATTATATCTACAGAATAGGCACAGAACATGAGAAGTTTGGTTTTGAAATTGGCACTTTACAGCCGATGAAATATGAACAGATATCTGAGTTGCTCCATGGTATTGGTGAGAGATTTGACTGGGACAAAATAATGGAAGGTGACTACATAATTGGACTCAAGCAGGTAACTTTTTATATGCTCGATGATGATGATGACGTTGTTACTATTTTCTCTTTCTATCTGTTTTTCTACTGTTATTTGAAACTTTAGGTTGCTCAATTTTCGTTATCATCCATTGTCCCTTGCTAGTATACATGTGGGTTTTGACTTTGTAGACTTGTTCTGATCTTGTTGTATTTTGATGGCGTCTATTGAACATAACGTGTTTATTGTTGTTGTTTTTGATGCTAGGGAAAGCAAAACATATCCTTAGAACCTGGTGGTCAATTTGAACTCAGTGGTGCTCCTCTTGAAACATTGCATCAAACATGTGCCGAAGTTAATTCGCACCTGTACCAGGTTAGTTTATCATTTTTGTAAGAAGGATTTAGCTTGTTTTTTTTCCATAGTAATCAGAAAGTTTTTCCCTTTTTCAAATTCTCCTGTGTCTTGTATAAGTATATGCTGAGCCAAAGTTTTTGTGGCCTAGACTTCTAGGGCTTTTCCAAGTCTATAATACAACTGTGATTGAATCTTATTCCAACAATGAGCTGATTCTGACCTTTCTGAATAGCTAAAATTTTTCGTGTTGGTTATCTGGATGTTGAAATATAAGCAACTTGGTGTATCGAACAACCGAATGAATATAGTACCAATGTTAGTTAGCTACTCTTGATCATATTTTTATAGGGGAGTTATCAAGGAAACAGAAGAACGAAAGATGATTTATGTTAGTGAAGTTTAAGAGATGGCAGGGGAAGAAATAAAGCATGAAGTTACTAAGAAAATGCACATAGGATTATAGAATAATATCCTTAACTGAACAGGGATTGTTCAAGCCTGTAGGTAGCTACATGAACTTTACGAATAATTCTAATAAACCAAAGAGGTTTGGTGAAATAAGATAGTATTAGCCAAACATAATCCTCGTTGAAGTGGTCGATCAGCATTATCATTTATGTGCTAGCTGCAGATGGAATAAGAAAGCAGAGTTCCAGAGATAGAGTAGCTGTAGTTGGCATTAGAAAACTGACCTGTGAGGTCAATGGCTTGAGTAGTTTCCAGAAGTAAAATTAAGAATTTCTGGAAAAAAAAATACATACTATGTATTATTCATGGTAATAGGAAGTTATGACCGAAAATAATTCCACTGAAATCAAAGATTGTAATTTCACAAAAGATGGAATCTATTGAGTACACGTGATATCGTGAAGATTATGACCTATTGAAGGAAAGCAGAAACCACTTAGCATTGAACTTAGTATCATTATTGATTGAAAAGGCTTTACAATACAACCATATCAAAAAATGTCAACTTTAGATGGGATATTGCATCACTATGGTGTTGCCAGTGATATTTCACCTATTTGATGCACAGTTTGTGGATTGTAGTGTATAGGGATAACTGATGGAATAGTAGTTCAGTTTTATGTTAACGACTGACTGACTTTATCTAATAATGATGTTCCTTTCTTTTTATTGAACTAATCATTGAAATATGAAGTGTTCAGATAGGCTAACTGTAACATGCCTGTGAAAATGCTAACAGGCTATGCGACTTAGAAGGGTATCTAAATATTTGTTCTGTAAGAAATTATAGCTCATGGTCTAGAAATTAATTGGTTGTTGAGGGTTCAGACTCTTCTAATGATCAGTTGATAACTGTACATTAGTGCTTAATTGTTCTAGTCCATGTCTTGGATTTCTGTTGAGAGATTTTGGAAGTTGTTAGAACTTAGAGATTGATGAATCATTGCTGAATGTTCTTCTTCTGATGTTTATGCTCTTTTAGTTTAGGCTCCATTGCAATTTCGTAAATGGAATGAAGCAATCAATGCACTTAAAAATTTTTGTGGAATATGATGACATATGATCCTGAGAGTCCTTTTTTTTTTTTTTTTTTTTCAATTATGGAGTACTAAACCGGTGGTATATTTAATTATTTATTGCTCTTGTAAATGATAAGCTAGTAAATTCTTTGATATTTGAAACCCTACTGGCAGGTCAAAGCTGTTGCAGAAGAAATGGGGATTGGATTTCTTGGGATTGGTTTCCAGCCCAAATGGGGACTTAAGGACATCCCCATGATGCCCAAGGTATTGCTTTGTATACTCTTAGCACATTGTTTTCATCACCTTTTTTATATTGCAATGCTGTAGATGTTACGATGTGTGTTTTCACTTTCTTTGTTTCAATTATCTTTTTTTTTTCTTTTATTCACGGCTAAGGTTTCTTTGCCTGTTATCCTCTGTTTTGGATTTGCAGTTTCTACATACATCTTTGATTGCTTGATCTTGCTAATATATAATGATTATATACAGCCTTTCTGTCCATTGTTAATTTAGCTAGTTGCTTTCTATGGCCAACGTGATGATGTCTCTAACAGCTTTTGTGTTTTCGATGTGTTTGGGTGTTTTCTATTCAATTCTGCTTCTGTTATATACTAATCATTCTTTGTACGATCAGGGAAGATATGAGATTATGAGGAACTACATGCCTAAAGTTGGCACACTTGGACTTGATATGATGTTTAGGACATGTACTGTCCAGGTAATTGCCATATCTTTTTTCTTGACTTCTGCATCTCTTATTGATTTTAATTTTTCTGTATTCCTTTTTGTTTGCAAACACTGCTACCGCTTGGGGGTTTCATAGAACATAAACTATCAGTGGAATGTTCCTAGATAGTTTTGAAAACTGATTCAACCAACCCAAAACCTGCTCAAAAAAGCGGGTTTTGATACAAAAGCTGTTGCGACCTAAAACCCGTGTTGGAAGCTGAATAACCTGTAAATTTCAGATTAAACCTGAAACCTTTCCTTTACCCATAGTCAAACAACCTGACAACTTTTGGATCAAACCCGTCCCTAAAACCATTATATTTTGAGCTACTTCATGAATTTGTCAACATAAATTATTCAACTAGAGTATTGTGTGAAATCTTTTGATATGGCTGGATTTGTCTTATGACTTCCTATATGTAAGTTGTATTGAACTCCCTTTGTCTTATTTTAGTAACCACAAACACTTTTTCAAGGAAAAATATAGTCGTGTCACGTGTGAACTTATTAGATTCATTTCACTGTATATTTTTTCAATTTTTGTTTTTTCCAATTTTCAACAAAAGCTGTCAATGAGTGAATGTGTGTGGGAAACTATGAAAATGTGTTTCTGGCTGCTAATTGTTGATGGAGGAATTTTTTTTGCACTTAGGGTTAAAACACAAGGGACATCTTAATATCCCTTGTCTGTTGGTCAACCTTAGCCCTTTTGGTTTTGTCAATTTAAAATTATCCCTCCTGACATTACCATAGTCATCAACTAATCTGGCCTGCATGACCCAATTGACAGTGCCAGATGGTGAGGGATCGAGTGCATCCATGTGAGGATCCATATGAGGGATGGAGTGCATCCATGTTCATTTCCTAGACAGCTTTTTAGCCATTTTCACCGCTCTGCTAAGAACTTCAGAAATTTTTACCTTATTTTACTACGCTGTCTGTACCATCTATTTTGGAGTTTTGCAAGATCGTTATATGTTCTTGAAAAATCAATGTTAACTTACTGAACTACCTTAGGTGATTTCTGTCTTTGCAGGTGAATTTGGATTTTAGTTCTGAAGCTGACATGATCAGGAAATTTCGTGCTAGTCTAGCATTACAACCTGTAAGTTAATTTTGAAATCCACCCCCCTCTTCTCCACCCAAAAAAATATAATATTGGGGTAGATAGTTAGATACTGACAGAATTGTTTATCCCCTTGTTTGAATGTTTGAACAAATGGAACAGATAGCAACGGCACTGTTTGCAAATTCACCTTTCAAGGAGGGAAAGCCCAACGGTTATCTGAGTATGAGAAGGTTCTTTAGCTGTTCCTCAGAGTCCTGATTTGATGTCATGATTTCATTTTCCTTTTTTCAGTCTAAAATTAACTTTTGTCCTCCTGACTTATCCTATTGCCAGCCACATATGGTCTGATACAGACAACAATCGTACTGGAATGCTTCCCTTTGTCTTTGAAGACACTTTTGGGTGAGTAGCAATGTATATGTGGCCGTATAAGATTTTGAGAATTTACATTGTAGAAGTGGAAATACTCAATAGCTTTGCTTTAAATCCAGTTATAGATGAACTGAAATCAATGTGTAGTTGTAAACTCTTAAAAATTTATCATAGTAGTGTAATTGTAGGGTAATAAGTTATCCAGTACATGTCAACTCGGTTGCTGTTCCTGTTAAGATGGCTAAGTGCGCATCTTGTGCTTGCTTCTAAGATTTGAGTAGATATGTAGATTTATCTGATACAAGTAACACTTCACTTCCGCTGTGAAGTGTGAACTCATCATTGTGTAAGTTGTTCACACATTTCTGTTGTTAACTTTTGAAGTATAGTGTAGTTAAATGACTAGTAGAAATTAAGAAAACATTGCATCAGGTGTACAACTATGAGCAATTTTTACCATCAGTGTACCATTTTAGTAATTTACTACAATAAAATAGCTTTGAATAGTGAAACATAAGAGGTACCAAGGTACAGGAAAAAGAACCCTCTAATTTTATTTATGAACTACGAAGTTCTATACTGAAAAGCTTAAATCCATCAGATTTTCAGTGTTATAGATGACTTTTGTGGTTCCTCTTATTGATTCATGTCTAGCCGACCCCAAATTATTGTGGGACTAAGGATTTGTTGTTGTTATTGTTGATCGATTTTATAGCGTAGTGTAAAAAGGTTGAAATCTTACTGGCCAGTATTTTTCTGCAGTTCTAGATCTGATATCTACTTATCACTCGTCTTCCTTTTCTTTTTATAAGGGCGTCTCTTCATCTGTTACTTGGTCTGGTATTTTTGATTCTTATTCAGAGATTAATTGCTTTTGTCGATGCAGGTTTGAACAGTATGTAGATTATGCCCTCGATGTTCCTATGTACTTTGTCTATCGGAACAAAAACTATGTTGACTGCACTGGATTGTCCTTCCGGGTAATCCTCTGTCCTAAGATTGATTGTCTGCATTCCTTCCCTCTAAATTACCCAAAAGGAAAAGGTGTTTATACTTTTTTTGTTTACCTTGGGGTAAGGGCGCGGGGGGGGGGGGGGGGGGATTAAGAATTAATAAATACAAACTAGCATTGTGGTGGGGGGGGGGGGGGGCCGTGGGTGGGTGTTGGGGGCGGTTGTGTGGTGTGTCTTCACGTTCTTTAAGGGGGAAAGACATTTGTAA
>PYUH01000036.1:1208762-1261446 GCA_016808085.1 Suaeda aralocaspica
CCTTACCCCAAGGTAAACAAAAAAAGTATAAACACCTTTTCCTTGGGTAATTTAGAGGGAAGGAATGCAGACAATCAATCTTAGGACAGAGGATTACCCGGAAGGACAATCCAGTGCAGTCAACATAGTTTTTGTTCCGATAGACAAAGTACATAGGAACATCGAGGGCATAATCTACATACTGTTGGGGGGGGGGGGGGGGGGGGGTCAAATGTAAAGAGACGTGAAAGCCCATGCTAGTTTAGTAATTTATTCATCTTATCTAAAAGGTAGTTTTTGTAGGATTTTTTGGAAGGGAAACTTTCAGTTCTCCCAGGTGAATTGCCGACTCTGAATGATTGGGAGAATCATCTGACAACTATATTTCCAGAGGTATGTCTTTTCACACACTTGATGTCACACATCCCACTAATATGCTTATTTAGTGCATTTTTAATTTCGGCCACCTTTTCAGGTCAGGCTGAAAAGATATCTGGAGATGAGAGGCGCTGATGGAGGACCATGGAGGAGATTGTGTGCACTGCCTGCTTTCTGGGTATGATCCAGAATTGATCTGAATCATTAAATGATATTCATTACAATTATATCGTGCTGATACGCTATCGTAATAATATTTATTCATTACTAAGTAAGTAGTAGTGAAGTATTGCTTTGTTAGAAAGGGCGAATCTATTTATGTAGCTTTGGCTTGGGGGCTGGGAGGTATATTTGGTTTTTTCTATTGGTGTCCATTGATGCTGGCCATTAATTGACCCATTAAACATTGTTTAGTGTTCGAAAGTTGGATGAGTTTAGTGAGGGAGCTAGCGAAGGATTTTTTAGAGGAGACTATAGCCTTGTAGCTTATAGTGGTAGTATTGAACATTAATCAGCTTGTCAAGCCTGCCCTTTGGTGGATCAGTGGATTTTGGTCCTGTCTCTGATTAGTGATAGGTAATAACAGGTGGACAGGTTTTCATTAAAAGCTGCTCTTGCATTAAGGCTTTCATAATGACTATGTGTCTGTCATTATCTTGTACCAATCAAGCGTTCAACTAATTTTACCTGAGAAATTATATGAACCAGCAGCTTCAAGCCTTCAATGTACTTTTAACATTTTTTATTTCAGGTTGGTTTATTATATGATGAGGAATCATTACAAAGTATCTTGGACATGACATATGATTGGACAAAAGAAGAAAGAGAAATGCTTAGAAATAAGGTAATTGCTTTTATAATCTCCTATGTAACTTGTCTGAATAAATAACGATCAAGATACTCTCTCAGTCTCTCTCTCTCTAAACCATGCAACAGAAATCCTCCTTTTCTGCAATTTCTGGATGAAGGTAGGGTGTAGAGTTTGATCACTCTGATGCATTGAACAGTATCTGTGTAGTAAAAGGGGTATATTATACAACTATACAAGGTTTAACCAAAAAAAAAAAAACACTTATACAAGGATGAGGGGTATGTGAGTTACAACTATTATTCCATCAAGTTCGCAATTCGGTTGATTGGAAAATTATAGGCGGATTACTATTCTTTTTAGTTTCTCATTTAAGAGTTAAGTAGCCATGCTAAACTAGAAAAATCATGCTTTAAACTTTAAATTGTTAAAGGTTTCATAGTCACCTTTTTTCGTTTTCTTGCGCCTCAAAATCCTGTTTACAGTTCAAATGTGTAATTAGTTTTTTGTCTTTGATGCTGTTGCTGACTTGAAATTTGTAATTAGTTACTATACAGCCGATCTCGTCAAACTTTGTTGACCAAAGCATGTGATTGCATTATAAAGTATACATTATTAACCACTCTCTTATCTTTCTACATGTTTGGTTACTTTTTTTTCCGATTTTTCGCGAGGTACCTCTATGTTTTAATAAAATTCGTTGGGTACACCTATGTTTTTAATACTGCACCTGTTATCTTAAAATCCTTTAACTAAGATTGTACAAATTACCCATTAAAGGTTAAACGAGTTTTATTGGGATCTTCTTTTGTCATCAAGTCAAAAATTTTCTCTGTCGTTCTCTTAGCTAATAAGCTAAGCTATAACCTTTTTTAGAAACATTGGAAAACTAACGTTTTTTTAGATAATAAAGAGCATCTTGTCTAATACCTTTTAGAAATGTAATCCTTGGAAGGGGTATCTGATAAATTTTGGTAAAATCTAAGCTACTGTTTTTCGTACACAATCTGGTTCTTTCAGATCATTTATATATATAATAGGTTGAGAATAGTGAGAACTTATTTTGATTGTAGCATTGGTGAATTAGGGATGACGAACTTGCTTTTGTTAAAAAATTGTAAACCTGAGTTCTGAATTTACTGATTAGGTACCAAGACTTGGTCTCAAGACTCCGTTTCGAGATGGATACGTGAAGCATATTGCAGAAGATGTTCTGAAATTAGCGAAGGTTAGTTTTGTCCAGCACTGTTCATGCCTGAAGCGTTTTACAAATACGTAGTATAACTTTTATTACTATGAACTTCTTTTCCTCAGGATGGTTTAGAAAGAAGGGGCTACAAGGAGACTGGATTTTTAAATGAAGTGGCTGAAGTGGTCAGTACAGGTATATTTGTTTTGGGAAAAATAAATACATTTTATATATAATATGTGTATATATATGTGTAAGTGTATATACAGGTATATGTATATATATGTGTAAGTGTATTAAAAGATAAAAATCATACATTCTCGCCGTAAGGTGAAATCAAGATACATATTGTAGTGTTGCTAGTTGTCATTGTAGTCTGTACGTATATTTCTTCAGTCATCAGAAAGTTTGAGCACCTGTTGATAAGTCCTTAATGCATATCCCCCACAGAAGGTTGCTTTTGGAAAAAGTGTGCTCAATCTTGCTTATAATGGAGTCTATATTTCAGGAGTGACACCAGCTGAGAAGCTCTTAGAGATGTACCATGGAAAATGGGGACAGAATGTGGATCCTGTATTTGAAGAGCTGCTTTATTAAGGTAACTTTTTTTTGCGTGTGTGGATAGTCAGATGTTTCTTTGGACTCGACATGCAAAATTCGAGCCTCTTTCAGTCAGACACTGAGTTAATGTTTTAAGATTGAGATTCACTACCAAGTCTCTTTTAGTAATCTCCATGATTCCATGTATTCCCTTGTATTTTTCGAGATTTTTACACACTCCGAATCAATGGCCTCACTATGGCATTCCGTAACCATTTATGGTCTTTTGTAGCTGTCAACTTTGCTCTCTACAATTCTGCTTTACCATGCCATCATTTCTCTACTCAGTTTACTTAGTTATGAACTTATGATCTGTATCACATTTATGGTCTCAGTCTCACCTCATCTCACCTCAGCCACATGTCACGTCGGTCCATGACACACAGCTACCTTTCTTTCATTTAGCTCATTTTTTCCACCCAATATAAATATTATGTTTTCAACATGTCGTATTTGGACACAGGAAAACACTGGATTCAACGGGTGAACTGCACATAATCACAAGTGTCATACTCCACTGATTAACGAACAGCGGAATATATTTGACTCATAGAAAGAGACTTCTGGTAGACTGAGAAAGACATAACTGATAACTGAAAATTCTGACTTGGTTGTCCTGTCTTCATCTGAGTTGCCATATAATTATTTTTGTAGTTTCTACCCAATTATCCAAAACCATGAATGAGATACTGACGTGCGATTGACAATTGACGATTAATTGTCTAATCAGTTTCCTTTGTTGTAACCTTTTGTCTTGGCGAAATGTAAAACAATGTTGTATTATGGCTTCTCTCTTTCTGTGGCCTCTGTGCTCGTATGCCAGATTATTATTTATTTCAATAAATCATGGGTTTTTTTTTCCCCTTTATCTAATGCAGCTCCAACTTTTTTCTTCCCAATTTATAGTCTATTTCCTGTTTCCATTTGAAGTTGATATATTTTGGCTGCTGAGTGCTGAACCAGTGTCCATGTAAATGCGTAATCATGTGTATCAGTATGTGAATGATTTAAGTTGTCAAGGGCGTCATGCAGATTAATAAATTGAGTACAACCGTCACTTCGTTAGTTGTAAAAACCTTTTTATCATTGCATATAAATTGTATGATCCCAAATGTTCTCTCCGTCTCAAAATACAAGTTGTTTGCTTATGGCGCAAGGATTTAGAGGGAGTGGAAGAGAAAATATATATATAACTGATAGTCTTATAGACAGGCTTGCCACCCGAACATGTCAAAAACTATCTTTAAGATAGTAGACAGCAGTAAGTCATACAGTAACAAAATTTGCAAATTGAGTATTCCGATTTGAGATGAAGGGAGTAGTTTGGCGAAAATCTGTAAAATCACGATTAGAGATGAGATGAAATGAAATCATATACAGACATCAGTTATGGAAAAATAACTTACCTGCAATTAAGGGGGAGCGTGAAATGAAATGAATAAAAAGATTACAAAATTTATGTTACCAAATAAAGATAAATGTTAGACGAGAAATTAAATATAGGATTTTCAGTTGCATGTAAAAACATCCTTAATAATAAATATAGTATAAAACAGTACCTAAAATATAGGAGAACAATTACAGGTTGTCTATCTCCAAAATCTCATTCAAGCTGTCGTTTGACATGGCTTCCTAACATGCCCACATGATTATTTGAGATATATCTTTGTCGTTGTATCTTATTTACACCCTACAAAAGCCAACATTTAAGCATTTCCTATTTATCATTTTCATATAAACTAGCAAACAAAATAAATTATATCTCCCTCTTTGCTGTTGAAGCACCTCCCAATCTTATAACAATTTGTTGTTGAGAAAGAACAAAAAAAAAAAAAATCTAGAATCATGAGAGAAATCCTCCACATTCAAGCAGGGCAATGTGGTAACCAAATTGGCGCGCAATTCTGGGAGGTGGTTTGCAAGGAGCATGGGATTGATACAACTGGGTCATACGTAGGAGACTCTTCGCTCCAGCTTGAGCGATCTGATGTCTACTTCAATGAGGTGAGTGGTGGCAGATATGTGCCCAGGGCGGTCATGATAGACCTTGAGCCTGGAACCATGGATGCTCTTAAATCTAGTTCTTATGGCCACATTTTTAGGCCTGATAACTTTGTTTTCGCGCAAAATGGTGCTGGTAATAACTGGGCTAAGGGACATTACACTGAGGGTGCTGAATTGATTGATCCTGTCCTTGATGTTGTCCGCAAAGAAGCTGAGAATTCTGATTCCCTGCAAGGTACGTAATCATACTACATTGTGCATCGTATTTTTATTTCATCATTCATTCATTCCATTCGTTATGTATTTTAATGATCATTAACACCTATATGACTATACGAGTCATAACATAACTTTAGTTGCAATTAGATCAATGCTAAGGAGAATATGACAAGATCTGATAAAGTATATGTAAATTAGACTCTACAACTTTTGATATGAAGCAATGCTAATTAATTTGACAGAACTCAGGGATAGAAACGTTGACTTTGTTGACTTTTTTCGTCATTAAATCACAATGCCTAGAAGTACATATATATGAAACAGGCTTACCCCAACATATTGGTTCAATCAACTTATGTACCTCCTCTGTTCTTTTATAATTTGCAAAATTTCGATATTTACACTTTCGAATTTATAACCTATGAGAAAACACTGAAATAACAAGCATTTATGAAATATGAAGAACTTAAAATTATTTAATATGATCTTCTAAAAATGTGGTAAAACTGCTTTGCAGGTTTCCAAGTATGCCATTCCTTGGGAGGTGGAACAGGATCAGGGATGGGGACTCTACTGATATCAAAGATAAAAGAGGAGTACCCTGACCGTATGTTAATGACCTTCTCGGTGTTTCCATCTCCAAAGGTGTCAGACACCGTGGTGGAGCCCTACAATGCTACACTCTCCGTACACCAGCTTGTTGAGAATGCGGATGAATGCATGGTGCTTGACAATGAAGCCCTCTATGACATTTGCTTCCGCACTCTCAAGCTCTCCAACCCTCGTTGTATGTTATTTTACTACTTCCTTTTTTTTTTTCCTAACGTTCAATGTTTTAGACTTTTTTATCTATATAATTATAATTTGGTACAGAATATATGTTATTGTGTGTTTCTCACATGGGCATAAGATTAATTTAATAGTTAAAGTACAAAATTTTAGATCAAAAAAGATCAAAATTGGCCTAACATGCTGTCAACCTTTTGACATTGTGTAATAATGCAGTTGGTGATCTGAACCATCTGATCTCAGCAACAATGAGTGGCATAACATGCTGTCTTAGGTTCCCAGGACAGCTGAACTCTGACTTGAGAAAGCTGGCAGTGAACCTGGTCCCATTCCCTCGGCTGCACTTTTTCATGGTTGGATTTGCCCCGTTGACATCTATCAATTCTCAGCAGTACAGGGCCCTGTCAATCCCGGAACTCACCCAACAGATGTGGGATTCCAAGAACATGATGTGTGCTGCAGACCCTCGTCATGGGCGCTACCTCACTGCATCAGCTATGTTCCGAGGAAAGATGAGCACAAAAGAGGTTGATCAGCAAATGACCAATGTTCAGAACAAGAACTCCTCCTACTTTGTGGAATGGATCCCTAATAATGTGAAGTCAAGTGTCTGTGACATCCCACCAACAGGTCTCTCTATGTCATCGACTTTCATTGGTAACTCAACTGCCATTCAAGAGATGTTTCGAAGGGTTTCCGAGCAGTTTACTGTCATGTTTAGGAGGAAGGCTTTCTTGCATTGGTACACTGGGGAAGGCATGGATGAGATGGAGTTTACTGAAGCTGAGAGTAATATGAATGATTTGGTGTCCGAATATCAGCAGTATCAGGAAGCTGGAGTGGAGTATGAGGAAGAATACGAGGAAGAGGAGGCTTGAATACTAATTAGTTACAACTGATTTTGAAATGGTTCCTTTGAAACTAAGACGGCGTATGAATAGAAAGTTCCAATCTCTTTGATGGATCAACTGCAAAAGGAGGCAGGAGGGGAGATAGTTTTTGTACAAGGAACATGTTTGGTTTATTTTGTCTTGTTTTTTATTTTGGTTCCATGTATCTATGTCAAACACATAATATACTGAATTTAATATTTCTTTTAATATGTTCTTTGCAACAATGCAAGCAAATCTATGTATGAAACTATGAACCAAGCATTCTGGACTGATTGTTTAGCCAGTACTGCACCTCATATCATAAACCTGCAGAATATTAGATATAAGATAATAAAGAAAATATATGGGCATGCATTAATACCAAGTATATCGACGAATAAGCAAGTCTATAAGCCAGACATATATCTTTTGCTTGGTACGGAGAAAAACATACTTCAAAGTAATCTAATTGAATGCATTGCAGCAGTAAGGTAAAAGAAATGTACGACTATTTTAGTTCAATTGAATAGACCCATTGTTGTAGGCTTGTAGCCCTAGTGAGTGTCCAAAGCGCTATCTTTTTATTTGTATTGTTACTCTCATATGCCAATTTCGCAAAACTACACAAAATCTGAAATTGATACATAATCGAATTGGCAAGGACCTTGATTGGCAGATAGGAGCGACCACTTCATTTTCTGTCAAGCAAAAAACACCCACATCAATTCCACCCCCTCTAAGGGGCGAAACGTCAGGGTTATAATCTTGGTAATTGTCGTCTGTAAAATAAATAGAATTAGGCCTACGGCCTCGTTTATCATATAGGCAAGCCTCAACAAAGAAGGTAGAGATGTAACCTACGAATAAAGCTCGATCACCTATGGTTTGGACTTGTGTAGCCATACCATTATCAACATTGATCTCAAATAACTGGAACGATTTAGTACAATGATTGGTACTATCTGTGTCATCAGGGTAACCAATCGTCCTGTGTACCACCAACAACGAGAAGTCAAGTTGGACAATGTAAAACCTTTTAGGTATAGTGGATATAACAGCTCTCGATTGTACGAAAGAAAGACTTTGTGATAGTAGATTAGCAACAGTTCGAGCCTTTTTGGAGACTAATTGTCACATGAAGAAGAACATTAAGTTTAGATGTAATGATACTTAAATTCTTAGCACAAGGTCAGACTAAAACCAAAATATTGTACCAAGTCACCTGAACAACTTTTTTTTTTTTTGCAACAATATATGTGATTCTATTCGAAAAATAAACCCCTGTAAAAATTAAAATTCACACACCCATCAACTCACAAAGCAAAATCGGCTAACCCAAATCACCCTATAATGTTATTAAAGAATGATGATTACAAAAATATAAAAGAAAAAAAAAATTTGAAGATCAATTCCATGTACATTGATGCTACAAGTAGCAATATGCAAAGTGCAAACCACAAAAAATGTTTACCAAAAAAACTACTATCAGGTACCGCTCCGCTTATTTTCAAGGGTTGCTCCTTCTTTAAGAGCAAGTTGTGCTTCATTCTCCCGCTCAAGAGCAAATAACGCAACAGCTTGTAAATAAGAAGCAATATGCCATATTGGGGATACATTTTGTGCTTGTAATGCATCCTCAAATGCTTCTCGTGGCATGTCATTCATAAGATAGCATAAACTACGTCGTGCAAACGCAGTAGGGGATAGCATAGTTCCACCATCAATGAACTGGGAAAATGAGAAAGTAAGAGAATTGCAAGCTTAATCTCCATTTATATTTCAAAACAAGAACATTAGAAAGAGACCGCCTCTACTTAGTATATTTGAATTTCATGGCAAAACTTTGACCACTAGTTTATCAATATTTGTATTGCAGTAGCATTAATCGATAATTTTTTCAAGGTACTTCCATAAACAGTATTATTATCCTTTTACATTTACAAAGTGACATCGTAAATGTGGGAAAGGTAATAAGCTTCAACGCAACACTTGAAGAAAGTGATAAGCTAAAACCAGGAAAAGACCAGCTAAAAAATAACTCAACAGTACACCAGTAACATTGTGCAAATCAAGTACAAGTTTCTTGTACGTTGAGTGTTGATAGGTCTGTTAGCTAAGTAACATAAAGTTATACATATATGAAAAAAGCCCCTAAAAGGTCGATCAGAAAATATCAGACCCGTGAAGTAAAAGAGCTAGAAATTACTGGAACTGTTGATGAATGATATGGATAGCATGCAAAGAAGATAGCAAATAACAAGGGAAAATACAAGACTAACGAACAGAAGTTGCAGGCAGAAAAATCAACTTTAAAAAGTAATGACTACAACATACTTGCGTGTAGCATTCTATTGCGGTCTTGAAATCCTTTTGCCTAAAAGAAACATCGCCCTTCTTCTTGGAGGTCAGTGTATCCTGCATTTGGCTGGTCCACATCTGAAAAGAAAGCTGGCAAGTGCAATCAAACAATAAGTTTCATTTACACAGAAGGTTTCATCTACCCAAAAACGGTAATCAAGGAACTAGCAATGATGTAGTGGGCAACATAAACAAATGACAACAGATATTCACTTCAGAAAATAGCTTCCAACAGCTTTTTCACATCATGTATCAGCGCAGTGAAATTTAGAAAACTTCTGGATGCAGGGATCTTAAACTTTAAAACCAAACAATTAATATCTAGTCCACAGAATTCGGCACAAACCTCAGTAGCAGCTCCTTCATCATCTTTATACCCAACACTTTCTAATATTTCATGTATGGCAGTCAAATCCCTTCGTGAGCAAGCTTCCCCAAGAGGGGAGAGAGGTATATCTGCTGCACTGTGAGGTATGCCCATTAGCACATGAGATGGAACCTGCAGAAGGAACAATAGTTTCTTTAAGAATTGGCATCGCTTATTTGTCTTACCTTTGTAAATATATAGCAGCAATAGTTCTTGATTTTTTAATTCTGTTAAACTTACAGTGTATGAATCATGAATGTTGGCAACAGAAGAAGAAAATTAAATGTTCTAAAATCTGATTTTGGTAGCCAAATAATTATTCTGAAAATAGGTAGCCACAAGGGAGAAAGAGTGACGTAAAAAAGAATGCTGACCCTTGATCTTGACACCTTAAAGCAAGAACAGGATAAATGGACTGAAGCAGATGCCTCATCGTCAATGCATTGGCTTAAAGTGCCTATTCAATACTCTTTCAAAATCGTTTTACAAACACTGATTCAAAGTATTTTAATAGCACTTATTAGAATGTAAGATCTCAGCATATAAAATGCAGGGTACTTCACTTGCTAACATATTCATATGACATGTGACCCAAAGTGTCACTTCACAATTATGTTTGGCATAGGGCATATGTCATATATCCAACAAGAACAGGCTCATTGAAACCTTGCAGAGAAATATCCGGTCACCTTAAGTCATCCTAAGCATATCCCAACTTAAAAATGGAAACAAAGGAAAGAATGTAAAATCCACGACCATAATAAGAGTGAGAACATGCAAACCTCTGTTTCCTTCTGTAGAGGACCCAAAGCAGCAACAAGTGATTTTGGATTTGGTCGCTCACGTGGCTCATATTGCAGACATCTTGAAGCTAAACGTACTAGCTCAGTTCCATCGTCATTTGAAAATTGGCCTTCTAAGCAAGAATCCATCAGCGTTTGAATATTTCTGTCACGAATCAGATCAAGAGCCTGAAAAATATTAACTGATGTTTAGACGAAGTACCATATTAGGAATAGAAAAGCCAATAAAATTTTGTGCAGTCCTGCACAGTTATCATAGCAATCAGGGCATCCTATGTCCCAAACTCTCAAAATTTGCTGTTAGGTTAAATATGTGTCAATTTTTCGTACTACATGTTCAATCATATGCAGAAAACTATAGTAATATGAACTAGCATCTAGCCTGTTTGTTAGCATCTTCATTGATCAACCATAAGGTAATTATCTAGAAACACATACCAAAGCTTGGAGCCCATTGAACAGAGAGACATGAAATTTTTGACAATAAACTCTTACAACCCATTTGGTAAAGTGTTGTAATCACAGGAATTCCAATGATGTTATATTCCATAAATTTCAGTACCACACTACCACTGAATCATTGATAACACCTTTCAAATGGACATTCAAATGAAAAGAGATAGTGATGAAAATATTACGAACAAAATGAGGTATTGGGGATGAACCCACATTAACATTAATAAACACATGTAGTAACACACAAATTCATTAATCATTAGCATTCCTGCAATTAATAAAAGTCTACCTTATAGGACTATCAAAAGAAACATATAGGCTTAAATTAGTTGAAGAGATGTGTCAGTAACTAGAAGCAACAGTTGCCAAAATGCATCAAGTTCATCAGGAATTGGCATCTTACACACTTTCCTGCCTTGTCAAAATTCTTTGTTACATAGGATTATATTACAACAAGGTGTTCGACAACAATGAAAACTATAATCTAGCAAGAGACTTACATGGCTGGGAGGAATATGCTTGCCACTCAAAAGATCAAGTAGAAGTGTCCCAAAACTATAAATCACACTCTCTGGAGTAACTCTACCTACCAAAAACACCAATCACAAAGCCATCACAAGTAAATTCAGAAAAATCAGTCGTTTAATGATAACCAATTAAGTGCAGAACATAAAATTAAACAGAAAACTGATGCATGCAAGACAATTTACTTGACAAGTATCATGCTTTGTATATAAAACTTAACAATTGAATTTATCCAAATAACCAAATATGTGCTATTTTAAATAATTTCAAGAATCGGGACAGCAATCCTTGCCCCATTCAAAATAACCCATAAAAAGATTCACTTGCAAAGTGAAAAGTAACAGCTTTAAATTAACAATTTGGAAAATAATCTCTTTTCTTGAGAAAATTTGCCAAAGGGGTATGTTGCATCTTGCATCTAAACACACAGGGGAAGCATTGTTCTTTGGTGTTTGTAATCATGACCACTTACCAGTCCTTAAATACTCGGGAGGAGTGAAGGCCAAGTTTGTACTGTAGCTTTTACCATCTCTACTGTTTTTCATCAAGCCAAAGCAGGAAAGTCTGGGGTCACCTTCCTACAAATGGAACAAACAGCAAGGCAACCAAAATTGTTATGCAAGATCATGCTCACTATTGACAATAGTTCAAATTGCGATTGGTGTAATAGAAAATATTTTCCTAAAGCAGATGATGTACTTTAGATAGGGTTCCTTTCAAGGTTATAAAAACTCTGCAACCAGACCCTCAATAGAGTAAATTGCATTGTATGAAGAGGTCTAAATGTCTGATATACGCAACCTTACCAAAGCGCTGGCCCTAGCCTAGGCCAGATATGCAATGAGACCAGAGCTGGAGGGGGGTCCGAAAATATGTATGCTTTCACACAAGGAAAAAAGAGCTCGTCTTGTACTGATCCGGTACCATTATAATTAAATGCTTACTATTACTTTGGCTTTTTAACTTCTATTAGTTTTCCAAGATACAACTCGTAATTAACTACAAGAGAGAACCAATCAATTTATCAATTGAAACAATCTCAATTACTTTGTATATCCACTGATATTTAGTCACTAATATACATATATATATATATATTTCTCTTTTCCCTGTGAGCATCACTGACTGCTCGTGGCAGCATCTGGTTCATAGGTACTTTGCAGTTCACTGATCTTCCCCTCGCCTTTTTCCTAAGATGCTTAATTTGGATATGCTAATATTAACAGTGTTCTTTAAGGGCAATTTTTTAAAAAGGCAATACCAAGTCCTTCTATGCTTAATTTGGGGATGATAATACCAAGTACTTGCTTCTTACAGACTTCAAGACATATGATCAGTTTATTTGTCTCCTCAAAGCAGTTTTTACAGGTATTGTTATCTTTTGGCGTCTATTGGCTATATAGAGGAAACTGCTATCACCAAACATATTCAACTAATGACGAGCAACAGGAAAACTGAAAACAAGATGATAAAAACTACAGGGCTAGTTTGAGAGAGTAGTAAAGTTACCTCATCAAACAAAACCCTATACGCATTGAGATCATGGTAAAGAGCACGTCCTTTAGTGGTACAGTACTCCAAGGCCTGTGCAAGATACAATGCCACCCTTAATCGCATTGCCCATTTCATAGGATTTGCTTCCCCTGCGTTGATCACAATTTTAATATGAGCTAGCACGAAATATAATCACAAGATGGATGCTGAAATCCTGTATTGCAAACTCCTCTACAGTCTATTACAACAACCACAATCATACGAGTCAAACAAGGGAATTCACTAGACATGAAAATTCATATTACAGACTGAGGGTTAATACAATACACAAATTCAAATGACAGCAAAAAGACATTGTTGCATTTGAGGCTTAAGCAAAACGCTCTTATAGCCTAAGTGATTAACAATTGTCACTTTAGAAAAACTAAACTGGATATACAGAAATGTAAAGGCCTATATCTTTGCAGAGTGCTTCCAATCATGGTCAATATCAAGATTCAATCCAAAACTTATAAACAAGAATGTTATGTTAAAATTTAAACTCACAATGGAATAAATGCTTTGCAAGTGTTTCGTGCGGCATAAATTCAGCAACAAGTAATCTCTCATCACCTTCACAACAACAACCCAACAAATTGACCAATCGGCTGCTTCGCAGCAGACCAACAGCTTTTGCTTCTTCCTAAGTAGGAAAAACAGGTAAGGAAAAAATTATATATCCTTGAAAGGAATTGGGCTATTAACATAATAAAGAAATAAACAGTCATACTTTTAGGTACAACAAACACAACAGCAAAGTAGCATCCAAAGCAATTCCTTGAGTACATCAACTCTGATTAATTATCTTTTCATTGCATATAATGGAAAATGGGAAGCTAAGGCTAGAAAACCAAAGTTAAAACCAGCTTACAGAATTACACAAGTACAGAATACAGTCACGCTATAAAGGTAACATGGACGGAAAGATAACAAATTCACTAATTCAAGATCTAAGAGATAAAATGAACCTATCACCTAGGAAATTCAAGAAGCGTAATTCATACCAAGAACTGCCGGGCATCAGGCCAAGCAGACCTATTGAAACGTTTCACAGCAATCCGCTTTTGGTTCCCCAACTTTCCTCTATACACAATATTGGGTGCCTTTTCTCCATGTTCAGAAACTATATTCTCAACAGCAAAACCAGATGTTGCTGTCCTAAGCAATTCAATACTGTACTCGCGAAATGCAGGCAGATCATCAGCCTCACCCTTCTGCTCATTTGCTGGTACACAAAACAAACATTATGACATGATACAATTCAGCATCAACACCATTTACAATCCAACATCAGACTAATAAATTATTCCCTATTTGTCATCACTACAATTCAACATCAAGAATCGACTACTCACGAAAAGAATCATCAAGTACCTTTCTCGGGTTCTGTAGCTTCCACGTTATGCCCAGGATCCCAGCAACAAGTTGATAGTTTTGAACAATGACACCCCATTACCACCCAACAGAATCAAAGTACAAACTATGAATAACTTCAATAACTCAACTCACACTCCTAACTTCAATAATAATAACACACATAACCCACACCGCCACACCGCGAATTTTCGAGATCAACCAAGAATTCCCAATCACCACAATTCCATGATTCAATGATAACTCAAGTAATGTTTTGAGTGTTCACACTTTATATTAATCAATAGAAGAACAATAACTCCTGCAAACAGAATGTTTAAAATCACATGAATCTTGTTACACAGAAAATAAAAAGAGTTGAAAAGGGTGTATATAAATACAAAAATTAAACGTTCATTTTATCAAATTTACAAATGAAAATTTATAAAATTTTAACAAAAAAAAACTAATTTGAAAAAAGCCCTTAAAAAGTGGAGGCAGAGATCACGAGACATTCCATTTCATACAGTATAATTACTAATTAGTCAGGTGTTAATCATGAGTCAACACAAATTTCTCAAAAGCAGAGTCATCATTAAATCAACAACAAATAAAAATTGAAAAATTGAAATTTAAAAATAAATAATATAGCTAAAATTAACACATCAACTATAAAACTTCAATATAGTTCTATCAATTTTAAAAATAAAAATAAAAAAACAAATTAACCATTATCACAAATTCATAACTTAGTTAAATCATTTTAACCCAAATTAGTAACAATAAAACCCCAATAATAAAAATTGAAACTTTAACACAAAAACACTACAAAAAATGCAACTTTTAATCATTTACAACTTACCCACTTCAAATTAATCGACGGTTGAATAAAAACAATCAATAAGAATGTAATTTGAGGCAAATTGAAATGAAAAGTTGAGTTTTTTTTATGGGGTGAAGCTTAAAAGCTAAAAGGATGAACTTTTAACCAAGTTTTAGAACAAATAACCCCGAAAAAGGGAATTTTGAGGTGAATTTTGTGTTTTTTAAGATTTGGGTTTAGACATAAATGTCAAATGAATGGGTTTTTTATTTTATTTTTATTTTTTAATTTATCTATTTTCTTTGAATTTTCATCCAAAAGTCTATCTTGTACTACCAAATTTTTGCCTAAATTTCCACCGACATGATTAAAAGTAAAAAATCAATTTCAATTTTACTACTATAAAATTAAATTAAAAAATAATAATAAAAAATAAAGTTGTGAGACCAAGCAATCAATTGTTGTCCCAAGATTCTAGTATAGTGAGTAGTGATATTACTTTTTAAATTAAAATTAGATAAATAATTGGGTAGCGATATTTATTTAGAAACAACAAATAATCCCACTAACATTATTCACTTCAATGTTCTGGCATTGGTTGTTTCAAATCATGATTAATGAGACAATGGCCATGCGATATTGCAATTAGGGATGAACTCGGAGTTATTCGTTAAGTTATCTAATGATGTTATTATTTTTTTAATTATAATTAATGACGTGTGATTTTGTTATAAATTTTCAAATTAATGCTATTTTGAAATATATGAGTAATCAGTAATGAGTATGTACTATTTGGAAAACTTTTCTTAACTAAGATCTAGACGATGTTAGCAATATCTCTTTATAAATAATGGCATTTTCGTATTTTTCTAAGATGAGACTTTGTATATGTAATCCTTAAGCATGTACATTACCTAAGAAATTAAGTTGTGAATTTATGTTAAAATCGTGCGTCGATTTATTTAATTAATAACTAATTAGTGGTGTACTAGTTATAATTTCCATTTTTTTAACTTCTTAAAGTTTACATGTACTACTTTCCCTAATTCGTGTTAGAAGGACGTTTAATTTGGTACATTAAGTTGAACATTATGCTTTAATACAATATATGTGAATGATGATCCGCTTAAAAGTAAGATAAAGTGAATGGTGATGATGATTAAAAATGACATTTGTAAGAAATTAGAATGATGATGCTGCCTACAAAAAAGTCCTTTATCTTTATGCAACTACAACTATGGTTATCATTTAAATATTTTACATTAGTCCTAATCAATGCAAAGTGCAAACATACACATATTCAACTACTAATAAAAGGATAATATTAATATACATAAAACATGGAAGGGGAAGTGATGAGGCCATGAGGGTTAAGATTCATATTATCAACTTGGGCCTAGCTTGGAATTTTTGGGTTTTGGACATAGTTTTAGCCTGATTTTTGTGCATTGAAAATATGGAAGGGCATTGTGGTTTGTTTTTCTTTTCCATTTTGTAAATATTCTTAAATTCAATATGTACGTAGTAACTTTTATACTCGTACTTTAAGGGTTGTGGCAAAAATTTTAGGGGCCTTGTTCTAAATAATTTAGGCTCTTATATTAATAATATATAGATATTATATATTATAGATAACAATATTAAAGAAAAACTAGAATTTGGGGCCTTATATATGTTGGGACCCTGTGCGGTAGGGCTCCTTTGACCCCCTCTGATACAGCTTACGTACTTTTAATATTTACAATTACTAAGGTGTTGTTTGGTTGAAGGTGTATTTCCTAGGAAAATCAACTTCTTAGGAAATTGCTTTGAGGGGTTGTGTTTGGTTGGAGGATAAGAACCTTTTCCTAGGAAATGGAATTTCCAATGGGAAATAATTTCCTATGTTCCATAGGAAATAACTCACCCATTCCCTCCTTGGTAAGTATAATTTCTCATGCCCTTATTGTTTGAAATTATAATTATATCCTTAAAATAATTCCTCAATCACAATATTCAAGATTAAAATAGTTAACTAGTATGGGTAATATTGTAATATACTAGCAACACTAAATAGGAATTGGAGAATTACATAGGAATGACAAATTTCTATAGTGACAACCAAACAATTTAGCCTAATTTCCCATGAAATCTAATTTCCCATGGAAAGTTTATTTCTCATGGTAAACCAAACGATACCTAAGTATAGAATAATAAATAACTAGAGAACATAGATATGAAAAGTAAAAAAGTTTTGCATAAACATTGCATTTGACAACTTGATTAATGTGGAAATATATGGAAAGACAAAACTATGAAAATCAATAGTTTTCACAGTTTGATGGTTTAGTGAGTAAAACTATTGAAAATGAAGTTGTTTTACCTAATTTTCCATTGTTTGGTTGATCTAATGAAGAAATTTATTGAAATTACCAGATTTAATTTTGACTTTGTTAAGTTTCCACAATTTTTCATCTATTTTGAAGGAAGCTCTATGGAAAATAAAATGTAAATTTATAACTATAAAGATTTTTACATATATGCACTCTTACTTTTCCATCAATTATACTTTCATCAAACAAACAGGACACATTGAAGTGAGGATTTTATACATTTCCATGTTTTTTCTTACCTTTTCTCGTTAATGTTAATTTACCAAGTACACGAAATTGTAAATTCATTTTAAATTGTTATGAAATCATGCTCTTTAATTATTGTCGTCAATTTGAGGTCTTCTTGTAATTTGCAAAATGAGATGATTGATAATAAAATTATCTATATCATTATAATTTAATAACAGTAGAAACCTAAGTTTATTTTTTTAAAAAAATTTTGTGATGTCACAGTGTTTATAATAACACTGAATGCTTATCGAGTAAAAATAGATATATAGAGGAAAATAAATGCAAAAGAAAAATTACTTCAACATTTGTTCTAAAGATATATTTAAGCAAGGATTATTCATTGATTCGTTGATATATACTTTATAGATCGACTTCTTATGTTTTTATTATTCAATAACTACCCAGTATTTTTATTTTTTATTTTTAAAATCTAATAATAAAGCATTAGGATTAAAAAAACATAACAATATGACAATACCAAAGTACAAGAACAAACGAACCCACGAGCTACAACTAACAACGTGCGAAACTCAACACTCAAATCCGTTACCCAAACACTGAAGACTATCATTAAACCAAACTTCCAATTCCTTAAACCGCCTTCAACTATTCATTCTTCCTTCAAAATCGCGTGATCTCCACCCCTAAATCCCACCCTTCAAACCATCATCTTCCCATCGTCTTAGATCCACTCTCCTACAAATCGCGTCTCATCTCTAACTGCACGGCTTATACTATGAAAAGTACATACAAAACCAAAAAATCAAATTGGGGAAAAAAATTAAAACCCTAGTGTCAAATTTCCGTAATTTTTCTCAAATTCCAGACCTTAAAATTAAATCCTTTTTTTTTTTTTTTCCTCTCTCTTCATCTTCTAACCAACTTAACCAAATCTCCCACGAAAAATACTCTCTCACTTTCAATTTCCTCTTAAGCTTCGGATCATTCTTTTCTTTGCTGTTGTAATTTTATCCTTTTTTCTTTTTAATTTTAATATTATTTTGTTGTTTATCTACTATAATAATAATAAAGGTACGCTTCAAACCCTAGAATCTTTAATTGATTTGAATTATATTGTGATTGCGATTGTGTATTGTAGGTTGAATTAATTGAATTGTGATTTTCATTGAATTTTATTATTGTAGGTTGAAATTGTTGATTGATTGTGTAATGCGAAATTAGGGTTTTGGTTTTTGGGAATAAATAGTTGAATTGATTGATTGATTGATGGGTTAATGCATTGTATGAATTAATGGGGAAAGGTAGACCTAGGGCAGTTGAAAGAGGAGGGGGATTAGGGCAAAATTTAGCAGCAAATGGGTCAATGAATATAACACCTGCACCTGTTTATTATCCAACTGAGGAAGAATTTAAGGATCCTTTGGAGTTTATTTATAAAATTCGGCCCGAAGCCGAGTCGTTTGGGATTTGTAAGATCATCCCACCAAAGAATTGGAAACCCCCTTTTGCTTTGAATTTGGATAGTTTTTCTTTTCCGACAAAGACCCAGGCGATTCATCAGTTGCAGGCGAGGCCTGCGGCTTGTGATTCCAAGACGTTTGAGTTGGAATACAATAGGTTTCTTGAGTCGCATTGCGGTGGCCGCAAGTTGAGGAGGAAGGTTGTTTTTGAAGGGGAGGATTTGGATTTGTGTAAGTTGTTTAATGCCGTGAAGCGGTTTGGGGGGTATGATAAGGTTGCCAAAGCAAAAAAGTGGGGGGAGGTTTTTAGGTTTGTGAGACCTAACTACAAGATCTCCGAGTGTGCCAAGCATGTTCTGGCTCAGTTGTATTTAGAACATTTGTCTGATTATGAGGAATATTACAATGAATTGAATAAGGGGAAATCTAAGGGTTGTAAGCGGGAGACGCAAAATAAAGATAGGAAAAGGGATCAGAAATCAGATTTGAATTGTTCAAAGAAAAGGCTAAAGAGTGATAGTGGGGAGGCTGTTAAAGTATCCAAGCCAATAAAAGAGGAGCGTGATCAGATATGTGAACAATGTAAAAGTGGTTTGCATGGGGCGGTTATGCTTCTATGTGATAGATGTAATAAGGGGTGGCATACATATTGCTTATCACCCCCTTTGGATGCAATCCCACTGGGCAATTGGTATTGTCTTGAATGCTTGAATTCTGATAAGGATAATTTTGGTTTTGTTCCTGGAAAATGTTTATCATTAGAAGCTTTTAGAAAGGTAGCCGATCGGACGAAGAAAAAGTGGTTTGGATCTGCATCATGTTCGCGCTTGCAGTTTGAAAAAAAGTTTTGGGAAATCGTAGAGGGGTCATTAGGTGAGGTTGAAGTCATGTATGGTAGCGATTTGGATACATCTGTCTATGGAAGCGGGTTTCCTCGCTCCAATGACAAAAGACCGGAATCAATTGATATTGAAGTGTGGAATGAATACTGTAACAGTCCTTGGAATCTTAACAACTTGCCAAAGTTGAGGGGCTCAATGCTTCGGGCAGTTCATCACAGTATTGCTGGTGTTATGGTACCCTGGCTATACATGGGCATGCTCTTTTCTGCATTCTGTTGGCATTTTGAAGACCATTGCTTCTATTCAATGAATTATCATCACTGGTACGCAACTTTGTGTCATTCCCTGCCTTTTTGTTTGATGTTCTGACTTGGATTTTTGTTTTTGTTTTGGAAATTTGAGATTTGTCTATTACATTATGGTAGGACTGTTGGAGACTTGGAGAGCAATGGCTTTTCTGTTAGAAGCAAAAGCATTTTGGTTCAACTCTTGTATCACTAGGTTTAGAGATAGTACTAAGTAACCCCCAAGCCATGCTCGCTTATTCAAACATATGCTTAAAGGATAATTAGAAATAAAATATACAAACTTTTAATGCAATTTATTTTTAAAAAAATTATATTGTATTGATATATTACAGTAAATCTATTTTAGAAACCTTATATTTTATAAATTAAAAATAAATACCCGATAGCGATGTCCTAAATATGTAGAAGTTAGTTTAATTTGGGAGGGAAATTTAGGAGAGAAAGTTGTAATAGTGGCAGCCGATTTAGTATAGGATATAGATATAGATAGATAGGTGTGGATGATGATCTGTGTGAAGAGTCTGGTATCATTTTAATATGGTTTTTGCATTATTTCATCAAAAGTTGGGTTTGAGTTCTGTGTTACTGGCAAAACCTGCATACACTTTTTTCCATATGACTGAAGGTTTTGAAGTACCAAGCGTGTGTACTGAGTAGTTTATTTTCTAATTCCTTTTATATTATTATTATTAGTATTATTTTTTGCACAGTATTTATCTTACCTTGATTTTACCTGCATGCAGGGGAGAGCCCAAATGCTGGTACAGTGTTCCGGGCAGTGAAGCCTCTGCATTTGAAAAGGTCAGTATGTGATCCCTGTGTTTTATCATGTCTATGTATAAAATGATAGTTGATAAAGGTGTCCTAAATAGTAAATCCTAATTATTGAGCTATTCTGAGATTGACCTATCTTGCTGTTCCCATACTGGTCCTTTTTCCTCTTGTATGTTTTGGGGGCTTAAGGGTGGGGGAGGAAAGGAGAACAAATATGGGTGGGACCTTTTGTTGTTGTTATGTCTTCAGTTCTAAGCGGAACATGCTGTTTTGTTCTCTTCATTAGGATTTTTTTCCAATAAGTTCTATTAAGTTCCAGTAAATTCCTATCTATTCTAAAACCTTCAATAAGTTCCATTCCATTCCAATAGCTTCATAATATACAATCAAGTTTAATCCGTTCCAATCTATTCTAATCCATTTGATAAGTTTCAATTAGTTCAATTCCTATAATTTCTCGTCTTATTTCGCGAAGAGAACACACCTCTATATCTTTATTATATGTATTAAAGGGTTTTTACGTATCCAATTATACAGCCCAGCACTATACCCAAAATTACGATGTTTTGTTTTAGGACTATATGCTTGATTCTTTTACATTGAGAGTTGAGACTTCTTTTGTTTGTTAGTGAAATACCATTATATCATGCACAAACAATTCATGACAAGTGATTAATGTTCCCTGTAGGTTATGCGCAGTTGCCTGCCTGATCTCTTTGATGCACAGCCAGATTTGCTCTTCCAGCTTGTCACAATGCTGAACCCCTCTGTTCTACAACAAAATGGCGTTCCTGTTTATAGTGTTTTGCAGGTATGATGTTTGTATCAAAGAGCTGTACTATGTACTGTCTGCTTTTTTTCATACCTTTTGCTGTATGTTAATGGTTAGGCTGCCTTTTTTGTAACTTTTAAAAATGGTAATATATTTGTAATGGGCTGCACTTCCATGAATTCATTAGTAGAGTTTTGGAATATGGTTGATTTCACAGAAGCCAACTTGTTGAGTATGATTCACTGATCAGGTATAACAAAAACCAAGGAGAGAATAGGGGATGTAGAAAATAAGTGTGGCTATAATACGTAGAGGGTTATAGGGAATAATTGTGGATGCAATATTCGTGTAGGTTTTCCCTTATTTTATCCTTAATATCCGCAACTCGAACTTTCTTCTGCTTATCTTCATTTTTAGTTCTATCCCTCAAATGTTCCCACATATATTCATTTTGACAACTCCCATTTTCTTAATGTGCTCTTTCTTAGATGCCTAGCACTCTAATAATGCTTATAGCTGGCCCATAGAATTTTCCTTATTAATTGCAAACTTCAAAGTTATGTTGCAGTCACACATTACCCCAGTCTCTGCACCTTTTGAGCCATCCATATTAATCCTATGAGTCATTTCTTCTTTTATGTATAATCGATCCAAGGTACTTGAACTCACTCATGGGCTTCTCCTTGCCATCCAATGTATGTGTTACTAAATATTTGCTTTCCTCCTTTTGTTACTAAAGTGGCATATAGTTAAACTCAATGCCCTTTGTTTGGTAATAACCTTTTTATGATATCATACCTTGTTTGGTTCTGCTTCTGCTTCTCTTGAGCGAGTTTTTTTCTTCATCACTTGAATGATCTATTCATACCTGTATATCTTTATGTTTTGGGTTGCCTTTAATATAAACTGCCTTATCCTTTTCCTTTGGTGCTTCATTTCTGCAAGGAGCCAGGCAACTTTGTGATTACCTTTCCTAGATCTTATCATGGAGGTTTCAATCTTGGTAAGCAATTGGTGGTAAATAAATACAATTAAGCTGAAGTCCTATGTGTTTTTATCATATTGATTTGAGTTTTTATCATTTCATGTTCTTTTAAAATAACAGGGTTAAATTGTGCGGAGGCTGTAAATTTTGCTCCTGCTGATTGGTTACCACATGGGGGATTTGGATCAGAGCTCTATAAGCTTTATCATAAACCTGCTGTGCTTTCTCATGAAGAGCTGCTTTGTGTGGCTGTGAAGGTTGATTTTTTTGTTTTAATATTGAATGGGTTCTTAAATTTGTATTTTCAAAAATTACAAATGCAGTTTATATTAAAATATTGGAACTTTAGAAGGCACTGTCACTGTTTTGTTGCTGATACTTTGGTTGATTATGATTTATGAATTTGGTTTTTGAAGATGTTATCCGTCATTTCTTTTCCATTTATTTGCTCATGAATGAATAAATTTGGGATGGGTGTTGCTGCTTACATGACACTATTTAACTAGGACTCTATTGTTTTTTCTCTTTAATTTTATTTAGCAATCTGGATTTTGATGAGACTCTAAAGGTTGCTTTTCCTGTTGAGTGTCGTTTGTCATTTTTGGTCAATTTCTTTGTTATAATTTTTTGTTGTTGTCAAGGACGAGATGCCTTTGTTACCTGCAAAGCTGTAATCCATTGTGTAATATATATATATATATAAGCATTGTGGTCAAGTGTATGTAAGATCTCAGAGTGTCGAGGAACCAACACGAGCTTGATATTTGAATGGAAATGCTGAGTGCAAGACTGGGAGTGTCTCAGATTTTAAATGATGGCAACTTCATGTTTTATTTCTTCTTGGGTTTTTCTTGTATTTTATAAGGACATTAGCACCTTTGTTTGCCTCCAATTATGATTGGCCTTTTGTCTTATAACTGCTCTGGATGTAAGCAGATTGGTTGTGACGCCAAGGTAGCACCTTACATGAATAAAGAGTTGCGGAGAGTATTTTCAAAAGAGAAGATTTGGAGGGAGAGGCTTTGGAGAAAGGGTCTTGTCAAAACATCTGTTATGTCGCCCAGGAAGCATCCTGATTATGTTGGCACTGAGGAGGTATTGTTTGCTCTACAGGAAACAGTTGTATTGTTTTCTTGAATCAAATTTTTGTGATCAAGCAAGTTTAGATGTTTATTGATGGGCAACTTGATCTATTGTTGCAGGATCCTACTTGCATAATCTGCCAGCAATATTTGTATCTTTCAGCTGTTGTTTGTCGTTGCAGACCATCTACTTTTGTATGTTTGGAGGTATATAAATATTGAACTCTTGTGAGTATTTTGTTTTATTGGTTTTTTGTTGATAATTTTTGTGAATAGTACTTTTGATAATAGAGAGAAAGGTTGGAAGGGAAAGGGAAGGGAGCAAGACCCCTTATTTTTGTACTGGGATGGGGAAGGGCGGGGAGGGATCTGGCTTCCTTCCCTTATCTGTCCAAAGTTGGAGAGTTTTGGGTGAGAATATGGAGTCTCCATCTTACCCTTTGCTTCTTTTCCCTTGTATTTTTGCTTTCCAAACAAGTTGTAAGAGCTTGAAAAAACTTCATGATACCTTTTTTTTGCAAGTGGATTGTTTCTCTGAAATGGTTAACAACTAAATTGTTAATACTATCCTTATATTTGCCTTTTGCTTTTCAAATGTTTATGTTGAGTCATGGAGTTTTGTGCATTGTTAACAGTTACTTGTGTTAATGATGTGGTTGGAGCTAATGTAGACTTGTTAAAAAGTAATCTTGGATGTGGCATCTAAGCGTTTAAAATTGTTTTTGTTTGTGCTACAGCATTGGGAACGCCTTTGTGAATGTAATCCTAGAAGACGTCGCCTCCTTTATCGGCACTCTCTTGCAGAATTGAGCGAGCTGTTAGCTGTGACAGATAACGTTGTATCTTGTTCAAATGACAATCCAAGACGAAATGTTTTATCTCGTCATAATATTTGCTCCATTGACTCAGGCGCTTTGACTAAAAAGGTATTTCTCTCTGTCCTACGAGATAGTTACTGATTGCTACTCAAAATTGCTAGGCTATATAGTTTTTGCTTTCAGAGAAATATATATGCTCAGTTTGTGACTTTTTGTCTCACATCTCTCTTTTCACTCCACACCTCCTCTCTTATTCTTTTCTCAATAATATCCTTCCTTCAATGTACTTTGCACTCTCCTCGAAACAGTAGACTTATTACCTTGAAATAAATGTTAATGATAAAGTTTTGATTAAAGGGAAAACTATTTTTGAATCTACTGGTATCTAATTGGATAGTGGTGTCAAAAACCATGTCTAGGTTGGCGTTTTAGGTGCTCACACCCTTCACCTGTTCTGTAGGTTTATGCAAAAGTAACCACAGATAATATGTTTCAATATGTTGGGTTAAGATTAGATCAATTAACATAGATGAGTTCCTCAATTTAGGATTTTCATGAAGCTTTAATTTGGGAGAGTTATAATGATGTTTGATTGGATTAATTTTAGCTTAGGGCAGTTTCTGAAAGTGACTGATGCAGGGTTTATGCCATGTAGTTATTTGTGATTTTTGCTATTTACAGTGTGGTGTAAGGTTTTTGGTTGAACTGTTGGAGTGGGAAAGTAGTAAGCCATGATAATGGATGTGGTGGTTAAAGTAGAGTCTAGACGATGCCCAACTTTAGGATTCTAGCTTCTGACGACAATGGATTGTTAATGTTAGACGGTTAATGTAAAGAGTGAGGGTATGGTAAATGTTAATGTTAATCAGGTATTATAGCTAATTGATTGGGCTCCTAGATGTTAGATGGTTACATCTGTTTATATTCAAGATATATAGTTATAGGAACTTGAAGGGTACCTAGGGCTGGAAAAATGATGAACAGTTGTAAAGATTGTAGCCTGAATTCTTGATTTATGTTGTAGTTCCTTTATTTCTTCAGTGAATTTTTTTTCTTTCAAAACTTGATGAATCTATGTGCAATGAGTTCAACATGTTGTTTCCCTGTGTGAAATAAAAATGCAGCATTCTTGAATCATAACTATTAAATAAGAACGAACAAGTACAGTAGAAGGGTCTTTTGAGAAAAGTGGACAATAGGTACACTCGTTGTAAAAGTTGGATATTGAAATTATTAGGCGTCAGGGCTAAGGGTAAATGTCTTTTTTTGCTAATAATTGTGATTAGAAATTCAGACAGCTCCATGCAGTAGAAATGTATAAAACTCCTCTGTTCTTTTTTTTTTTTTATTACATTTTCCCAGTTGTTCCTTCGTTTTTGTTGGCACCTTCTATTTTGGCTAAAATTATCTCCCAGCTTACGTGTTTCTACCAAACGTACAATACACTATTACTACATTTTCTTACTCAAACTGACAAACCCCACTTGTAACAGTCCTTCGTACTCTTTCTTCTCCTTTTTGTTTCTTTATTACTTTTCTTTGATGGGGTGTAGCCCTGGTGATTATATCGATGCTGGTAATTACACTAATAGAATTATTGATCAATTACTTTTTTATGTTTAATTATGGGATTGGAGAATTTCAAGATCTTTCTTCTAGACTGCATTCGGCTTTTGTTTTCCAAGTTCTTTCTACCAGTAATTTCTTATTATAGTCTGTTTCACTATAAAGACTAAATTTTTTTTGTATAGGTGAAGGGCAAACAAATATCACTTGCTCAACTTGCTGAAGAGTGGCTGTTGAACTCATGTAAGATATTTCAACTCCCCTTCTCCTCAAGTGCCTATGCCACTGCATTGAAAGAAGCACAGCAGTTTCTTTGGGCTGGTCATGAAATGGATCCGGTAAGCTTATTACTTCTCTTTTGGTTCACTTGGCATTGACCTGATGCTCAACAATATGTGACACTTTCATATGAATAAAGATGCAAATGATTAACAAATAAGTGGAGACTTGCTGTTCAGGTTGTAACATTGTATGCCCAGTACTCTGGTCTTTTCTGGTTTAATAATTTTAATCTAAATGAGCCGATGTGATTAGTTAAGGCTGTTGAGTTAGTATCAAATGTCCAATGATGTAACTTTATGTTTTGCTTTCAGAAGAATTGTGGGTTCTTTATCTTTGAGTTTTACCATTTGATTTTATATTAATATTGGTTAGGTGCGGGATGTTATGAGGAATTTGGTTGAAGCAAAGGATTGGGCGGAAAGAGTAAGAAGCTCTCTGTCAGCTATTGAGAGCTGGTCTGAGAATGATGCTAGTGATAAAGATAAAGTGCATCTTGAAGATTTAAAGAACTTGTTGAAGCATGATGTGTTGCCTTGTAATGAGCCTGGGCATTCTAAACTGAAGGTTGACTTAATAGTGCCTCATATTCTAGTTTTATTATAGGTAATATGCTCCCTATTTGGGCTACTAAACTGTTAAGCTCGTTTGTTGCAGGAGTATGCTGAAGCGGCTAGTCTGCTGGTTCAAGAAACTGATAATGCTCTTTCAAAATTTTCATTCTCTGTGAGTAATCTTTGTATATGCCTGTAGCTTCATGGGAATTTATGTTTAAAACACATAATCTCACCCTCTCTCTCTTGTAAGGGTTGACTTTTGTTCATCTTGTTTATTGTCGTCTAGATGGCTGAGTTGGAGAACGTGCTCAACCGGACTTCAAGCTTTCCAATCTACATCTCAGAGAGTGAAAAGTTGGCTAAAAAGATTTCGTCACTCAAGGTGTGTGTCTTTTCATGTTGGCGTGCGTTTTGTGTTAGGTGTTGTTTGGTCTTACGTTCTAATATCAATCCTATGTAACTAGGAAATATTTTGAAATTGAATTAGGTGTAGAACAACTTCACTCATACTTGTTTTTTATGTCCTTGTACATGTTTTTCCCATCTTTTCTCAGTACATAGTAATTTGTACCTACTTAAGGCAAATTGTGCATTTTCACCATTGTCATTTATCTTGCTTCAAACAATCATAAAAAAGAACATGTTACGTTTAGTATATTTTGATCTGACTTGTTATCTAGTCATTATTGGCATCCACCGTAGTTGTTGGAATTTCGGAGAAACTTTTGTCAATCAATCTTTTAGCATGAATATGAAATTTGTTGCTTTGGTGGTCAAGATTTTTGTGGGTGTTGAATTTGAACTTTTTAATGGAATTATGCTTAGAATTTTACAATCATACGGACTATGAGTTGAGCTTCAAGTTTTAAAATATCATAGGCAGATATAGTCATTTGATTTAAAGACTTTAAGAATACACTTTCAATCGTAAAGTTTGTTTGTAGTAAGGGATCAAGTCCCATACAGCAACATTTTTAAATAGAACATACAGCAACCTTTTTAAATGAAAAATACCATTTCTTTAACTCATATTATCAATGTTCTGTCAGAGGAGCTAAGAATTACTTCTTTTATTATTATTTTTTAAGTTCAATATTTCACCTTTTATTCATTGTTATCTTTACTTTTGCATTAATATGACATAAATCAAATAAGATCACACATGACTCTATTTTTTGTTATGCACAAATCATCGAAGACTGTCAAAGAGTGGTAGTTGAATAGTTTTGAAATCAAAGTATTGCAAGTCTTGTAACTATTAAATTGGAGATGTAAAAACCTTGAGAACTTCTATTCGAAGGTACAGCATAAAATAAACTAGGGCTGAGGTCATTTCATCAAGTGCAAAAGAAAGTAAGCCAATTGGCTAAACCAAGCTCTTGTTTGGTCGTGCGGATCTTCTTGATCTGTCATGAAGAGTTTAAAGCTCTTGAGCTGAAATTTGACCGAGTTCACGCATGATCAGGCATTGTTTTTTAACCCATTGTGCATGGATCTGGTTGTTCAGGCTTTTCCACCGTAATTTTCATACACGGCCTATTGTGGACTGTTCAACTTGTGGCTGCCATATCTCTTTTGTCTGAAGTCCATTTTGCACATATGACCTGCCTTTCATCCTTATATAAAGTGTATGTGGGTCGTGGGATATTAGATTTAGATTTTCCTAAGTTGTGCCACATACAAACAATCATTTGATGGTGAACTTCTGTTTCCATCTCAAGGGTTCCAAATGAATAATCCTAGGCCATGATAACCTTTATCTAACTAAGGCCAGTGCTACCTAGCTCCCTAAACTACCTGCTAACTGCAAATTATAGTGAGCGAATTATGTTCGGTTTTGGTTTATTTTTGTCCCATTTTAGGTGAATTGCATATATATAAAAGCGAACTAATGGGCGAGCTAGTAACACTGACTAAGGCCATGAATGTCATTAAAAAATTCGTTTGGCTAACCTTAAGGACACGGAGGATCATATAACCACCTATTGTAAAATACTCGATGATCAAACTCTTTGTAAGTTCAAGTGTCTTGCTTCATCTATATCATGTGAGTTCCAGCTGACAATAAGACTGATTTTCAAGATAATTGAAGCCTGCATTCTTGATGTGTCAAGTTTCAATACAAACTTATATTACATGTGACTCAGTTTCTTCTATTTCTCATGCAAAATTTCTATTGAACTTCCGTTTATTTCTGTGTTTTTAAGTTGTCTATGTTTGTTGATTATGTTTTGGAGCTAAGAAAATAGTTGTTTAGATGTTCCTAAGCATAGGAATGTAAAGAGAATGATTCTCATCCTCTTTAATTTTTGAGATCATTTATTTATAGGATAGATGAAGCTTTTATTTGGGTTTTTTTTGTTTGACTGTTTGTGATCTTCTTCTTTGTGTTAACTATATTTTATCTTGTCTATGTTTAGGTGTGGCTTGATAGCGTAAAAAAGTGTGTTATAGAGAAGAGTCCTGCTGCAATAGATGTTGGTTTCCTTCACCGTTTGAAATCAGAGGTATAGTAGCCTTGAATTATGCATATTTTTAATGTTTCCTTTTTTCCCCCTTGTTTCTGATGTTTATTTTTTTTGTACTGCATAGATGTTGGAGCTTCAAATACATGTACCAGAAAATGAAAAGCTTTTGGAGTTAATTGGGCATGCTGAATTGTGTCAGACCCAGTGTAATGAGATGCTGAAAGGTTCCATAACTTTCAAGGTCTGTTTTGAAACTTTTTAACGGATAATATTTTTTGACTTACATTTAGTGCTAAATTGATTCTTCTTTGAAATTGCTTGGGTTATTGATTATCTTTTTTTTTTGTTATGGTAAATGTATTTACTTTGCAGAAACTTGAGTTGCTTATTCATGAGTTTGGTGCTTTTGTTGTCAACATTCCGGAGTTAAAACTACTGAAGCAGTATCATAGTGAAACTATTTCTTGGCTTTCTCGTTTCAATAATTTACTAGTAGACATTAGCGAACGGAAAGATCAAGAAAGTGTTGTAGAAGAATTAAGATGCATTCAAAAAGATGGATCAGAATTGAGAGTCCAAGGTTGGTGTTTCTGACACAATATTGAGTTCATTTTTTCCTCAAAAATTATTCTGTGGAACTTCAATATTGCAGTGTTGGCATACCGCATATTCTTTATTTATGTCCCTTACTTTTTATTTTTTTCTTTTAAAAAGTTGATGAGTTGGCTCAAGTTGAAGATGAACTGAGTAAAGCATGTTGCAGAGAAAAAGCATTGAAGGTAACGTGATAAGGTTCTTTCAATATCAAGCTTGCTGTTAAACTTTATACTTCGTACATAGTATTTGGTCTATATATGTAATTTGAATCGTGTTATTTTACATTGATGTAATGATTGTAATATTTTAGGTACGTAGATGCAAAACAGCAATAGGTTTTGTCCAACAAGTGCTTTCTGAGGCTGCAGAGTAATTTCCTGACCTTTGTGCTTTCTGCTTTCAGCTTCTTCTTCTTTTGTTTTTTTCAAAATTCTTATTCCTTTATTTCAATTAAGTTATTTTTACCCCCCCCCCCTTCCTTTTTTTTTTTTCGAAATTTATCAGCTCATGAATCGTACTTTTCTCCTGTTTCTTTCTGTCAGATTGCAGATTGAAAGGGAAGAGTTGTTTGTTTCTCTTTCCAAAACGGTTGCAACTGCCTTTTCCTGGGAAGAAAGAGCGAACAATATTCTAGCATTTGGGTCAGAATTGGAGGATTTTGAAGATGCCTTAAGGTTCTTATAATACCTTTTTATTTTTTTTCTAGAGGCTGTAGCATGTATTGAATAATGTTTATTTCTTGAAATTTCAGGGCCTCTGAGGATATATTCGTGATCCTACCTTCCCTTCCTTCCGTTAAGGATGCTGTTTCTACAGCTTATTCCTGGTTAGAAAGTTCAAAGCCATTTTTACAGACTTCTTCTCCAACTACATCTGATTCAAATGATTCACTAGTGTTTGAGGATTTGAAGGTAGTTTCTTTTGTATTCCATTAAAGTGCTGTCAGGTATTTTTGTAGCTTGAGCTAATGCTTGATGACCCTTTCAGGAGCTAGTTTCTTGGTCAAAGTCTCTGAAAATAAATTTAGCCAAAAAGGGGTTAATTGACACTATTATGAACAAGTGTGAAGAATGGAGACAATCTGCTTGTTCTTCGTTGAAGGATGTTGGGGAAATGCTCAATAGGAAGGATTTTTTTATGAGACTCCATGGTGATGTGATTTTGGATATTGAGCAACTAAGGGAGAAGGTTGTAAGTGTTGCTAATGCTGGTCATTCTCTGGGGTTTTCCTTTCCTGAAGCTGCTAGACTCCGGACTGCTGCTTCAACCTTGAAATGGTGCTCTAAGGTCCTCGTATTCCGCTTTGAACCTCCTTCACTTGAGGTAACCATGCACAAATTTGCCTATAGCATGCATTACCTCCTTGTCTCTCTGTATGTTTCGAATAGTTGGTATAGTTTTTAGTCGTTTTTTGTTTACCTTTGTATGGTATTCTTAACATCTTAGCTAATGCTAAACTTTTTATGCATCAATGATCTTGGATTCCATGGGTGTCATATGTGATTCTATCAATCCTGCAATTGAGAATTTATCCCTAACCTCCCCATCCTTTCCGTATTCACAAGTGAATAGGAATTTTTTTTTTTACGAAAGATTGAATCTGACTTGCAATTTCGCTTGAAAATACTTGTAAAATTTTCTGAAAATGAAATTAATTTGGTTTAATATTAAAATCTGGAGTACTTGATTATATGTAATTTACACACACACTCACATTCCCCACTTTTTTGATATGCGTATAAAATTTTCCATCAACATATAATACAGNCTGTTTCTTTCTGTCAGATTGCAGATTGAAAGGGAAGAGTTGTTTGTTTCTCTTTCCAAAACGGTTGCAACTGCCTTTTCCTGGGAAGAAAGAGCGAACAATATTCTAGCATTTGGGTCAGAATTGGAGGATTTTGAAGATGCCTTAAGGTTCTTATAATACCTTTTTATTTTTTTTCTAGAGGCTGTAGCATGTATTGAATAATGTTTATTTCTTGAAATTTCAGGGCCTCTGAGGATATATTCGTGATCCTACCTTCCCTTCCTTCCGTTAAGGATGCTGTTTCTACAGCTTATTCCTGGTTAGAAAGTTCAAAGCCATTTTTACAGACTTCTTCTCCAACTACATCTGATTCAAATGATTCACTAGTGTTTGAGGATTTGAAGGTAGTTTCTTTTGTATTCCATTAAAGTGCTGTCAGGTATTTTTGTAGCTTGAGCTAATGCTTGATGACCCTTTCAGGAGCTAGTTTCTTGGTCAAAGTCTCTGAAAATAAATTTAGCCAAAAAGGGGTTAATTGACACTATTATGAACAAGTGTGAAGAATGGAGACAATCTGCTTGTTCTTCGTTGAAGGATGTTGGGGAAATGCTCAATAGGAAGGATTTTTTTATGAGACTCCATGGTGATGTGATTTTGGATATTGAGCAACTAAGGGAGAAGGTTGTAAGTGTTGCTAATGCTGGTCATTCTCTGGGGTTTTCCTTTCCTGAAGCTGCTAGACTCCGGACTGCTGCTTCAACCTTGAAATGGTGCTCTAAGGTCCTCGTATTCCGCTTTGAACCTCCTTCACTTGAGGTAACCATGCACAAATTTGCCTATAGCATGCATTACCTCCTTGTCTCTCTGTATGTTTCGAATAGTTGGTATAGTTTTTAGTCGTTTTTTGTTTACCTTTGTATGGTATTCTTAACATCTTAGCTAATGCTAAACTTTTTATGCATCAATGATCTTGGATTCCATGGGTGTCATATGTGATTCTATCAATCCTGCAATTGAGAATTTATCCCTAACCTCCCCATCCTTTCCGTATTCACAAGTGAATAGGAATTTTTTTTTTTACGAAAGATTGAATCTGACTTGCAATTTCGCTTGAAAATACTTGTAAAATTTTCTGAAAATGAAATTAATTTGGTTTAATATTAAAATCTGGAGTACTTGATTATATGTAATTTACACACACACTCACATTCCCCACTTTTTTGATATGCGTATAAAATTTTCCATCAACATATAATACAGGATGTTGACAACTTGATTGAAGAAATGAAGGACCTTACAGCTGGAGAAGCTGATGCTTTTGTCTTCAACTCTTTGGTTGATGCTATTTCTTGGCTCAAGAAGGCCTCTGAAGTCCTATCTGTGTCAAGTACTGAAGGAATAAGAAGATGCCACTTGAAAGATGCAGAAGATATCTTGGTGAAATCTCAGGTGATATATTATTTCTTCTTTGATGGATTAATTTTTTTCTTATTTCAGTTATTTGACGTAAATGTAAAAAGTCTTGACTTTGTTGGAAATTGATTTTGTACTATAGTTTTCATTAAATGAGCTTTTTTCAATTTAACAGGATATGCTAGTCTCCTTTCCAGCTATAAATGTTCAACTTGAACAAGCAATAGAAAAGCACAAGTGAGTCTCTTGATCCTATTGCAATGTTTACCGGTTCTCTTTTTCTTTCTGTCTTAATTTGTTACTTTGTCTCTTTGGTAGCCACCGCTACTGTGTTTGATACTTGCTTTGGTGTAAAAGGTTGACCTTGTTAGTTTGTTGAATAAAATATGCCAAAGTATCTGTTATTTGCCATAGGATTTTGTGCTTAGTAACCGTTTTTGCAGTATAGTGGGTGATGTTGCCTCTTGTATTTTATGCCCCATATTTCTTGGTGAAAGTGAATTGTTGTCTTTGCTATGATAAGCTTCAACCCAATCTTCTTGAAGAGATTTTTGTGTTGATGCTCTTGCTTTCAATAAATAACATCAGCAACTTTTGGGTGTAGATTGTGGCAAGGAGATGTACAAGCTTTCTTCAGTGATGATGCTAGAGATCGGTCATGGTCCTCATTGTCACAACTTCAGGTAAACAGTGCACATGACCGTATACATTTCTAGTACTAGTATAGTGTATTCATGCTCAGTTCTTAATTTGATAGTTATTTTAGTTTGAAAGACAGATTAAGAAGACCTCTATATCTTTTCAGCATGGTATAGCTTGCAGTTTATGTACTCTGTGTGTGTTCTACAAGTGATATCTGAAAACTTGTTACTAACTTCTTCACATACCATGTTAATTGGCAATTGCAAGTTATTAACTATTTGTATATCATTCTTTATTTAATCAATAATTATATAATTTATATTGATACTTGTCAGGAACTTGGAAAGGGTTCTTTTGACTGCGTGGAACTAGATATGGTCATATCCGAGTTTGAAACTGTTGCAAATTGGAAACGGAGAGGAGAGGAAATAGTTGGGTGTTCATCTGGGGATGTAGCAAATTTGTTTAGCTCCCTTTTAAAGGTTTTTACGATGCTTCAGAAATTCTCGTTTTTCGTATATGTTAGTATTCTTGGTAGGGAACTGTTTTGCTACTTCTGTTTTAATGGTTTATTATTTAATATGTTCAGATTAAACAGTCATTACATAGATCTCTGTATATCTATGAGAAGTCCAAATGCTGGAAAGTGAGATATTTTTGCAATGGATGCTCCAGTAACTCTGATGATCAAGAGTTCATCACTTGTTCAACATGTAAGGATTGGTAAGATCCTTCTTTGATGTATGTATGGTCTATTGCTAAGTAGAGATTAGTTTTGTAAGGGGAGTATTGATCAATTAATCTTGACTTTTTGAGATGCACAATATTTGCAAATTTTGGATTTTGAAGTTTGATTTTTGCTGTTGTTATTTTCCCTGCCTGATAGGTAATTTTTGTTTTTTGTTACTTTTATGCCCTTTCGCTTTCTAGTTTCTTTAATAGTTTAATGTCTGTCGCTCAGCAAACTTCTGGGTCTTAGTACGTTAATATGCTATTATCCCCTGCTAGCATTTGCTGATACTCGTGTCCACTTTAAATGAGAATCACTAGTCATGTATGTGTGTGAAGTGCTTGTATCTTTATTTCATTTGTAATCTCTGTATGTGCATCTAATCGAAAAATTCTTCTTCTGATAAACAGCTATCATCTGAGATGCTTGATACCGAAGTCAGTTGTTAGTAAAAGTACAAAAGAATATACCTGCCCGTATTGTGTATTAATAGAGAGTGGTTCAATTTGTCGTAGTAAAGACAGCCCTCTGGTAAGTACTTACTTCATAACATTCCGTGGCATTTATATAAAGGCTTGAGTGTTGATGTCTTTTATATGGATACTAATGCAGAGATACAAAGGTAAGCGGCCAGAATTGGAGAGGCTTGTTGAATTGTCTTCTGATGGTAAAAAGTTTACTGCAAGGTAATGAATTTGCTGTAGTGTTGTTGCAATGTTTAAGAAAATGTTCCATTATTTTTTTAGGAGCTTTCGTTCAAGTAGAATAGTTCTTTTACTGGTACAGTATTTATGTGGTAGCTATATAGATTGGTGCCTGTGATGGTTTCTACTTGGTTGTAAATTAGTATAAAGTTTTGTGGAATATTTTTATCCATCGCATATCAGTGCTTTGCAAAGAATTTGCTTATCTACTTTATCCATTAACAAAATTTTAAGGATAAAGAACCGATAGTAGGTAAAACAATGGTTGGTTGGATACTTGGATATCACAATTTTGATAATTCAGACAGTGGTATGTGTAAGGAAGCACTAACAACAATGTTTTGAATTAGTCCAATCAATCAATCAATCAATCAATCACAGCCTTAATCCCAAAAAATTGGGGTCGGCTACATGAACCAAAATCAATCATTTCATGTGGTCATCCACATGAATTTTCCTCCTCCATCCCCTGCGATCGAGAACCTCATTCTCTTGTAAATCTAAAAGCTTCATATCCTTTTTAACCCCTTTTAGTCCAAGTTAGATAAAATTGTTGTGTTAGTTTGCTTCTTTTATCTTTTGCCCTTGTATCCTGATTATATCAAAACATAACTGTTTAGTCAATAATGCTGGATGATCAGCTGAACAGATATGTGCAGCATACCATATTTTCTAAGTTGCTAGTAATTTTCTCTTCTGATTGGATAATCTGACCATTGCATCTGCCTTTCTACAGGCTTGATGAAAGTGACATGTTGCAAGAGATTCTTGACCAAGCTCTTTCATGCAGAGGCTGCTTGTCAGAAATGGTGGATTCTGTTCTATCTTTCTTTGACAAAGATGTTGCGTCCAGCTCTAGGAAATTGACAATTGCTTTGAAGGTACTTAGACCTAGATTTATATAGATCGATCAATCAATCAAACAAAGCCTTAATCCCAAAAATTGGGGTCGGCTACAGGAACCAAAAAAATCATTCCATGTGGTCATCCACATAAATTTTCCTCCTCCATCCCCTGCGATCAAAGATCTCATTCTCTTGTAAATCTAAAAGCTTCATATCCTTTCTAACCCCTTCCCACCAAGTCTAGATTTATATAGATGATTATTGGTTATATCTTGTTGCTGTTGATTTTCACAATTATGGTATATTGTATGCAGGGTCTTGATGTTGCCGGGGTGTGTGATTCACTCGCTATTCGCAAGTTTGATCAGGCTCTTGCTCGAAATTCATGGAGAATAAGAGCTTCTAAACTGGCTGATGGTACACAGAAGCCTGCAATGCAACAGGTTCAGCGCCATCTGAAAGAGGTGTGTTGCCTGTTGTTTCCTTTGCACCGCTTTTTAAATGTCTACTGGAACCTTAATCGGTTTTGCCGTTTTCGTCTTATTATCAATACTTTAAGCTCAGATAGGTTGAAAAGGTTGTATATTAGTCTAGCTCATCACATAAAGCTCTTATAAAGCTTGTTTGTCACAAAATAAACCTCAGAAAAATAAGCAAAAATAAGTTGAAAAGTATTAACGTTGGACGCTATAATATAACAGGGTATCTCCATTTTCATGAGTCTGATTGATTAGAAAATTGTATGACTCGAACATTCCAATATCTAAATTTATTAAAATACACATATTCTTGACTTTATTTCAGGGCTTTGCTATTGATGTACCCTCAGAAGATTACTTCAGGCAGAAGCTCATAGAGATGAAGGAAGCTGGAATGCAATGGGTGGAATTGGCTAAGAAGGTTCGTCTCTACCTCTTTGTTTGAATAGCAAAATTGGGTGAGAAAGGAAGGGAGGACCTCCATTTTCCTAAAAAAAATTGAGAGATGTTTTTTACTAAAAAGGGAAGGAAAATGGAATTTTCTTCTTCCTTCCCCAAACAAATTTGTTTTCCTCTCTTTTCCCTTAAATTCCTCTTATTAAACCAAGTATTAATAGCTTTCTTATTGACATTTTGATGTTATGCAGGTTACTTGTGATGGTGGAGATCTAGAACTGGATAAGGTATTTGAGCTCATTGCCGAAGGGGAGAGTTTGCCTATCCACTTTGAGAAGGAGCTTAAGGTATCTATCTAGTCCAGTGCAGTTGTTCCTTGCTTATATGACGCTCCAGCTTGTGTCCTTGACATATATTTTTTTTCACTTAAAAAATATCCAGCTGTTGCGAGCAAGAAGTGTGCTTTACTGCATTTGTCGGAAACCTTATGATCAGAGGTCAATGATTGCCTGTGATGAATGTGACGAATGGTATCACTTTGATTGTGTCAATGTAATTTCTCCACCAGATACCTACTTCTGTCCTGCTTGTAGACCTAAGATGGAGGGAAAGCTGCCTTTGTCCCCATCTGTAAAACAAGAGAGGTAAACTTTACACCCCATTCTGTTTACATTATGCTGCATACTTTACTCACCTGCATCTGCATTGTTTAGTGGAATGTTTGATGAGGTTGTGAGGGTTAGTTATCAATAAATTCATCAATTGCACATTTGTGCCCCAATATTTTTTCCATATGTTGGAAATAATTTGAGGTTAAATGACCTTTCAAATTTAAGAAATTCTACCTAGAAATACCTTTTCTCATTAGAAATTATTTTTTTTATAAGAAAGGGGGAGTTCAATTATATTTTGGTGGTCTTACATTTGTATTTTTGGATCTTTACCATACACTATATTACTATAATTTTTTTGACACGTTTATTTTTGTAAAGTACATGTTAATTATGAAAAATTACAAGTGACACGTTGAGTTGCCTTGTTATGTTGACAGTTCACAGAGCGCTAAAGACAATGAACCACAGACACCTTCTCCTCGGCATGTCAAGTCAAGGTGGAGGCCTAAGAAGGGCAAATCTTCAACGAAACGAAAGACGTTCAAAATAGGTGATAGGAAGAGTTTATTATGGTCTAGTGGATTTGATAAGTTATTGTGGAGAAATAAGAAACCATTTAGAAGAACGGTCAAGAAAAGGACCGAGTTAGGAAGTCTCTCTCCATTTTTTCTTTTACAGCAGTAGAGTAGTTTCAAATCATTTAAATGTTCAATTCATTCATTTTTTCTTTACGCCAGTGCAGTAATGCATGGTAGTCAAGTAAAGTAATAAAATGGGGGAAAAGGTTTTACTTTTCTTATTCATGATCTCTTGACAGTTGACATCAAACAATCTGGATTTGCTGAGACCCCTGAGCAACAACCGAACTTCATAATCTTGATTTGCTGAAACTCGGAACAACCCAAACAATCTTTGTTTTGAAATTTTTATTGTTTAAAAATCGGTTATTGAGTAAATTGCATTGGGAGGGACTTTCATCTTCATAACAGAAATTTGCTTTCATATACAGAAATTAAGTTTAAAAGAACATGATCTTGTTATAATATTGGTTGTTTTCAAACATGTTTGAAATAAGAAACAAAAACGTTCTTTCTAAACCATGGACAACTCTCATTTACTCACAAACCCACCCCACAACCACTTTGGTCGAACACTAATACCATCGGACATGACTGGCGGCCACATCTATCAGTATTCAATAGCACTTCAAGTATACCATATCTTCTGATGGGCCATGGAAAACTCCGTAACATCATACCTACATAACCAGTGACAAAAACATAGGACCAGTACAACTTTGTTTGCCTTCACCTAAACTGAACTACTTACTTGAATTTGACCTAAGCAATACTACAAGACAAGCCAACTGGTCAATGTGCCAATGACTAAACCTTTTCCTTTGTCACCATCTACTCACCAAAGCAAAGTACCCACCATCCAAACGGCGTCGTATTTGCCAAACTCTCAAAATTATAAAAATTCAAAAAAACAAAAAGAAAACAACACAAAAGAGTGACAAACTTTGAACTGTAATCTTTTAAGTGACATCACTTTCTTTTTCTTTTTTTAGTTATTTTTCTTTTTTCCCCTAACAATTTCATTTATTTATTTATTTTTTATTTCCCCACAAACCAATGTTTGAATCTTGTAGTTTGGCAACTCATTTGAAGGACCACACTAGCATCATCAATCTTCCACCAAAACTCCTCTTTCTCTCTCTTCTACAATTTTAGAGAGAGAAACTTGCATTATTTTTTTTTTTTAAATTAAAAAAAAGGTTTGTTATAGTGTATCACCATTTTGGTAAGAGAGAGAAATTTTAAAGTACTCCAACTTGTGTTCTTCCTCAACTCAATAAATTTCATTTCTCTGATTTTAGCACTTGCTATTTATACTTTACTTTCTAAAGTTCTAAACTTTATTTTCTAATTAAATAAACCCATTATTTTGTTTTTTTAGAAAAATATTATTAATACTAAAAAAAAAATTGAAAATTACCTCTGACTAATTTTAGTCATCCCTACCCACTTTTTTTAATTATTTTTTTAAATAGAAAAAGGTCACCTTTAATTCAAAAAAGCTCAAATCTCTATATTTATTTCCTTTTTTTTTTTTTTAATTTTTCATTTTTCTTTTTCCTTTTTTTTTTTACACTCACTCTCTCTCTTCTCTCTCACTCCTTTCTTTGAACTCACTTTCACTCTCCTCCCTCTCAAACTTCTACTCCCATTTTTTGTTTCCCTAAATTCAAATCTAGGGTTTTTCCTTCTATTTTTGTCATTTTTGATTTTGAAGAAGTTTATGAGATAATAAATTTCTAATTTTTTCATTTCTTTTTTTAAAAAAAGTTCTTTTCTGGGTATCCGAAGAAATCTGCTGCTGTTAAGTTACTGAACTAACAACAACACTTGAAGAAATTTGTTCAAAGTTTCAATTTTTAAGATCTGGGGTTCCTCTTTTTGCCACTAAAACCCTAGATTTTTCAGTGTTTCAACTTCTGGGGTAAGTTCTAATCATTGCTTTTTTTTCTTTTTCCCAACTAAATGAGGATTTTTTCTGCATCAAAAAAGTGGTTTAATTGGTTAGGGTTTCATAATCTTGTGAATCTTTAACCCTTAAAGTTTGAATCTTTAACCCTAAAGTTTGAATCTTTGAACTTTTTAAGCTTATTCACCATCTGGGGTAGTTGAAATTAGGGATTTTGATTAACAAATTAGGGGTTTTGATAAAGAAATTAGGGATTTTTGAATAGTTTAGTTGTATATCATAAAAGAAGAAGAAAGTGAATTTAGTGTGAATAATAGTTTGGAGGTGAAGTAAATGTATGGATGGGAGAGAAGGTATGGCATTGCAAGGTTCAAGTCCTTATTTTATGCATAGAGGAATTACACAACCTGGGTTAAATACACCTCAAGGGTTTAGACCTTCTAACCCTAATATTTCTGCTCCTCCCCAAATTGTTAGGGCTAATAATAGTAATGCTGTGGGTCCCACATTTAATGTTGAAGGATCCCAACAAAATGTTAATGTGAATGTGCCACAAGGATTCACTATTACTGTGGCCTCTACTGGGGGTTCATTGAGTGAGCCTACTAAGAAGAAGAGAGGTAGGCCTAGAAAATATGGGCCTGATGGTCCTGGTCCTGGTTTGGCATCGGGATCCGGTACCGTTGCATTGGGTCTCTCCCCATCGACCCCGAATTCGGGGACTTTGGCTGATAGAAAGAAGAGAGGAAGGCCTCCTGGGTCTGGGAGGAAGCAGAGATTGTCCTCTGTTGGTAAGCAATGTTTACTTTTTCAGTATAATTTAGCTGCCTTTTGTTGTTGTTGAAGAGTAAATTTAATGATATATTGTGTTTGTTGTTTACGGTGTTTTTTAATTTTTGTTGCATGTCAATTATGCCATTGATATTCTTGGTTAATGTGGATCTTTATTAGGCACCTTGAGCTTGTTGTTTGAGGGTTTAGCATGATACAAAAGGGTGACTGGTTTTATTTCATTTGTCATGTGGCTGCATCTGTTCAGGACTAGAATTGGTGTCAATGGTATATTACTTTGTTTCGGGCGCGATTGGATGGTTGTTACAAAATCTGTTATTCTTGTGATATAGTTGGGATTTTGATTTATTATTTATTTGTTTCATTTAAGCAGATAGTCGAGAGTTAAAATAGTGTCTTGGTTGATATGAATTATCTGTCTTTTTATTGGGTCAAGACTTAAATATCCTTCTCCATTAAGGCAATAAGGCGTCAAGTGCATGTTTGACATGTATATGTCAAGATAGTTGAAGTGTCATTCTAAGTTATTTTCAATATCATGTAGCTTTCTGGATTTTATTTACTTAAATACCATTAGTGGTTTGTAGAAGGATGTTTTACATAGCTGATAACTTATCATTGTTAGATGTTTTGTTGTCTAAGATGACATTAGAATAACGACTTGCTGAATGCTCCTCCATAGTAGGTTGTGCCATTGAGTTGTTGGATCATCAAGTTATATTTAGGCTATTCTATACAAACTTCTTCTTAAGATTAATAAGATGATACTCTACTCCAATGAAGATGATCCTAACTCCATCTCTCCTGCTATTTTGAGAATAAGATGATTGAGTTGAAGCCTTCCTTTCAATTAGCGAACACAATTATCGATATTAAACATGCCCTCCTCTTAATATTTATCTTTTGGCAATACCTGTCGTTGCCACCAACGATATGCATGCCAAGCAACTATTATTGACAAAGCAAAACCTCAAAAGCTTGTGAAAATTTGTGAGGGTTAGAGGATTTTACCAAGTTATTCAACATGCAAACAAAATTTTACAGGGGCCGTTTGGTATAGGTTATTTAAGAAAGGGAAAGGTATTGAATTAACTTGGTTACCTTTTGTTGGGTCATTTTTTTATTCCCTTTCACCTCTTGTTTCCCTAACTTCCCTCTATCACCCTGTTCTATGCCACTCCCAAACCACAACACAACTTTTCCCACCAACACTACCACCAGAATAACCACCACAATCATCCAACCACCACTGTCACGTCACCTTCATTACCACCCATAAAAATTCAAACCATACCCAACCACCAAATACCACCACAACTATCCTATGATCTCCTCTATCAACCACCCCAAATCAACCTTAATCTCCCCAAAACCATGCTTTATGCTCGCGAAAACCGTCCCTACCCACCCCGTAAAAACCCACCACCTTGAAAACCGATCACCACAATGACCCAACACCCCCCAAAATTTTTGAAGAAAAAAGAGTTATAATATAAGAAATTACCTTTTAATGTCTTTAATTTTGGCTTTAAAAGGTCAAATTTGAATGATTCTAGAGTTTTCATATTCAAATTTGCCATTAAAACCTTGAATTTGTGGTTAATGGTGGCGATGAAACATTAAGAGGAAAGAGACGGCAAAGGGTGGTAGTAGTGACATATAAATGTGTAATGGTGTTGGTTCATTGCTGAATGGAAAAAGAGAGTTGAAATACCAAATATTACACAAACGATAATGTAAAATTAAAGGGGTTTGCTATTCATTCTCTCTCTTACCCTATGTTGATCCTATTCTGCTTACCACGAAACGCCCCCTTAGTGGTGCAACAAGGCCTTTCTCAAATCCTTAGTTTTTTGGGCCATCCTCTTCTTTTTTCATACATGATGATCGTTGAACCAAGGGTAGCAAGTTTTATTGAGAAACCTTTTTGTAGACATTGTTGTTGATTCATTTAAATTTTTAAAGAATATTCAATATATATCTATAAGTGAGTGTGTTTCCTACTTGTCTTCTAATTATGTGTTTTGGATTGTGTAAAATTATTGTTCACACCAATTTTAACTCTTCTCCATTGTAAAAAAAGACCCGTTAATCTACTTTTTCTTAGTGAACTTCTAAATCATTACAATACTGAAGTAATTGAACTCTGAACTCACATTTAAATTGACACATTACTAATTCCAGGTGATTGGATGAATAATTCTGCTGGAATTGCCTTTACGCCTCATGTCATTCATGTTGCAGCTGGAGAGGTATGTATGTTGACAATCTACCATGTGACCTTAGATCATATTTATTATCTGATGCGTAAAGAACTATTGCATTTCATTAACTTGTATCAAATATATTAAACTATTCTTTGTGAGGTTTTTCAATGTTTACGGGTAATTATGTGGTCGAATGAAGGAATAGTTTGAGATACAATCTAGAACACTCCTTTTCCATGAGTGCTTTACACATATCCCCATCTCCCATAGAAGTATTGCTTGGATGACTAGCATAGATTTTATGATGCTATTGGTTAGCTGTTCTTCATCTTATACTATATGATGATTTTTTTTTGTTTTAGTAGATGAGCTTTGAAAGTACTTTTAGAAATACAGATTTGAAATTTTGAACTTTGATAATATGCTACTGCAGTAAATTGCAAAATTCAATGAATTCTATATCTATAAGCTATGCATTAATATTGTACTTGTCTGTAAACTTCAGGATATTGCCTCCAAAATTCTCGCATTTTCACAACAGCGGCCAAGAGCTTTATGCATCATGTCAGGCAGTGGCGGTGTTTCTGCTGTCACTCTTCGTCAGCCTGGATCATCAACGGGAACAGTCTTATTTGAGGTAAATCATATTCACAACTACTGAGATTTTTACTGCTTATTTATCTGTATTTGGCAGGCAATAATATCTCACTTTAGTTCAGCCACTTATGAGATAACCTTGAAATGTCACACTTGACATTTGATTTGACATTGTTTCATTCTTAGTTTCTTTTTGTATCACATTTTATGATGTATTGTATTTATGTGTACTATTCCGCCCTTGACAAGAATAATTGTTACTCCTGTTTTTCTCCCTAAGTAGATTAGGTTTTCTTTGTGATGTTTTGCTTCATTTTTTTAACGTGAAATTTGCTTTTTGTAGCTTTTCCAAAATTATTGAAACATATACGTAACTAAACTTACAAAACCTTATTCATGACCATTTTAGTTGTGATTTGCAATTTGTAAGCCTCTTAGCCCTTGACTAAACCTGTTGAGATTCAGTTGGACATGGTTTTCAGTATGCTTATTTTTGATATATTTTATTTTTAAGGTAGAGTGCAAATCCCTTGTTTGGCAATTCTACCTTCTTAATGTCTGTCTGATTGTATCTGTTCATGGTGCATTCCCTTCCCATCCCATAGTTGACATTATAAAGCCTATAAAAATCGGTTTTTATTGAAAAATTGGATTTGTGAATGTCTTCCCTATCCTGCACTGATGTCTTTTATCTATATGTTGAATTCATGGTCATCTAATTCAGAAACTAATTGTCATATTGTGGTGATGATCATGCCTTGAATTCATGATTACTTCTGTTCTACTAGCATATGATTGGCTGTTATAGTTTATTTACTATTGATGTTGTAATTTGCGGAAAGTTGAGTCACTTGTTGATACTTTATGTAGGGTGCTTTTGAGATATTATGCTTATCTGGTTCATACTTGGTTGCTGAAACTGGTGGTTCACGTAATCGAACTGGAGGCGTAAATGTTTCCCTTTCTAGTCCTGATGGGCATGTGATTGGTGGTGCTGTTGGAGGACAACTCATTGCTTCTAAGCCGGTTCAGGTATTTAATTTCTTTTTTTCTTTTGGTCATGCAGCTTCATATTTGATCTCTGTATCATTCTAGGTATTTTTAATGTTGCATATGAAGATGAGACCTTTTAATATGATAAAAAAAAAGTCAAATATTTTGATGTTTTACAATACCAAGCCATCCACAAGATCTTAGCTTGACTATGTTTAAGTTGGTTTAGCAAGTTGGATAATTTGACTTGTAGAAGCACTTGACTTGAATCCATATGCTGTAGTTTGTCATCATAATTAAATTAGTTTGGTCTTTATTTGGCAGGAAACCCCCCTCCCTTTTGGTTGGGGATGGAAAAGGGGTTTGTGTCTCCCCTAAATCACCCGAGTACTTTGTGAAAGGTTACCCAAATATGGGTTATATTCTCCTTAAAATTAATTTATCCTGTATTTAGCTTGTAAATATTATATTTTCAAATGTTGTCTCCTGTCCAAATTTTAAACTAAAACTATAAGTCTATAACACACCAGCCTTATCTAATTATCTTTTACTTTCGATTGTCCCTCCTATTTGTCATTGGTTAGATAGCTAGAGTGATTTATGCTAACAGAGTTGAGCTTTGGAGATATGTTGCCTCATCTTAGACAGTAATACAGCATTTCCATAATTTGTTTATGCTTACATATTGCCTTTTACTTCTCAGTATCTTTCTACAGCTACGCACCCTTGGAATATTGTGCTTGTATTTTCATGATATTAGCTTGTGTCTTCATCAGGTTGTAGTGTGCAGTTTTGTTTACGGGAATGTGAAGGGCAAGAGCAAGGAGTCAGATTCGAAAGATGAAAAGAGTTCTGAACCTTTGAGTGATAGATCATCAGCACAAATAAATGCTTCATCTAGTCAAAATATTGCTGGTTGGCCTGGCTCTAGAGGACTGGATCTAAAGAACCCGAACACTGACATTGACTTGGGGAGTGGGTGACACTGATGATGTGATCATTTTACTTGTTTGGGCGATTTGTAAATACATTGTGTTGTGTATTTAAAAGCCTTTTAGATGCATGAGTTTGCAGGAAAAAAATGTGATCACGAATTCCTTTTAGGATGGGGGGCAAAAAGATAAAAAGGCGCTACTATGTGACAAAGCCTTGCAATCTTGAAACCCCCCGAGTTCAGAATCACATATTGGCTGATTTTCGGGTAGCCAGAATTGAGATAACCCAGTTTAGGTAGAATTGGTAGGGGTATTTTACAGCTAAGAAGAGTTTATGATGAGTGCATGAGTGCTTCAGATTCTGTTGTAACTCTGTCTAGTTGATAACCATTAGTTTTCATAAGTTGATTTTTAACGTTCTCTCTTTTGTGATCATATCTCTTGTTGATTTGCACTGTTGAAATATCTATTGTTTTGGTGAGTCGTACTAGTAGCATAGTGCTAGAGGAATTCGCTAATTTGAGTAGTGATTAACAGTTTCGGAGATAGCACTATTGATGATAATGAATATCCTAAACCCTTGTGTAACTGTGTTTGATGTTTATCCCAAGTGTTTTCACTATTGTGGTTGATATGAGCTGCTCGACTGTGTCTGGACTCAGCTTGACTTGTATATTGCATTAATAAACTTGGCAATTCAGATTAGGCAAAATTTACCAAGGCCTCCCATATCTTTTTTGTAGTTGCCATGATTAGTTTTGAATTAAGTGGTGTTTTAATTACCTTATATTGCATTTTGTCAATTTTGAGTGATAAAGGTTTGAATTATTATGCTCGCATGAGGCTATATGAAACTCGAGGATTGAGTTAGCATTGAAGAGCTTGAGAAGAAACCCTTCTTTGTGCATGTTTTTTCTCAATAATGTTGGTGATATTCTCAATTCCTTATATATAGAATACAACCTTTTTCTTTCTCGAATCTACTACCATTTTGTTTTCAATTTAAATCTACTACCTTTGTGTCATATTAGTTGCAACAATTTGACAATTTTCTTCTCTACTTTATGTTAAATCGTTGCAACTAATATGATACGGAGGTAGTACTAAAAATTAATTCAATATTAATTAAAAAGTACGAGCACAAAAACCATCCTTAAGAAAACATATAAACAATATCTCGACCTATAAAATGAGAAAAACACTAAAAAAAACTGTAAATCTACTCAATGGCTCTTCAACTTGGTCAAAATGGTCATACTGTCTAAATGTTAGAAGATTTTAGGCAAGTTCAAGCACAATTTAAACAAGTCCAAACAAATTTTACACAAGTCCAAGCAGATTTTAAATAAGATCAAGCATATTCGTTTTGGCCTTCGAAGGGCTGTCTTGGGTTCCGTCTTGTTTTCGCCCTAACTTTTTACCACATGTTTTGGGTCACTACATGACTCCCCAGTGATCGGTTTCGGTCTCAAATAACTTGACACCATCCCTCTTTCCGAGATATTTTTAAAAGAAGGATGATAACAACTTTATATAAGGTCTCGAAAATAGTGGGTTTTTTTCTTCTACAGAAAAGACCATAAGAGGGATGATAACATGCTTTTAGGGGTTGAGACCGATCGTGGAGGGTCCTGTGGTATCCCATAGCACTTTGTTATAAAAAATAGAGAAAAAAAGTGGCTCGGGAGGCCTTTATTAAAGACTATTATCCAATGTTTTTTGAGTTCACGGAGTCTGGAAAAAAAGTTGCAAAAAACTTTCCACCCTTCCCCTATGGTTAAATTATGAACCAAGACAAAGCGATTTAGGGTGAAGAGACCTTAAGAAGGATGATAATGATTGGTCCTATGGTGGCTGAGACAGGTCTTGAAAACAGTTGTTTTTTCTTTTTTCGGAAAATGCCATAAGAGGGATAACAACGAGTTTTAGGGGCCGAGACTGATTGTTGGGGGTCATATGGTGGGTCATAGCGATTTGTAAAATACAGGGTGAAAATAAGACGACGCCCACAAAGGATCTCTGGATGCCTTAATTAAAAACTATTATCCACAATTTTTTGAGTTTGTAGGGTCTATGAAAAAAAGTTGCCAAAAACATGAACCCAGACTAAACGATTTGGGGTGAAGATTCCTTAAGAGGGATGATAACAAGTTTTTAGAGGGTCTAGGAAACAATTGTATTTTCCTTCTTCAATTCAGTATAGGCCATAAGAGGGATGATTACAGGTTTGTAGGGGCCGAGAGTGATCGTGGGGGTCCCATGATGGCCCATAGCACTTGTTAAATAAACAAGGCGAAAATAAGACGGTGTCAGGGAGGGTCCCTCCGAAGGCCTCAATCAAAGGCTATAACCCAATAATTTTTTAGTTTCCCGGCTCCAGAAAAAAGTTGACAAAAATTTTCTAACGTGCCCATATGGTTAAAATATGAACCGAACCCAAGTGATTTGGGGTTGAAAGGTCTGAAGGGAGGTGATGAGAAGTTTTTAGAGGGTCTTGAAAACAACTGTTTTATCCTTCTTCTGATAAGGCCATAAGAGGGATTATAACATTATCTTAGGAGCCAAAACAAATCTTGGGAAGTCCCTTAGTGGCCCATAGTATGCGATAAAAAAAAAGGGCGAAAATAAGGTTGGACCCAGGAAAGCCCCTCCTGAAATTTCAATGAAAGACTATTATCCACTACTTCTAAGTTTCTAGGGTATCGGAAAAAAGTTGCCAAAATATTTGAAAAGGCCTTATGAAAAATGGTAACAATTATAAAGAGGCCTAAACCGATCAGGGGTAGTCTTGAGGTGGCCCATAACACGTGGTAAGAAAATAAGACGAAGATTGGGACGACCCCTATAAAGGCCTCAAACGAAGGTTATTATTCACAGTTTTTGAGGTTCACGGGTCCAAGGAAAAAGTTATTGTAAATTTTACAAAATGTTTGTATGGTGAAAATATGAACACACACTAGGTGATTCGGGTTGAAAAAGCCAGAAGAGGGATGATAACAAGTTTTTATAAGGTTGAGGAAAATGTCGCTTTTTCCTAGCTTCTTCCCAAAAAAACATAAGAAAGTTAGTAACAAGTTTTTAGAGGCCGAAACCGATCGTGGGGAATCATGTGGTGGCCTATAACACATGATACAAAAATAGGGAGAAAATAAGACAAAGTCCAGGAAAATAGGGAGAAAATAAGACGGAGCCCGATCGTGAAAAGTCTTGAGGTTCCAATAACAAGGAACTATTTGCATGGTAACTTCAATTTACTTATTAATCAGTACAATGTTACAGCACATTTCAACAACATACTTAGACTTCCACAATAACAGTGCTTATGTAGAGATTCCACTACTCTCCTCAAAGGGCAGAAAATTTAGGCGTTGAAGTTTGAACGCAAATGGCCATATATAAGCTACGCTTCTCTCTAGATGAAAGATTTACATATAAGTGAACAGGATGTAGTGAGAAACCCACAACTGAAATGCAAATGAAAACTTCAAGAACATATCAGATGCATGATGAAATAATGGAGCCAATCAGGTGTCCCCAGTTATCCCGGCATGATCTTCTACATCAGGATTCAGCCCTCTTCGGTTGACGTAATCTAGGTACCCCTGTCACGAGAACAACTTTTATCAATACTTGATCAGTTGAGTGCGAAGAAACAGTTTTACTGTTACACTACTATGAGTTTTCATTTGCAATAATGATGGATAAACTCTAAAAAATTACAGTACATATGTCATAGATCTTTTTCTTTCGAACATGCCACACAGCTAGGGATATGGTATCCTACAAATGATTAAAGCTTTTAATGGCTGGTTGAAGATGAACTACAGTCTACAGAGCCCAACAGATGCAGATAATGGTCAAGAATGAAGATTGTAGAAATGATTTTAAGTGCTCTTAAGGCAGTTGGGTCTCTGATTCAGAAAGCTCAAGTTTTATAGGAGCAAAGACTTCCTTTGCTGATAACATTGAGCAAAATCTTTGGAGATAACACTAGCATGTGACATACCGGTAAGCTCTTTATTCATTTATCAAACATTTATCACACCAGACACTGAGACACCGCAGGGAGGGGGGGCAACTACACTGTAAAATTTTCGTGTACATAGAGATGGAGAAGATAATTGACTCAAATTATGCATTTTTTGAATACGTAAAGTATTTTTGCTGGATGGAATTGACAAATAAAGTAACACTACAACTCTTACCTGTAAAATTCCTACGGCAGCAAATTTGTCAAGCATTGTTTTCAGTTCCACTGGATGTAATGACAATGGTTTCAACAGTAAGTCGACATTCTGAAATCCCAAAGAAAGCCATTGGTATGATTAGGGGGCAAAAAATCAGAGCATCAATTCTATGATATTTTGCTTCAGCTCTCATTACTAATTAGTCATATAACTATGTACGAAGTATTTTGGTTGGAAAAACTGAAAAAGCATGTAAAATTTGGTGATTCTACTAGGAGAATTTGGCGATTCTTAGTTACCTTTGATGTAAAACACTCATTCCAATAGGTATAGTTGACCCCTTCAAGTTTTTTGGTATTGCAAAGATCGTCTACAAAGACCTTCACTTGAAAACCCTGATCAACAAAGTGAGAAAACATCAAACAAAGAGTCAACAAGAGTACAAGACGCACTTTTATAACCATCATTAGGGAGTGCATACATCTGGACTGGGACGTTGCCTATCGAAAGGACAGCCAACAACAAAACCTGATATAGAAAATTCTGAAATCTGCAAGCGACAAGAAGCAGTGGTTACAGCTACATATACTTGGTTCTATTGTCACATTTGCCAGTCATAAAAAAATATAACTGTACATTATTTCACCAAGACTAAAGGCTTCAAGGTTTACACTTCCGAGTACCAACACCTATTATCAGTTGATGGGAAAAACCGTAAAACAATAAACTCCATAGCCATGGCTCATAAGTCATAACTAAAGACGCAGATTAGATAGGATGAAAGGCTTTACCAAACTTGTGAAATCAGCAGCCATCATTTCAATATTGTATTTCTTTCTGAGTAGAACACTGCAACGAAACACATTCATGGGAATTTTCAGAGCAGTAAAAGTAATGCATTAAACAACAAGCATCATTGTTTCAAGTATCAACTATACGACTCCGAGATGCTGCCTACTGCTAAGACCTGTGAAGCAATATATCAGCAGACACCAGCAAAGGAAACTAAATTCCGAACAACGAAGAATGGACGTAAAATTCAGTTCAGATACAAGAATAACAATCAAGTAGCTTCAATGGTCAATTCAGATAGTGCAACATGTTACCTTAAAGGCATTGCAATTTTGTTTTCAGGGTCAGAAACAGCAAGACCAACATACTTATCACCAACATCCAAACCCAAAAATCGACCGCGTTTGAGTGCATTCATGGCAAGCATATCTTGGTATAACGACAATGGCTTCACATACCTCATGATCACTACAACCCCATTTCCACAAAAAATCAATATATTCACAAAAAAAAAAAAAAAAAAAAAAGAAAAAGGCAATATGATGGTAGGTGTAATAATCAACATTATCTCATTGAGGCATTTTGTCAAACACTTGGTCTACATTTCATATAAAACAAAATTTTCTCAATTGATTTAACATGGGTTTATTTCCTTTAAACATGCACGAAATCATAAATTGATGCTACGGGAATGAAATTACCTGACAAGATTTACTTATCTTATTCAGTGATGAATTAATTACTGAGTTGTACTAATGCATGTATATGGGGTCTCATTCTATCTCTAACACTCTAGGTCCCGTTTGGACTGTGGTGGTTGTTGTTAGCTAATGTACTTGGTTGGTTTGGCTAGCTGTTTTTGTCGGCTTGATATGTGGTTGTTTGACCATGGAGGTATTTTAAAATTATGTTTTGGTTGTTGGCTATTACACTCCAGTAAGGATCCGTAGAAATGTTATTACTTATTATAATTATTATTAATTTTTTTATTACTTTTTATTAATTAATGATTATTTTATAAATATTATAGATAATATTGTAAATTTTAATTTTAATAATCATTGTCAATTTCAATTAAATAAAGTTATATAACTATTATATTAAAACACATTTGGCAGAGTTGTAATTCTAACTACGAGAATTATGCTTATCTAAAACGATCCTGGCACTCCTGGGGCGATTGTTAGTGAGATTTTAATTTTATTCTACGTCAAGCAATTTTGATCGCTAAACAACTAAACAAGCCCCTCACAATCTTTTTGTCATTAACAAAGCTACTACCAAAACATGATTCATGAATCAACCCAACAACAATTGTAACATATGTTCTCTTGCAACGTGCTTGAGATTATTATTAAATAGTAATGTAACAAACATTATAAAACTAGGGTCTTGCCCATCCAAGTAAGTTCATCCAATTAATTGTGTAGTTTTTGAATGAAGCTAGTAATATAAGTCCTACAGACCTTCACTCAAAACGAATTCTCTCCATCTAGCATGGTTGGCCCCCCACCTCTCTTCCAACTTCACTTTCTTCTTCCATCACTAAGGAGACGCCTTGTGGACGGCCTCCTTAGTAAAAAACCATCATTTTCTCTCTTCTCAACTTCAACACCAACCTTCCATACTACTCATCATTCTAGCATTGATGAATGATCGATTGCTTGAGGTATCATCACCACTTGACATTTGCTTACCATAGCTTCCGATGAGACCCTACACGCAATGAGTCATGAAACATCCTACAAAGGGTGTGTAAGATTGTTGTTGTTGTACCCACCACCGTGAATGATTCCTCTTCCTCTTATTCGTTTCTCGATCCCATTGGCAAAGCTGACTCTACGTTTTCATGATTCCTAGGTGGCTTCAGCGCGGCCAAAAATGGCCTTCCTGTGATAATATTCAAGGAAATCCCTTATAGCATATAACTTGAAGAACTCACACACTTTGTAAAATAATACTGCAAGCTGCAAAGCACGATATATAAACCTAA
>PYUH01000036.1:1261471-1308102 GCA_016808085.1 Suaeda aralocaspica
AAAAAAAAAAAAAAAAAAGGGCAATATGATGGTATGTGTAATAATCAACATTATCTCATTGAGGCATTTTGTCAAACACTTGGTCTACATATTCAATATAAACAAAAGTTTCTCTAAATTGATTTAACATGGGTTTATTTCCTTTAGAACATGCACGAAATCATAAATTGATGCTACGGGAATGAAATTACCTGAGCAGAGATTTACTTATACTTATTCAGTGATGAAATTAATTACTGAGTTGTACTAATGGCATGTATATGGGGTCTCATTCTATTCTCTAACACTCTAGGTCCCGTTTGGACTGTGGTTGGTTGTTGTTAGCTAATGTACTTGGTTGGTTTGGCTAGCTGTTTTTGTCGGCTTGATATGTGGTTGTTTGACCATTGATGTATTTTAAAATTATGTTTTGGTTGTTGGCTATTACACTCCAGTAAGGATCCGTAGAGAATGTTATTACTTATTATAATTATTATTAATTTTTTTATTACTTTTTATTAATTAATGATTATTTTATAAAATATTATAGATAATATTGTAAATTTTAATTTTAATAATCATTGTCAATTATCAAATTAATATAAAGGTTAATAACTATTATATTAAAACACATTTGGCAGAGTTGTAATTCTAACTACGAGAATTATGCTTATCTAAAAAACGATCCTGGCACTCCTGGGGGCGATTGTTAGTGAGATTTTAATTTTATTCTACGTCAAGCAATTTTGATCGCTAAACAACTAAACAAGCCCCTCACAATCTTTTTGTCATTAACAAAGCTACTACCAAAACATGATTCATGAATCAACCCAACAACAATTGTAACATATGTTCTCTTGCAACGTGCTTGAGATTATTATTAAAATAGTAAATGTAACAAACATTATAAAACTAGGGTCTTGCACATCCAAGTAAGTTCATCCAATTAATTGGTGTAGTTTTTGAATGAAGCTAGTAATATAAGAGTCCTCAAGACCTTCACTCAAAACGAATTCTCTCCATCTAGCATGGTTGGCCCTCACCTCTCTTCCAACTTCACTTTCTTCTTCCATCACTAAGGAGACCGCCTTGTGGACGGCCTCCTTAGTGAAAAAACCATCATTTTCTCTCTTCTCAACTTCAACACCAACCTTCCATACTATACTCATCATTCTAGCATTGATGAATTGATCGATTGCTTGAGGTATCATCACCACTTGACATTTGCTTACCATAGCTTCCGATAGAGACCCTACACCGCAATGAGTCATGAAACATCCTACAGAAGGGTGTTGTAAGATTTGTTGTTGTTGTACCCAACCACCGTGAATGATTCCTCTTCCTCTTATTCTGTTCTCGATCCCATTTGGCAAAGCTGACTCTACGGTTTCATGATTCCTAGGTGGCTTCAGCGCGGCCAAAAATGGCCTTCCTGTGATAATATTCAAGGAAATCCCTTAATAGCATATAACTTGAAGAACTCAACAAACTTTGTAAAAATAATACTGCAAGCTGCAAAGCACGATATATAAACATAAAACTTACCAGTGAGCTCAAGTCCAAGAAGGATGTCTTGAAATTGGTCCAACTCAAGAGTACATTCACTCCCAAGTGCACAATATATGACACTACCTTCACTAAAACCCTTCAACCAACCATCGAAATGCTCATCTAGTTTCGAAGATGGGGGTTTCGGAACCATTGGACCTGCTACAATTACTGGTTTACCATATATTTTCTCCATGAACTCACAGTAAGGCCCTTCCATCTCATTACAAGTTTTGACTCCAATAGCATCACATTCTAAGTACGATATGCCAAGCCTTTCAGCCAATGTTAGACCCCCTAGTCCAAATGGTGTCGTGCCAACAGCTGCCATCAGCTCTGCCTCATGGGGCTTCATGCTAATCTCTTGGGTTGGAAACCCCGGTGGTGGGGTCAAAAGATCAACTGCTGTAGGGTGGCGGCCTTCCTTTTTGTATGGGCCCAAGTATGCATATCTTGATATGTATGCAGTGATGTAGTGAACAGACTTGAACCCATGTTTTCTACCCAACTCAGGCACCCAATAAGTGAAGTCGTAGAAAACTACATTGGGCTTGAGTTTGATAAGGTGATCCTCAATGGTGTCGCGAGTCATGTCCATAGCAGTCATGATTAAGGGCGGTGATGTAGGCGCATCATTAGTGGTTTCTGCCCCTGGAGGAAGCCCTTCAACGAATGGAACATCGACTGGAATAAAGGTAAGATGATCAGGGTAGTGGTTTTGAGAGACTAGTTTAGATTGTGTTTTAGAAGGTAGAAAATAGGAGACTTTGTGACCTCTTTCGGCGAGTTTGTTGGCTAAGCGAAGAAATGAAGTAAGGTGGCCTAGTGCAAACCATGGGTAGAACGCACAATGCAATACAGGAGAGTCTTTGTTATTGTTGTGAGACATTTTTTATCCCTCGAAATTTCAACTAGTGTTAGTTCTTAGGAAGCTTAATGAAATTTGCACAGTTGCATATATATATAAGTGCTTAGTATATAATAAAACTTCATCGTGGAATTATCTCCAACACATGATTTATTTATTTATTTTGTTTTTATTTGGAAAATTAATTGATCAATATGACTGATGCTTAGATTACGCAAAACTAAGGGAGGAAACAGTAAGAAAACATATCGAACGATTGATGGTGCCACTGACAATAACAAAGATAAAAATGACATTATGCCATAAAAGCTCAATAACATCTTATGGTCCATATTATTTGGTAGTTATCCGATTAAATTTGATCTCTAAGAATATGATATCTAAGAATAATGCAGTATAAGTTTCAAGAAAATTATTGCAAGTCAGGATAAGATGCTGGCTGGTAGGCCAACTCTAGCTACCCAACACAGATTAAACCTACCCGAGCGGCCAAGCCTTACCACGCTCCAAATTCAACGACTTCGTTAGAACAGCCCGTGCTGTTTTAATTATGCTCATTCTTACCACCAAAAGAGTTAAATTATGGTCACTGGCACTTAATGCGAGTTGTGAGATATTGATCGGCACATTCAACCACTATAGGGTGGTTGAACTTAGGTTGTGTCATTCAGAGTTTATATTCCGTTCAATTCAGTCTATTTCACTAGACTTTATATTTATATTCATTTCATCACATTCTATTTCAGTTTGCCTAAAATAGTATCGGCTTTATTCTACTTGTAATATACCGAAAATTTGGTATGTGCTTAGCAAGAAATGAAAAATCATCGCTTGTCATTATAAAGGGTACCAATCAAAAAGTTGTACAGAAGAGCAACACCACACTTCTATACATAACACTATGCAGAACTTGATAAAAACGACACATGCGAACTATAACCTTCATAGATTTACAAACACATAACAGAAATCCGAAAATTATTGTACGATGCCAAACAAGCACCTTTATTCCATACGAAAATCAAAACACTGCATATTATCGAACTAAATTACCAGACACATGTACTTCACTGCATATTATCGAGCTAAATTACCAAACACATATATAATGTTCCCCATCACTCTTATTCAAACAAGTACATCATATCTTAGCCACCATGCTTGCTTCTAAGCCTGCTCTTTATGATATTCCCAACTCTTTCTTTATGTCCTTCTGCAAAAAGAAAAGAATACTGACTCTTCACCAGCATAATAAAACAAACACTGTTGTTTTTTGCTGTCTCACAAGCAACATCGCAGTTGCATAATCATATTTTTTTTTAATGATAACATTGCAGTTACATAAATCAAAACCAACTTTTTACCTCGATGCTTGATGGGGAAGTAGTTGGTGCATAACGTTCAATAACTTTTCCTTCTTTGTTGACAAGAAACTTGGTGAAATTCCACTTGATTCCATCTCCAAAAAGACCTCCTTTGCTCGATTTCAAGAACTTGTAGATCGGAGCAGCACCATCACCATTGACCTCAACCTGCAAATGAGATGAACATAATATTTGTAAAAAAATTATCAGAAGAGTGGTTACCAAACTCTGTGCGTTAATTTTTATCAATGTATGAAAAATGTACTATTGTGTGTTAGCACTCTTGTTTCTTTCACATAAGGCCGTAGGTTCATGCATAAAGCCACCATAAGGTGAATTTATAATCTCCTTAACAGCACCCATACAAATGAGATGTAATTTTGGATCACGCTAACAGTTTGTTTTAGGAAGCTGCCAAATGCCCAAATCCAGCACAACAAACATACATAAATAACATAATATCTAATGGAATCATCAAGGGACCAGCATGGCACACAGATTCTGCCACAAAAGCATTGCTTGATAACATTAACATGAACACAAGGCATACCTTGTCAAAAATGGGGTATTCAGCTTTGAAACGAGTGCAGGCAAACTCGACAATTTCGTCATTATTTCCTGGCTCTTGGTTGCCAAACTGGTTACATGGGAATGCCAAAATCTCCAGCCCTGCAGCTCAATCAGTTCAGCCCAACGAAATATAACACAAGCAGAAACTAAAGAAAGCACAACAAGATACCTTGGCCCTTGTACTTCTCATACAATTCACTCATCTCAGTATAGTTGGAATTGGTAAGGCCACTGCACCAAAAAGAGAAAAGGAGTTACAAAAAATTAGCACAAAGCCACAAACAGCTATGGTTATTTCCCGGTGCAAATGTTCTAGCAGTAAGGCAAACATCGTAGCAAATATCCCAAATCAATTAATTTAGCTACAAGCTCCGACACCAAAACTACCTCACAATTATAATCAGTCGCTAATTTGGAATGCCCAGTCATACTGCCATATATATACCCTACTTTGTAATATATTTTGTACACCATGGCAGTAAAGAACATATCAAATATCAATCATCCATAAAAGACCTACTGTTTGCAGTTTGCAATTTGCACCACATGATAGCACAAACCAAAGGACAGGACCTAGACCTAAGACAAAGCCGGAAATGAAAAACTTCCTGTGGTCAGAAGTCAGAACTGCACTTGAAAGAAGGCAAAGCTTTTGCAACGTTAGTTGATGGAAAAAGAGATGTGGACACTTCAATTGATTTATGGTGGTTCATCAGAATACTTTTAGAGCATGTTTGGTATGTAAATTTTGAGTGTAGGAAATAGAATCAAGTAACAATTTTCATTACCTATTGTTTGCTATGAGGTCTTGATAACACAATCCATTATCTAAGGATAACAATTACCTCCACTTTGTTACCCTTCCCAACCCTATGGTAACAAAATCCTTTCCCTTTTATTTTATTTCCATTCCAATTCCTAAATCATACCAAACAACTTATAATGCTAACACTTAACATTACCCTTTCCACTCCTAATTTGTTTCCATTCCATTTCTCATCCTAAATCCATACCAAACACCCCCTTAATATACATCCAGTTCCTAGTCTGTCTCCACCACACATATACACAAGCATTGATTATTTGATATAACAGTGTGGAAGCATGTTGCTGCGGAGTGCGGTATGTGAATCAGTATGCCACATATTATAAAATTCTAAATCATTGGACATTCACAAAGAGGTGTAAGAATGTGGGAGGGTGTAAATTTTTTTTTAAGGTTCCGGAGTTGCATGATGAAAGGTGAATGCCAACTAATCCTTAGACGCTGTTCTATTTAGGTTGAACCTGACTTAACTATAATGTATCGTATTGAAATTTTAATTTAATTTTTAATTTTTATCTTATTAACTTAGTTTTTTTAGATTAAAATAAAAAAAAATAATAATAATAGTGCACTGAACTCCCTTGAACTGAAAAAATTTCCACACTTCACCAAAGAATACTAATTTGGAACAATAAGCCAACATCCTTAATCTCAGAGGTTGTGTCAAGGTGATCATAAATTCGAGACAATCAGGAAAAAAAATAGAGATGTATCATTAGACAATCTATGATAATGATAGTACTCAGTATATTAGTGAAATTTTAAATTGTACCATTGTGATGCAACATTGACAATCAACAACACTTTTCCTTCATAAGTACGTAGATTAACATCATTGCCACGGGCATCCTGCAAATCAAACCATATTATGTCAAATTAAGTTCATAATTTTCAAGGGTATTATTGCAAATTATACTCATTTTCCCTCTCAATAAATGATTTTAAAAACAATATATATATGTTAAAATCATCAACTAAAATAAGGATCATCAACAACTACAATAAATGGTGATTTTCTTTCTCACAAGTGAAGTTTCCCTGCATCAAAAACTAAAAAATCCACAAAATTACATCGAAACGTTTCTAGGAGATAAATGGCCACAAGAAAGACATAAATTTAATATTCAGAACATTTTTATTAAAAACAAAAGGATAAATATTTATCCCATAAAAAAAATAATTAATTGAAAAAAAAGTTTCTTTTTCATATAAATATATTTTTTCCTGCTTTCTTATTTTTTAAAGATCATTATATAAATATATCAGCAAGATTGAAATTTAGAATTTTTTTTTTTTGGGTAAATTCAGCAAATGAACCATCACAACAAAAAGAAAATTCAAAAAAAAAAAAACATTAACATCAATTTATTAATCAAGTATAACAATTTATAAAAAAATTAAATAAATTAGAGAAAATAAAAACAAACCTTAACAGTGAAATCATAAATATTTTGTGGTTGAGAAGAGGAGTCACTAGCCATACTGTGTTGAAACCTAAAATTGGGAGTAAATTGAGAGAAATTGAGATACCCAGAAGAAGAATTAGGGATTTTGATTGAAGATCTGAAATGGGTTAGCGTTGAAATCGAGAATAAATGATGAAATTGAAAGATTGAAGAAATAGAATTGGGGATAGATCTGCGTTTTAAGAAAGAGAAAATTAAGGAAGATGATGATGAACGTATCATAGAAATTAATTGAATGAGGTATGGTCAATATTTATATTAATGTATAAAATACTACTATATGGGTGTTATTTGGACAAGCCTTTAAAATTTGGGAAATTACCGTTGACTTGACCCAACATTTTGGCTTTTTTTTTTTTTTTTAGTCCCCGGTTTTCATTAACACTTCCGAGTAGAAAAAAAATGGGAGAATATTATTTCAGCATCTTGTACAAGATTTTTTTAGTGCTCGAGGCGATGAGGACACGGGTGATAAAATTTGTTTTAAAAATCTCTTAATTTCGGAGGAGAAGTTTAACTATTTGAATTGCCTTTTACTATTAGAAAATGTATATTTTTTTATTATAACACATTTAATTAAGTAGATACTGTATGAAATACTATATATGGCTAATCTTATTGAAAAATTGAACTTTATTAAATATAATTAATTTTCAGTTTTTTGGCATGATTAAGCCTATTCAAATTATTAAGCTCAAGGTTAAACAGTTTAAACTTATTTTGATTTAATGTGCTGAACTCATTTGGATAGAAAGTTTCCCCACAAGTGATGCAATCAGATACTTTCGTGGAGGACTCCAAAAATCTGATAGATCCGTCAACAAAATTGAAATAAAATGTAGATGTAGGATGTGTGGAGCACCCATTTTTAATTTATTAGACTTATAAATAATGACACATCAATTGGAAAAATGAATAAAAATTAGTATCGAATAAAATAATATTTATATAACGACTACTAAAAGTTTAGTTACGCATATTAATTGATTAGCATATAAGTTTAGGAACAAGTCTTATACAAACGTATCCAAAAAGATATAATTAGAAGAACCTCAACTCCTAAGAAGAAGTATAGATCGGTATCGGTACCAGCACCGACACCGGTATTATCGCACATACCACGGTATAGGAGGAGGTCAGTTTGTACAAGTATGTATAGAAATAGAAATAGCGGCAATTGTGAATATAGACAGCCGAATGTGTGGGTAAGAGAAATACAATAAAATTTGAACAAGAATACCTAAATAAAATGTGGCACCCATGAATTGAATAAGTGAGTATACGTGGGGAAAGCCCTAGCCTTGTGCCACATTATTCGCATGCCAAAGCAACATTTCAACGTTGATGATGACGATATGACGTCTAATTATTGTTTATCTTGATTTGTCAAGATAAAATCGCGGTAAATTCATTAAAATCATTAGGATAACTATTAGAAATTTAGGAGTATGCCTAGTATGAACACTTTTAGAAATACTTTACAGGTAATTTTTACTTTAATATTTAGAGTTTTAGACAAGCTTTCATACATTTTAAATGATGGTTTTTGAATGTTTTTTAAAAAAAATGATTGGAGGAAGTATTGATAAATACTTCATATTACAATTATAAAAAAAAATACTTCGTATTTTATTAGTTATTGTGCCGCAAGTCTTTTCCGATTAGAGGTTTATATATTTTTTATTACAGAATACATCACTATATTATATATAAATATATAGAAATTGTATATACTACGACGATGAATGCATTAGTGTGAATGTTTGATTATGATAAATATCACAAGGCTTTCATTCATGAGGACAAAGTGTGAACAAACATTTTACATTGTAGTATGAGTCGGAACTTATGCTTATCACTCTTTTTTTACAAAAATAAAATAATAATAATAATAATAATAAGCAATTTTGTATGCCTAATATCGACTAGGGTCCATTCATTGACAAAATAACTGGACGTCCCTGCTGACGTTGCATTGCATGGCAAATTGGCAATACATATACCTCATTCTCACATATGTATTTTTTGCTGCTAAGGAGCCACAAGGACGGAGTAAGAATCGATCTCAAGATCTCCTGAAACTGGGAGGGAAGCTTTAACCACTTAAACTATCCCTCACTCTAAAAAATGACTTGTATTTTTGCGCCCGAGTCCTATCAAAACATCACTTAAGTCCGATTCAATCTTATTTGAACAAAGTTTCTAAAGTCTGAATGCCTGAATCCAATCCGATCCCGTTTAAAATATATATTGGCATACTTTTTTTTACAATCTCATCCAACTAAACGTAAATCTTGTCTATCTAAACAACGAAAAAATCGTCAGAAGCAAGTTTATACCCCAAATAATATAAAAAAATAACATATAAGATTATACAATTTTGTCTCGGAAACTCTATTTGTTTCCGTGCTAATTAGGTTTTTTTTTAACCTAACAAATCATTTTTTTTGGTGTTTACAGATCCCCAAGGGCGACAATGAGAATCCACCTCAAGACCATATGGAATCGGGAGGGAAGCTCTAACTAATTGAGTTATTGCTCACTCTTTTCTGCGATGAATCATGATTACTGATTTATTGTAGATAACTTTTGTGACTTTTTTAATTGATTCATGTGTAGCTGCCCCTAAATTATTTTGAGACTAATACTTTCACTTAATTTTGACTATTGATATAAAAAAAATTATTCAATTAGATGGGTGATATTTTAAAATAGGCATTTATTCAAATCCAATAAGATCTATAGTAGTATATTAGTATGACTTGGGTGATTGAAGTTCAATAGTCACTTGACCATTACAGACATAAATGGGAAGATCAAAGTCATTAATGATTATGGGCTTTTGGCCTATAAAGTTTCCCAAAAAGTGGGCTCTCCTGGCCCAAATTTGTCCCCATCCGTTCAATATCAGGTGAGTTGTGGCCCGTTGGCCCAAGGTTGATCAGATCCATTTAAAATTTCTAACAGATTAAATACAGTACTACAAAACTGTAATGCTTTATTTCATCACTTTGTCTAAGACTTGAGCATTATGCATGCTCATCTCTTACAGAAAGTCTCAGAAATAGTAGAGCATCATTTCACATATAGAAGATGAATCCCTCTTCTTATTTTCGAATCACCTAAATTAGTAAATTTACTTTAAAAAACAGAAAGAAAGAAAGAGAGCAAAAAAAAAAAACAAAAAAACTAATCCTTCAAATTCTACTCAGGGCAATCTATTAATAGCCCTCTCAAGTAGATTATTCACAGATATAGTAAATGCATCTTCAAATTTCTCTAATTTAGCATCAGGGTGAGCATAGACCAACCTAGGCATCAACTCGTCGATAATAAACTTCCTCATCTCTTGCCTTTCTTTTAGAGGGATGCTCGTTAGCTTAGCTATTACATCCATCTCTGAATCTTTCACATCATCTTTGTCTATAAACACGGAATATTTCGTGTGATCCTCTGGCAAATGCCATGGATATTGGTAGTGTGCTGTGAAAGGATCAAATACAACAGGAATGCATCCAGCAATGAGTGAATCAAACACCGACTTTCGTGTTGGACTATCTCCTGTAGGCTGAAGGCAAAACTCTGACTCCATGAACATTTTCACAACGGGTGCTGAATCAACACATCTTTGTTCAGCACAGTCTAAGAAATTGCATACTGCTGGAGCAGAAGTACATTGCTTAATCAAGATTGATCTTATGCTACCCGAGTCCTTTCTTGAGGCCCCTGCAAAGCTGATCAAGTACTTCCGGTCCACCTGCCTGATTTTCTCCTGCCACTCTATGATCTCTTTGTCTGAGCTTGGGTGGAAGTAGGTCGGGTGTGGAACTCCCACATCGTTTTGATGCCATGGTTGTCGTTCGATTAATAGCTTCATTGGGTTTTGGAGCTCATCATACTCCAAGAAGCGGCTTCCCCATGTAATGTTCTCCCACCTGCGGAAATCCCAAGAGACTTTCCCTAAGACAAACACATGATCCAACCCAAAGTTTCTCTTCCACATTCTCTGATGACCGAGCCACTCAACCATTTCCTTTGAGAGTGAATCCTTTATTTCCAAGGGAACTTTATTAAAATGCCACCTTAATATATCTAACCCACCATAGAAGGGCACATAAAAAAGTTTGGCCTCTTCTTGGTTGTACACCCGGCATGGATGTTTGAGGATAAGATTGTGGAATATTGGCTCTAAGGAATATTGGTAGGTGTTATACCAACCTTTCCCTAGCTCTGGTATGGGGTCACCCATAGCATTGTTGCTAAAGTATTTACAGAAGTCGAGCCATGCAATCATCTCATCGCACTTGGCCAGCAAGTCTTTGTTGAACTTTGAAGGAAGGTCATACACATATACCCCTCTTCCTTCACAATCTGAGGGTTTTGACTTTGATGCATAGGATCGTAAAATTGCAACTTGCCCCTCCACTTCTTTCCTAGCATTAGCTATCTCCTCTGCCTTTGCCCTGTCAATGCCCTTACGGAGAACTACCTTTGTAAATTGGGAGGAGCTTTTCGATGGTGGAGACATCGTCACGTCTTTTGTACTGCCATCACTTACTTGATTTGTTTGGGTTTCACTCTTTAAAGGGACTTGACCATGAATGATATTCCTGGCAACAGAAGGCAGGGTTGGAGGGATGACAGAAGAAGAAACAACGGGCTTGTGGGTGATGTTTATGACTGTTTCATTCTTCTTTTCTGAAGCATCGAGTTTAGTGTTTTGTTCCAAAGTTAGGTTGTTGGGTAAAAGAACAGAGGTTTTATGGGGAGCTGTATCTGTACTTCCAACAACAGATACTTTAGAGTAGTTGTTCATCGAAGTGAGAGGAATTTCATAGTTGGTAGGTTGAGCACCAGCGGAAAGGCAGTAGAGGTTGTTAAGTTTCCTAGACGTCACACAAACATGAACAATTGAGCCGGAAATAATAGTGGTGGAAGAAGACCAAACGAAGACAAGAACAATAATAAGAAAAGCGACAGGAACTCTATTCAGAAACCTGAACGGACCTGAATCAAAGCAGTTCCCTTGTTCGTCATCCTCCTGTTTTTTGGACAATTTTTTTGGTTTTTTCTTAGACATTGAGATTGCCATTTTAGGTGTGCAAGGTTTCTAGTCTGAGCCATGCTATCTTCTGCTTATGTAATATGAATAACTTCAAGAATAATCATTAGAAATTGGCTAGCACGTATAAACTAGCAACTACGCACGTCTTAAATTAGCTGATAATACAAGGCAACTAATTACACAAACATAAACATGCATTTAGATCTTATGCTAATGAAAATGAAATCGTTGACTGTCTAATATAGTAATATCCCATGAATAATGCACAAGTTGTTGGTACCCACCAATAGAACAAAAACTATGTAATGATTATATAATAATAAGGTTGATTTCCCATAATTTTTTAACTAATAATTTCAGAGCTACTTAACATGAGTCATTGAGTTACATCAGGTATATACTCTTTACTTTCTTTCTACTAGTTTGTGGATCCCAAGTCACTCTATGCATCTTTGCTATGAACTGGTATTAGAGGTAACTAAAAGATTGCAGGATCTGGACCTGAGCCTTCTGGTATGCCACAATCGTAAGTTTTTTCCAAACGCACTGCAGTTCTTTTAGGATCGAGGCTCGTGGTCGACCAAAAGACAAAGAGGCAACAACATTCGACTCTCAGAATAAACCCAAACCCATACAATTAAGGTGAGCTATTAATTAGTCAATTAGTCATTCAGATTGTGGAGTTTATTCAGCTCTATTCTGCAAATGCACTACAGATTATAATCATTATATAGAGCAAATGAGCAACTAATACTTTACAGTCTAAGAAGTTGAGAGGGAAGTTTTTATCTCTAAAACTCTAGCAGAACAAAGCAGTACATAATACGTTCCTTTCCGTCCAAACAGTGCATTCCTTACTTGCCTGGGTATTAAGTAGTAACTAGCTCCAGCCTAACGTTCGTAACCTATTATTTATATGCACTTGCTAAAAACTCCAGCACAAAACCTCAATTACTTGTGTTATGATCCGACGTTTCTTGTGGAATCAAGGGCAAGTCTGGTATGTAGATAAACTTACAGATTTATGTAGTTGATAAAAAATTTGAACGTTTAGCAAAAACAGTTTCTCAATCAGCTAGGTGTACACAACACTGACAAAAAAAACAGACAATTACATAGTCCAGAGTATTTTATAACTAATTTTCATATAGCTCCATTCCTTTCTTGTTTCAGAGATGGAAATCCACTATTATTGTACACAATGCTTGTTTGAAAGGTGAGTTACTAGAATTACACAATAACTGTAACTAAAAGGTTAGAAAAAGATCTAAGATAAGCCTTAATTTATCTGACCTCAAATTTACAGCATACTGTCAGTTCTAGCAGGTAGGCGGCGGAAGAAGCTGATGGGCACTGAAGGCAAGCGATAGCGAAACCTAGGATGCCTCATGACATAGAATCCGGCCAAAGCAGCAATCACCTGGAATGGTGTTACATACAACACGATAGCAGCCACGAGACAAAAGGTCACAAAGATGGCAGTAGCACGTGGGTCCCGCCAGCTCAAAAGAGCCTGGAACCGCTCACCTTGTGTTGCAACATCACCTACCACGGTTTGAATCCTTCCAGCCACGCTCCTCAGCCTATCATACCTCATTCTTACTAATTCCGGGCTCTTGCTCGTCGGGAATGTGTCAAACTCCTCATCAAGCTCATCAGGAAAGGAAGAATCAGCCTGTGAGATCTTGATGTTCATATGCGGAGGGTACCTAGGGCGGTATCTATAGTTCCAAACCCCGATCAAAAACATGTAAAGGAAGATGGTTGGCAAGATCAATTCGGGAAAACAAACGAGCATAAGAAAGAGGATGTGGACAAGCACAGTGGTGATAGGGTTTCTCCACATGCATATATCACCGAACCATTTCCCAACAGCGAACAATCCTGAGAAACATGACATTAGGCGGAAGAAATTTGCCTTGCTTCTCCTCATGCTCCAGAGATGGGCATCCACATCAGACATGTACTCCACCACCTCCTTCCGAAGGGGAGGTTCTGCTCGGCCCAATCTCATAGCCACTATATTCATGGCTTGAAAACGCAGCATATCCTGCTGCATCACCGTAAAGGGTCTAACATAGTGCATTTTTGGCAAAAGGGGTCGTGAATATTGATACATCATGTTAGCAAATGATGTACATGAAAACCTTATAGCTAAATGCAGCTCCCCCATCTTTTTAACCCCATTTGGTTGAAGAATGAGCAAGGGATAAGAATGCGTATAGATACGGCCTGTTTCAAGAGTAGATATACGTATCCGTACCTTCCCAATCTTGACGTCCTTGTGTGAGTTGTGTCCTCCGTTTGATTCTTTGTGTCCTCCAATTTGACAGTTGTCAAAAACACCCACTGTTAGAACAGTTGCAGGGTCGAAAACTTCCCAAGTATACTGTTCATTGTATCTAGGAGAGAGGCTGTCAACAAGTGTTCTTGTCCGGACCCACTTATGACCATACTTTGCAACACAATATGTATCTGAAGTACCTCTCCCATCCCTTGTTTTCATAGGGTGAAGTCCCGCTGCAGATAATATACCCAGTTCTAAGACACCTATTGTGGGCTTCCATAGTTGTTTCGCTGTAGGGCGCAGATCACTGCTGTAATGAGTGGACTCATCAAGGACATGGTAACCTCCATCTAAACACACTCGACAATGAAGCCTGCTAGCAAATTTTTCTTTCTTCAGCTGGTCAATATCCACAGCAACTAGCTTCTCAAGGTGAAACCAGCGAGTAGGAATGAGCCGGTCATCTGCACGCCTATCGATCTGATTCAATGGGATGGTGACTCTCCCAATGATCTCGTCTTTACCAGGAGCCACACGGTCTTCAACAGTGATTACCAGATGATCATCAAAAGGCTCAGCAGCTACAAATAAAAGATCCTCATTCCAAAGGGCATTTAGTGTACGAGCCTGAACAGGTTTAGTTTTCATTATCTGATGGCCGATCTGTGCCTTGCAGAAAACTTCTGGAAAACGGTTTTTCTCAGTAGGTACCAAATCCTGTGCCTCAATAACATTAACACGTACATACCACAGCCTTGGAGCATGATAAACCTTTGAACGCAAAAGCGCAGAAGCAGCAGAAGATTGAATATCTATACCAGCTGTATCAGAATGCCATGCTTCTGAATAAGCCTCATCAGCTTGAGTGCCAAGCCAAACAGCTAGCATTAACTCTCCTTTTACCTTTTCACCCTTCTTATCCTCAATGCGATACCATTGAGGAGCCAATGGACTGTCTGGGGGAACTCTGGTTGGCAACTCATGCATATCAAATCTAACAATACCAACAAAATCATCTTTAATCAAATCTTTATCCTTGATTTTAATTTCAAGAACTGAGGCCTGCAATCGATCCTTTGAAAAGGCAAATACCACATTCCACTCAGGGTGGTCATTCTTATCTAAGTGCTTGGTCACCCCTTTATAGTTTCCAATTCTGACCTCCACAAAAGGGTCAATACCACCAGTAATATCCATATGAGGAAGGTCACGGGCTTTGACAACTCTAACATAAAGAAACTGCATCCGTTCCACAAGATCGTATGTGCTTGCAGTCTTGTCTGCATGAACAATGCGTCCCCCAACAACTCTTCCCCCTCCAAGGTATGGGCTGGTCTCTTTGAGAGCAAAATCAACTGGTTGTGCAGCAGAAGCAGAGTGCATTTTAACAAGCTTGGGAGGCAGTGCTTCAGGTTTCATTTTCATCTCTTGGGCTTCTTGATACGTTACCTCATGAGAAGCTTCCGCAGAACCATCATGATGATGATTATGGTCATTTTGAGGATGGGAATGAGACTGAGACTGAGGATGGGAATCAGGATGAGGATGAGAATCATGAGATTGAGGATGCGAATGGGAATGAGAATGAGAATGGTTAGTGTTAGGAAGATGACGGAAAGTATGTCTCACTTCAGATTTTGGAGTCTTTGCATGTTTTACACTTGCATTAGTTTCAACATCAGGTATCGGAGAAGATGATTTGATGGTTGGATCATTGGTAATATAAACTTTGAGGCCAAGCTCTCCTTTGATGCGAGAAAAGATACCGCGCTTCTCCAGAGGATAATGCAAGACAACTGCATCAGCTTGGGTAACAAATGAAGTCCCACTAAGGGAGACCTTCCCAAGAAATGACTTGGAGTTGGTACCGCTGTTGTGACTGTAAACATAAACATCCAGAGCCATATGGGGGAGGATTGATGGATCAGACATATTGAAATAAAAGCTCTCATCCCAAACCGGGTTGAGATCCTTTTCCTTGATAGTGGTCCGGAATTTCTGTCCATCGAAATGAAGCTCAGCAAATGCACTTGATGATCCTTGGCCATCTTTTGGCATGAGATCATGTGCACCAACCACTTGCACTCCCAATTTCAGATTGTTCATGGTTATTGTAGTGGGCTATGTAGCAATGGCGATAGCTAACTGTGGAAGACAAATTGGACAGAGATACCTGTAAACAAGAAAATTAGAAGCGATAATTTTGATGAACTTTCAGGAATGGATTACAAAATACAGTCAGAAAAATGAAGTATTTCACTCAAAATTATTTGCTAACAACGATGGTGATGTCAATATGTTCTGATTTTCATTTAAAAAAAAAAAACAAGAAAAGAAAAGAAAGCAAGAAGATGCAATTGTCCATAAGTTATTAAGAACTCATATCAGTCACAACTAAAAGCATGGAGTAGAAAGCAGATGAACCACATGGATAGCAGGGGCCATGATACTCGACTCTAGCTACGCTTGCAACAAGTTAAATGGACAAATTAGGTTTTTTTAGTTGATACCAAGTAATGTCTAAGTATGAATGACTTGTTTCCGACAGATCTTACCAGGGGATCTAGCAAGCTAACAGGAGATCATAGTCATAGTCGATCTTTAAAATACAAATCGCTACATGACGTTTCATTTGGTTGGACATAATAACTCACACTCGAAGTATTAGAACATCAAAAGAATGATTCATTAGTTGAGAGTGAAAGGAAACAGAAAAGAACAGATACAGACATTTACAAGATGTACACACCACAAGGAAACAAATAACTCGACTGCGACTACGATAAGCATCTACTAGAGTACCCTGAAACAAGTGAACGACGGGCGATATGCAACCAGTAATACTATTGTACAAATCATTAATAACAAATTAAAACTAACCTGATAAAAATGATAGTATAAGAAAGGAAAATGAGAGTATATATTATGTCCCACAAAAACTTCTATCCCTTTCAACTTGTAGACATGATTCAATAAGTAAGATACTCACTTTAGAATCTACTAACTCTTATATAACATTATTTCCATGATCATCAACTCATTATTTTGTTACTTACCAAAAAAAAACAAAACAACCATAATTGTATAAAGTATATAATCTAAAGATTATAAAATAATGTGAACAAAAAATTTTTTTTTTTTTTTTGGAATGATTGAATATCAAAGTTAATAACAAATCTTAGAAGTTAACAAAAAGCCCAAAAAGTTAGATTGAGGAAGTAGTTATAGTCAACACTTTCTACAAGCATGTGGCATTGTCTTATTTTTAACAGATCTCAAAGTATAAATTAATAAATATTAATATTAATTTAATTATTCTTTGTTTTTAAGTAAAATTAGATATTTAGTTTAGTGTATTAAGGTCTAAGTGTCCTAAAAGCGCGCTAATAGCACATGTAATTACTTCCATTAATTCTAAACTCATACAATTAACCACTTTCTATGGATTAATTAATCAACCTCACTTTTTTCCTTTTTCTTAAAAAAAAAAAAAACGAAAAAAACACTTTTCATATGGAGGGTAGAAATGTCATTATCGAATATACTTATATGCATCTCAATCAAATTGTGACTTGAGTATCTTCAATTATCCTCTTTTTTAATTAAACCTAATTTACTTCTATTTTTATTTTTATTAATGTTTGAAAGAGAAATTTGAAAAAAAAAAAAGAACAAATTATAAATTTCTTCATTCAATTTAATAATTTATAAATTCTTTTACAAACTAATTTTGCTGAATTTACAAGCAAAATTCGCAGTAATTATTTCTAAGCATCAATAACACAAATCAACCAAATAAAAATTTAAATTATGAACAAAAAAACACATGTAAATAATTAAAAAAATTAGTACAGTAAGAACAAATTCAAGCTCTAAAACCTAATTAATCAAACATTTTCAAAAGCTAAGTAAAAAAAATTTAAATAAAAAAAAATTAAAATGTGAAATTAATTAAACAATGTACCTTAAATTAAAGGTTTGATAAGGAAGGTGTAATATGCCATAATAAACAAGGTGATGAGAATTAGGTGAGAAAGACGGTTGAAGAAAGTGTAATAATGGAGATGAAGAAAGTGGAAAAAAAAAAAAAAAGGATTAATGTTGAAAGTGAATTGTGGTTGAAGTTGGCAAGGTATGAAGTAAAATGGTTGTTTATTGTTTTTATATGTGGAAAGGAAATTTTGAAAGGCTTTCAAAGATTAAAGACTTTGGACGTCAACTCTACTATGCTCCGCATTGCACGAAATCACGTGATGTTTTAAGAATTCAATTTAGATTGTTGATTTAACCCATCCGGATTATATTAATATCAGCGTGACATAAAAGTTATGAGTTTAAAATTGGTCTATTTCTCTCTTTGATTGTAATAGTTTAAGTATTGAGTGTAGTGAGGCCTATTTATGATTCAATCTAAGTTGTAAGGTTGTGATATTTTGATCGGCAAAATAGTCTAAAACTACCTTACTATATTTAATATGATAAAATACTTGAAATAGAGATACTCGTAACTAGTTACTATTATTTTTGACAAAGAAAAAAAAGTTGATGTTTTGTTGTTGTTTAATTGATTATTGATTTATGTGATCATTCATAATTTAAAGTTGATGTGTAACACCGCTAAATATGTGTTATAGCTTAAGCATATAGTACTACTAGATAGTGATACGAGACGATTAGTCGTTAATCTAGATAGAGACTTTACAGACTTACAGCAACAAACCCAACCAGTCGGGTTGGATCAAATTTCTAGGTTATAGAGAGGTGTTTAAGTAAGTTGAAATTAAGTTATTGCATTTAATAATAATTTTTAATTATTAGATTCAATATAATCTATAGATTTTTGTTGTACTTTAAAATGGATTCACCTAGTTATATCTAACAAGTTTCAAACATTTTATAAAATTTCAGTAAAGTCTAATCAGAACTAATAGGTACATTTCAAATAAAATGATCAATTGGAATTTGGAAGCTTCATTTTTCTACATTTTTGACTTGAATTGCTAAAGCTCATGAAAGAAAGAGGGAAAATCATGTGCTCCCATTTGGAGTATAATATAGGTAAATGCTATTGTACTCGTAAATTCGCAATGAAGATGGAGATGCATTGAAATGTGACACAGACAAAGTAGGAGCACCGACCTCCAGTTGTCTGTGCTGATCCATCCTCTTTCTTGATAAATACCCTCTTAGCACGGAGTAGCTTTTTACTTGCTATATTTAGGTTTTCAACACTATATAGAGTGTTGCTTTAATTCATTTTAGTGTTTTATACTTGTATGTAATGAAAATATAGTCATATAAAATCATGTTTGATTAGTCTCGATGTATACTTTTCAAATATGTAATATATAATTTTTCCACATATATAAGTTGAGAGATTAATTTTTGAAATTGTTTATTAGGAGATGTACAATTGAATGTAGCAAGCACTATAAAAAAGAGATGGAGGGATTATAATTACCGTAATAATAGTGTAACACTAATGTACTTTGTAAAATGATAGACGGTTTCAACCAAGTTTGATTTTTAGTGTAGTGGTGATTAAAACTACACTTGGTAGAGTAAGAGGATGTGTTGAATATCGCACAACAATAATTGGAAAGAAACTGAACCTAATCACCCAAAACTAGACTTCAAATTTGACTTGACTCAATAGGTAAACGGAATAGAACACTAAAATATATGCAGTACTATGTATGGAGTATATGAGAATGGTATCACTCATGGGTCTACCTTACCATTTCCATCTTCTTCATAAATTCCACATGTCATATCATCAATTTTAGTAGCTTTCATTTGAAAGACTTAAGAATGGTTTCCCATTTCGTTGCTTTAAATTCATATGGGTTTCCTGAAATATAGACTTGGGTCCAAGGTCCATTACAAATTTACTAGCACCATTTATATTTTGTTTGACTTAATTGAAGTTGGAGCTTATATGAATGGAAATTTCCAATAGTTAATGCTGTTAACTTGTCCAATTATGCTAGATCAATTTATTGAACATTACACACATGACACGTTGAATGGTACTTGTACAACGCTACACATTGAACGGTACTTGTACAACGCTACAACAGTATCCCTCTCAACCAATCAAAGCTCAAAAAAGTAGGGAGTACCAAGTATTTTTAAACAAGTTCTCTGGACTTATGGTACAATTTAGTGTAACTTTTTTTCTTTCAATTTCTATGGAGTACTTAATGTTTTATATCAATTATATGTATATAAAAGTATAAAATTAAGTCAATTGTTTGATTACACTTCAAAACTCAATTAAGCATTTATCTCTTTATTTTGAATTTGATCAATTAGAGAAAAAGAAAGTAAGGAAGATGATAACTTTTGCTTGCAGCCATGCCATTCTCATGTACTTTGCCTACTCCTACCACGTATCTGATCATGGTACGTTTATTTTGTTAGTGCTTAGCAAATATTTGTAGTCGTATTAATAATTAATTTATCCTTTCAACTTTTATGGTTTTAATTTACAAAATTTAATCATCCATGTATCCAAGCAATCTTTGCAAGAGGGATAAAACTTCAATCTGTGTTAAATTGGTGTTACTCCAACTGTCATTTCACAAATTGTAAAGTTTTTAATACCGTTTACTCCGTATAACATTTCAAATTTGCATGATTCATATATAAATAGTGCAAAAAGTCAAGTGCAATAACTAAAAAAAACTTATAATATTACGTACTTTGCCTACTCCTACCACGTACCTGATCATGGTACGTTTATTTATTAGTGCTTAGCAAATACTTGTGCTCGTATCAATAATTAATTTATCCTTTCAACTTTTATGATTTTAATTTACAAAATTTAATCATCCAGGTAACCAAGCAATCTTTGCAAGAGGGATAAAGCTTCAATCTGTGTTAAATTGGTATTACTCCAACTGTCATTTTGCAAGTTGTAATGTTTTTAATTGATACCGTTTACTCCGTATAACATTTCAAATTCACATGACTCATATATAAATAGTGCAAAAAATCAAGTGCAAAAACTTAAAAAAACTAATAACTATTACTGAGTATTACGGTGTGAATGCAGTGAGGTACTTGATCAACACAATATTGGCATCGTTGTTTGAGAAGTCTCCAAACTTTGAGGGTGCAAATGGATGTGAACAAAAGTTGGTTGAATCCTTTTCCACCATTGAGAAAATGTGGCTTAAGGGTGATGCCAAGCTTTTGCTAGGAAATGATGAACTCTTCATTGCCGATCTTTCTCTTGTATCCGAGATCATGCAACTCCATGTACACAAAAATAAATAACTACTACACATACCTTTATTAGTAATTTAGATTTTCGGAAAAAAATAATACAAGAAGATGAGTAATTTTGTTTACGTGGTGTTACAAATGTTACATAATGAAGAAAGAAACCGAATGATAGGCCCTTACAAGAAAGTTCAACAATGGATTGAGAATGTGAAGGAGGCAACAAACCCACATTTTGATGAAGTCCATTAATATCTCTTTGTTCTTATTGCTAGTTTGAAGAAAAAAAAGGCAAATTTTTTAGGGCACAAATCGGTTCTTAATTTCTTATTCATGTGTTATCTCAAACTTAACACATTCTATTATTCTGCGACCGTACTTCAATTGTTTCTAGTTATAATATTTTCATTCAAAAATGACAACAGATCACGGTATGCTGTGGACTAGATAAGCCCATGATATTGTAACAACTAACGGATTACTAGTCCAATAAAGGTGCATGTATGCTGTACTATGGCCCAATTACAAAATCGTTACAAACACATTGGTATTCGCCAATTTAATATGAGTTTGATATTTAGCTATCTTTTATGTATCAATTACTTACAGTAACAATGTATAAGTAGTATTTTTGACAAGTCCTACAAGTCCTATCCATTTCCATTTTGAAATGACCATATGTATTGATATAGTGCTTGATCCTATGAATATCGATTGTAATCCTCCTTTTCAACTATATATTATCGTTGTGGAGGTTAATTTAGGTACTATCCTGATTAGCAAGGATACCTAATTTTCATTTTTTTTTTTCTCATTATCTTACAATATGCAAAATTTTATCCATTTGATAACCAAAAATAGTGTTCACCCCTTTTTATCCATGGTTTCCCCCCTCTTTTATAGCTTCAACACCTCATCCATCCTTTGTATTTTTTCTTCGCTATAAAATCATTGATCTTTTTGATTTTTTCAATTTGAGAATCCAATAACTACAATTCTAATCAGTTCAGGTATGTTGTCCTTTTCCCTTCTAATTTTTTTGAAATTGACGTTTTTTCTAAAATGTACTTGCAACCTAAAATACATTTTTTTAGATAGAAGAAATTTAAAAATGAGTTGAAATGATTATTTTTAATTCATGATTAAATTGTTTCCACTAATAAAATTTTGGATGGCTATATGATAATGTTAGAATTGCTACTCAGTAAAAAATGGAATGAAATTCATATATCCAAAATTATTTTAAGAATTGAAATTGCTTCTCTTCATTTTAACTAGAGCTGAAACCTGTTCGATATACGGACTAGTATAATAGTTTGTTTTAATCGTTAATAGGATTGGTCTAATTAATCTACGTGGCATGAGAATTATTAAATTAAAAAAATTATTATAAACATAATTGGTTTATAAAGAATAAGATTCTACTTGACGCTCTCAATATTCTCCAATTATTCTACTTTAGATATATGTATGTTAATTATTTACTCCAAATTTATTGTAAGAAAGGGACTCAAAATAGGAAGGGAAAAGAAAAGGTATGTGGTACATACAAATTCATAATAATGCATATTCCCTCCATTCTTAAATGTTTGATACGTTTGGAATCTTGATACTATTCATAATATGGGTTAAGTTACTTTCAATATATAAATAAAGCATAATATAATCATATGGAATCTTGTTTGATTTGTCTCAATACATACATTATTAACATCCAATTATTATAATTTTACATATACAAAACAAAAGATATTTAAGATCAAATAATTGTAATATTAATATATGTACAAGTCAAAACGCATCAAACAAATATGATCAGAATAGCCTTATGGAGATATGCCCGGCCTACACATTGATGTTGTTTCCTAAAATGATTGGAGTGCGTTATCATTTAGGAGTTATGACCCTACTCAAAATATAATGTATCCTACAACATTTAATTAATTCCCTGCAATTTATATGGTTTGTATTCACTTATAACATATACGCTCTAAACTAGTAGTTGATCAAGAACAAAGGAGCAAGCTAACTAGCTAAGCAACAAAGAAAGAGAGAAATGGCAACAGAAGTGCTCAAAATTTATGCTGATCGGAAGTCTCAACCTACTCGTGCTGTCTGCATATTTTGCAAGTATACATTACAATCTTCATTCAATTCCTTAGCTTGTTCGTTGTTCATTTTGTCATTTTATTTATTCGATCACTACTATAATCTTTCCAAATAATCATAGTATATCGATCTTACTGACTAACTAACTATTCATATCTCGTTTATATGTAGGGTTAATGGAATCGATTTTGAGGAGGTAAAAATTAATCTTTTTACTCCTGATATGGAAAACCCTGAATTTGTAGGTATGCATATATATTACTCCATACTTTTTAATTACAAGTGAGAAATGAAAATCGAATAATAATAATAATAATAATAATAATAATAATAATAATAATAATAATAATAATAATAATAATAACTCTAATTAATTGCAGCTGCGAATCCATTGAAGAAACAACCAGCAATTGCACATGGAGAGTTTACTCTCTTTGAGAGGTGAAGATAATATGCTAATTACATAAATTAATTATTTGGACTTACTTTTTTTTTTTTTTTTTTTAACTTTCTTATAATTTTTTTTTTATTTATTGATTATATATGTTTATGTACTGGTTGAATTGCAGCCATGCTATACTCACGTACCTTGCTAACTGGTATCAAGTGCCTGATCATTGGTGAGCTAATTAGCTAGCTTCAACATATATTATTAAAATCTAATATTCTACTAGTCAAACATTAATATTTCTTAATCTCAACTTTATAAAAAATAATATAACTAAATGTCTATAGTTAATTAACTCTAGGTGAAATTATATTTATAGGTATCCAGCTGATCTCCGAAAGAGAGCTAAAGTTCAATGTGTGTTGGATTGGCATCACACCAACTTACGCTCTAATTCAGGTAAGTAATGCACTATTATTTATATCAAATCATTTATCCCAATTATTCCTTTTTTTTTTTTTTTTTTTTTTTTTTTTTTTTTTTAANTTTTTTTTTTTTTTTTCTTTTTCATAAATTAGTTCAAATTGTATATATTGATTCTTTGTTATTCCATAATCAACTATACGGTAATGACATTTGGTGTTGCACTTTTGCCCTCTCCTAGAGATCATTAAGTAGGAATGATAATATAATTCGATCGAGACACATGAGATTAAAACTTGTCCATATTATGCAATTATTATTGACGTACTATACACAAAAAATTAGAATAAAATGACAGGATTCATTGGACCAAGTTTGATTAGACCATATTGATCAACAAAGATCTTCTTACCTACGCACATTTGTTCATCTTTATTTGATTGCATTATTTTAGGCCCGTGGAAGAGAACGTAACCAGAATGAGAATACATTCTCATTTCAAAGTTGCAAACTTGCAATATTATTGTTGCTAATTAGTGAATACTACTTTTCCTTTGACAAGTCAATGGCCCCACCAACCTACCATAATAATAATTTCTTTTTTAGTGCAAAGGAGCCACGAGGGCAATATAAATTACAAATAGGGGAAGGGGATTCGAACCTGTGACCTATTGTATACACGCCCTCAATCTTAACCACTAGGCCAAGATATCATTGGTACCTACCATAATATATTGAAGATCCGCTTTCATGCATGTTGTTTAAGTGTGAATGTGAATCGTGTGATATGATTATGATTTGCTCATATTGATTATGTGCCACAAAATTCAAAGTTCAAGACAAATGCTAATTATTAAAGCATTAATGTTTATGGTCTAATATTTGTTGCTTGTACTCATTTAATTTTCCTTTTCCACTTTGTGTGAACCCAGTAAAATACTTGCTTAACACAGTACTTGCACCAATTTTTGGTTTAACACCAAAACCTGAAGAAGTTGCCAAATATCAACAAAACTTGATTAAAACCCTTTCCACCATTGAGTCACTTTGGCTTCAAGGCGACTCCAAATTCTTGCTTGGCAATGACAAGCCTTCTCTTGCTGATCTCTCTCTTGTTTGTGAGATCATGCAATTTCAGGTCAGCAAAAATCAATTTTAGTTAATTATCGATAGATACAAACTATTGTAATTTTATTGGCTATACTGATCGATATATGTCTTTGGGCAGATGATGCCAAAGGAAGAAAGGAACAAGATATTAGGCTCGTCCAAGAAAATTCAGCAATGGATTGAAAATGTAAAAGAGGCAACTAATCCTCATTTCGATGAATTTCAGCAGGCTATCATTGACATAGGCAAAGCAAATAATTAATTTTGTCTCAAGTATCCTAACTAAATTTTATACTCTCTCCGTCTCAAGGTCGAATAAAGTGAAACATAAGGAGTATGTAATGTAATAAATGTATCGTGTACTATGTATCAATTAAGAGAATAAGAAACTATAGTTTATGTTACTCTCTTGTTTGTGCTCATATATCATATGTATGCATGTAGTTCACTATTATATAGACTACTGTTTTATAAGATCAGGATATATATATATATATGTGTATATCTAAAATAATAGATTTAAGAGTGACTTCTTTATTGAGGTAATACCCTAATCTATACATCTAGATCTATTAAAGGTACTCGGCTATAAATTTAAGAGTATTTCAGTGAAAATCTATGTGTCCCGTGGCACTTGGCTCAATTGAAGCCGCAATTACTGATGTGTAAAAGATGTCGGGCAGGAACAAAACAATGTGATAGTTTACATTTGTTTGTGACATTTGGACCCAATGACTATTGACTTATTGCAGTTCATTACTGTTGAATCCCATGTGATTTGCACTAGTGAGTTGTCCCATATCGGAAAAAGAGAAGATGTTGAACTAGTTTATAGGCTTAGGAGTTACTCCTCCTATTTCAAATTGGTTTTAGGATGGAATTTCTAGGTCCAATAAAGTGTCAATAATTTCATTAGCTATAGACTTGAATGTTGGACCACAATTTAATATATCGTAAGGACTCTGTTAAACATATTATGAGAAATCCGGGAATATTAATAATAAATTATTTAAATATAAAGATCTTTTGTATGTAGCATATTATTATTATTTGACGTCATTAATGAAAATCTAGTATCTTCTAAATCCACATATATACCACTCGTATACTCTCCAATTAGTAAAATCTCCAAATTGTTTCCTAAAAAAGATGAATTCCGATTTTAAGCACATTTCTGAATGGTTTATCAAACCAAAAAAAGAGGTTGAGCAATCCAAATTACAGTATCACTTAGCTCCCTTAGATCTTGTCATGCTTTCGTTCCATTACATCCAAGATGGTCTGCTCTATACTAAACCATTACATGACCACTTTTCAATAAACTCATTTGTAGATAGTCTTAAGGATTCCCTTGCAGAAACTCTCATCCACTTTTACCCTTTGGCTGGTCAGCTTGTTGTAGATTTCGACAACAACGTGTGTCGAGTCTTTGTTGATTGCAACAAAGGCCCTGGTGCTCGGTTATGCCATGCCTCGGCCTTAGACATTAGTGTCTCTGATATCCTCTCACCGAACCATGTTCCATCCGTTGTTGCTTCATTTTTCGACTACAATCATGAAGAGGCTGTAAATTATGATGGCCACAAGAAATCCTTGTTATCCATCCAAGTTACTGAGCTCGCTGATGGGGTCTTTGTGGCGTGTTCCATCAACCATTCTGTTGCAGATGGAACTTCTTACTGGCATTTTTGGAATGTATGGTCTGAAATACATTTACATAGAGCAAAAACAGGCGGAACCCATGAATTAGTCCCTGTGTCGCGTCTTCCAATCCACAAACGTTGGTTTCCTGAGGGATGTGATCTTCCTATCCCCCTTCCTTTCACAGACGAACACCACTTTATTTCAAGATTCAAACCTCCTCAACTCCAAGAGAAGATCTTCCATTTTTCATCTGAGTCAATAGCATCTCTTAAAGCCAAAGCCAATACTCAGAGTAGTACTAATACTGCTACAAATAGTAATAATAATACTGATGATAGTGAAATCTCTTCATTTCAAGCGCTGTCTGCACTGGTGTGGAGGTCAATGGTTTGAGCTAACCGCGTACCTCATGATCAAGTTCTATACAGCCACATATTTGCCAATAACAGACACAGGCTAAACCCGCCTCTACCAGAAGAGTATTTCGGCACATGTATTCAAGCAGTAACAGCAAAAACCACAGCAGGCGAACTGCTCGAAAACAATATCAGTTGGGCAGCAGCATTGTTGCATCAGTCAGTGGTTAATCTGACTGATTTAGCCGTACGTGAGTACGTAGACAAATGGTTAGAATCACCCTATTGCCACCATCATACTGATTTGCATAACTATAACAGTATAGCAATGGAACATTCGCCACGATTTAATATGTATGGCAATGAATTTGGGCTCGGAAAACCAGTTGCTGTTCGGAACGGTCCAGGAAATAAGGCCATAGGGGTTGTGTTTTGTTACCCGGGGTATGAAGGTGGAGGAAGTGTTGATCTTGAGATATGCCTTCCACCTGATTCTATGAGAGCTCTTGAAATTGATGACGAATTGATGGCTTTCGTCTCATTACCAAAGGCATAGCCACTGCCAAATTCTACTCATTATCTCATGTACTTCATACACTACTACGTATTATTGTAATTTGTTGCTTATATCATTACATTTATATTGTTTTTGTTTGTATATTTCTATTTCGTTTTAAGTAGTAATTAAAAAAATTTAATTTCGACTTCTAATTCTTACCTTAGCAAAAAATATTGAGATTGTTCGGCGTTTGGTATAAGATCTAATTAAGGATATGTTGAACCTTGTGTCTTTAAGTGAATTATCCCATGTTGAATAAACGTGAGGAGAAAAATAGGAGATCAAACTAGTTTATAGCTCTATGATTTACTCATTATATTGCTAATTGATTTTAAGCATGGAAACTACCTTCGTTCATGAGTTGGTTTGGCTTTATTTTTTGGTGCATGTATATCTCCATCCGTTTCATAGTGTTTGTTACGTTTGCATGATATAACTACCATGTATTTATGAGACTCTTAAGATTTCATATTTGCATGCCAAAGATTGCCTGCAGAATCGATTATATGTAACATCATATTGGAACACACCTCATATTGGTTGCCGCTAAAATGTTAGGTGCATTTTTATTATGTCATAACTAATTCATAGTTACAAATCATTAATTCATATTAAAAACTTTCAATCCAATTCAGTTGTTTTCAGTCGAACAGACCCTTACTTATTAATTAATCCAAAACTTGACTTATTTGTTGGACAAGTTGGCCAAAAGGTTAACTTAGGGCCTGTTTATTTCAGCCGGACTGAACTGAACCGAATTGATTTGAACCGAACGGAACTAAGCTGAGCTGAAATTTTTTTTTTTTTTTTTAATGAAAGATTAATGAATAACAAAATAAGAGAAGAGCTGAACTGAACTGAACTGAACGAATTTTAAACTGAAGTAAACAGATTCTTATTTTGACAATTTTTTGTGCTTATAATACAAGTCGATTTTAAGTATATGGTTACTAGACTCAACTTGATAAAATCTTGAGTCGAGCTCAAGTTCATTCAACCTACGTAGTATATCAAATTGAATTTTGACCGAGCGAGTCGATTCCAAAATAGGTCGCGAGTTGTCTTGTCGCATTAAACACCTCTCGTTTTGGATGTTTGTCCAAACACGTATTTGATAAACACACTCCATCACTTCCCTTCCCCACCCCCATCTCCGTCTTCATTTCCGTTGTAATATCTTAATCATTCCAAAACTTTTCTCCAATAGTCCAATCGATTGCATTCCCTAATTCAGTTCATCATCATCTTCATAAATCAACAAAGATGGCTTTGAAAATATACGCAGATCGAATGTCTCAACCTTCTCGAACTGTCATTTTATTCTGCAAGTATACATTAATAACGATTCATCATCTTTTTCTGCTAAATATTCTGCCATTTTTGTTGAAAAATTTGATACTAATTGCTTCAATTTTTTATATTGCAGGCTTAATAATATCAACTTCCATGAAATTAAGATTGATCTTGCAAAGCGCCATCATTTATCATCTGATTTCTCTGGTATTTTTTTTTTACTCCATTTTCTTATTATTTTAACAATTTGCTGCTTTAATTAATGCAAATTCAATTAATGTTGTTTGTTGGTTGAATTCTGTACTATTTGTTTTATCAAAAATTATTATTATTAATTTGTAAAAAGATTCCGAACATAACCAACAAAGTAAAACGGAAGGAGTAGTGTTTTTTAACTCTTTGTTCTGCTGTTGATGATGATGCTGTAAATTTTCCCAATTTGAAATGTTCAATTTTTACTGCGTTTTAGAGATAAATCCGCTGCAGAAAGTTCCTGCCATAGTTGATGGAAGGTTTAAACTATCTGAAAGGTAATAAATTATTAACCTTTTTTCCTCGAATTAGGCTTTGTTTACATTACAATTATATTGTTTTAACTGATCATTTACACTGACCTTTATGCAGTCATGCAATCCTTATATATATTACTTATGCATTTCCTGGAGTAGCTGATCATTGGTGAGAACCTTTTCTACCCTCACTCGAAACTGTGAATTGTTGCGTTACTAACTTATTTCTGGGCCTAAACCATCATGTTAGACTTTTGGTCCAGTTGGTACTCTAATATGTTCTTTATATAGTATAATGTGACTGATTGAGCACTTATGTACATATTGCGGAACAAAAGTTGACTTAATTGTAAATTTGAGGCAGAATTATTAGATGTATCACTCTTTGACTTACAACTCATAATTGATCAATGTTGTTATTAAAGGTATCCTGCTGATCTTTCCAAACGAGCTAAGATTCATTCGGTACTGGATTGGCATCACTCAAATCTACGTTATGGAGCAAGTAATGTTTTTATCACCTACTGTTTTTTTGTTGCCTTCGCATATTACTTCAATGTAATTGCTTTTCACATTAATTGCGTACCTCAACTATTCTGCATGAATGAGATATCAGTCGTTAACTATGATGCACATATAACATGCTGGAAATAGCAATCTCATGACGTGGCTGGTAGCCTCATGCCATTTTCCATGTTTCCGGCCTTATTTAGTGGTTGCGGCTTATAGGCTCAGTTTTCCATTTTCCATTTTCACATTAATTGCATACCTCAACTATTCTGCATGAATGAGATATCAGTCGTTAACTATGATGCACATATAACATGCTGGAAATAGCATCTCATGACATGGCTGGTAGCCTCATGCCATTTTCCATGTTTCCGGCCTTATTTAGTGGTTGCGGCTTATAGGCTTATAGGCTCAGTTTTTAAGCAGAGTATAATTTTACATTACCGTGATGACATAGGAATTTTTAGACGTCTGGGGATAGAGATGCATGTCACATTAGTATAGTGTTACCAGTGACCTGATTCTCCTATATTAAGCAATTGCAATGGGTTCTTTAATTCTTCATTGGGGTCTAAGAAAACACGAAGTCAGTGACAAAAAGTAGCTCTTGTGTTTGACAACCACATAACTTGTTAGGTTTATATGTAAGCTTTGTAACCTTTCTCTGAATGTCTTTCGACTCTTGCATCGACTTTGACTTTTAATTTCAGGTAATTGCTTAGCTGGCAATATTATGAGATATGCAAGTCTCTTCTGTAGTTCTGTGTTTAGGGCCCTACTTGTATTTCTGTCTGCATCATCTCCCCAACTAATAAAGCTTTATGAGTGTTTAGCCATTGTTTTGCTCAGGCAACTCTTTTGAATTGTCTCTTATTTCTAATGTATTTTAAGATCCACTTATAATTATATCTCCAGATGCCATAATATGTCTTGGCAAGGCCTCCTAGATTTAAGTCCATTTAATGGTCTGTGTCAATGAAGATAGAAATAATGGTCAAACTGCAATTGTATCCATTGGATGCATTTCCTGGTTTTCTGTATGAACTCTCCTCTTTCTAAGGGTGACCTCCCCAGTCCTACGGTCCTACATCACTCCCTCTCTATTCTGTCGTGTTTTCACTTTATGAATGTTTATTTGTTTTTGCCTTTTTGGGCCACAATCAAGCATAACGATTACTTGTTTCCTGCTATCCAGTGAAATATGTTTTACATACTACACTTGGCCCTGCATTGGGAAGGCCCACAAGTCCTGAAGCTGCTGCTAAAGCTGAGAAAATCTTGGATTTATCCTTGTCAACAATTGAATCAGTCTGGCTCAAAGGGAGTGGAAAGTTTTTGCTTGGTAGTTACAAACCATCTATAGCTGATCTTAGCCTTATCTGTGAGATCATGCAGTTGGAGGTGAGAACTTATGAGCCCTTTGTTTGTGTTTTGCTGTTTTCTAGCTTCAGTTTTTGCTTAAATATGCAATATAAATTCTGTTAGCTTATTAGCTCAGAGATTAAAAGAATCAACAAAACATTACTCGAATTCGGTAAAACATTCCTGTTATCTGTTATTGCTCACTACATTTGCTAGTCACGGCTCGTGCCAAGGATACAGTCAACTGCACTTTCAAAATCAACATGTTTACAGTATCATACTATTTGCATACAAATATATATGATAACATGATGGTGGTAAAGAGAGGGTTATTTTTCTGATTAAGAAGGTTACTCTGTAACTGGGAAACTGGGAACAAGAGAGATCTAGATCTGTGAGTGAGCAATAGCTAATACTCCAAATTGTCCGATACTAGATACTGCCTGTTCTATGACAAGAATTTATCATACGGAGTATATTAGGAGTGTTTATTTCTATTACGCAGTAAAAAAACATATATATGTACTATGTAGAAGTACATCGTGAGAAAAACTGCCTTATAAATTACAACTACTGTTTTCTTAGCAAATGATATTCAAATTTTCTAGAGTTTTTCAGTTTATAGTAGAGTGTGACATCCAGTTGTATCTGGTTTAAGGTTGTGGATGAGAAAGATTATGCTAGGATACTGAGCCCATACAAGAAGGTTCAAGAATGGATTAAAGCAACTAAAGCTTCAACACAGCCTCATTTCGATGAAGTTCATGCAGTTCTTTTCAGAGCCAAAGCAAAATTTCAGGAGCAAAGAGAAAATACGAAATTGCATTCCAAGATGTGAGAAACGATGCAATGTTGTGATGGCTCTTTGCTTCCCGTCGATTGTAGAGAAATTGAGAAATACTTTGTGCTTTTATAATTGTAGATGAAAATTTTATTCTTACATTATATTATATGGTAGCATTTGATCTACCAGTATGTATGAGAATTCCGTGCTATATAAGATAAAATTTCAACCTTTTTCACTCAATTCTCTTTTTCTGTAACTTCAATGCTACCAAGTATCCTTGTCTTGTGTACATCTTTCAAATAAAGAGAGTTCTGAGCATGCCGTAGCAAATATAATTTGAATGTGACCTAGAGAAAGTTTCCCTTGAGACTTTGAGAGGTTAATGGCAGTTATTGTGCCTTTTAAGTTGCTGCTCAATAGAACGATTTCTAGTGCTTCAATGGCAATGTCTGTCCTATCACCAACAGATAGCCATTAACATCAGCCACCATTAATGTCTAGAGAACTCTAACACTGATTGTAACTAATTGACCTTCTAATAAAAACTACACAGTAGAAAACCTGGTTCAGCCTATTCAATTGTGATAATTCGTCAAAGTTCAAACTACATTAAGTCAGCGTATTTACATATTCGGAATCTGGCCAACTACTCTGTAGAAGCCTGTTATAAGCTTATTCATTAATCATTATAATTACATTTTACTAATAACCTGCACATATTCACAGTTAAATTTATAGCTTACATGGTCTGTCAGTATCATAAGCATCTTTCACTCAACCCTTACTTCTTTTACTTCAAGGGTATCCAAAATCTTCGGTCTTCTATAATTCTTTAGCAATAAGGACCAACAAACAACACTAATCGATGAGGCAGCCATCGCAGCTCCTGCAACCCATGGGGGTAAGCGGAACCTAAATGAAGGGAACAAAGCCCCAGCAGCAATTGGAATTCCGAGGACATTGTAACCCAATGCCCAAATGTAATTGAAGCGTATCCTTGAGAAAGTTTTCCTAGAAAGGTCAATGGCCGTTATGACGTCTTCTAAGTTGCTCCTCATCAAAACAATATCTGCTGCTTCTATGGCTATGTCTGTCCCTGCTCCTATTGCCATTCCAACATCTGCAGATACTAATGCAGGCGAATCATTGATACCATCTCCAACCATTGCAACTACGTAGCCTCGTGCCTGCATTTATTATTCTATTAACTTTATCTGCTTACCATTCATAATCTCTTTCTTCAAAAGTGCCCAACTATATGATGCATTTAGAAAGGAAGTAGAAAGTGCACCTGTAATTCTTTCACCTTCTCTGCCTTCTGCTCTGGCTTGGCTTCAGCGATCACGGTCTCTATTCCAACTTGTTCAGCAATGGATTTGGCAGTGCCCTTGTTGTCACCAGTTATCATAATGCTTTCGACATTCATGGACTTCAGAACAGATATAACTTCAGGCGCACTTGATTTCAGAGGATCAGAAATAGCAATAACTCCTGTAACTTCACGATCAATAGATACCAGTATACCAGTCTGAGCCATGCCTTCTGCTTCAGAAAGCAATTCCTCTGCTTCTGGGGGAAGGCTGATTCCTTGGTCTAACATAAAGCTCTTGTTCCCAACAAGAATCTGCTTCTTATTGACTGTAGCCTTGACACCATTGCCACTAATAGCCGTAAAATCTGTTGCTTCTGGCCAGATTTGATTTTCTTTGTCTACTTCAAACTTCTTGGCATACTCAACAATGGCCTTTGCTAAAGGGTGCTCGCTGTTGACCTGGAAATCACACCCTAATTATTAAGATTATGAAGACTTATGATATGATTAAGGGTTTATAAGCAAAGCTAAATTTTAGTAAAAGTTATCAGAAGTGTAGAACAAGAATAATGGACCAAGATGTTTTGCATTTGTGCTCTAAATCAAGAACAAGTCAGTTATAAAGATGTGAAAGGTATCAAAGAGATGAAGTACCTCAACAGCAGCAACCATTTCATAAAATTTCTGTAGCACAATTTGTCTCAGTAATCGTGTGCTCACAACTACAGGTTTTCCTTCTGTAAGAGTTCCAGTCTTATCGAATACTATACAGCTCACCTACACAAAGTTTCAAAAATTCTAAGTAATGTTTCATTTAAGTTTCCATCAACGCTAATGTCTTATGCAAGAAAACTATTTCAAATCATTTTTGTGAAGTGGTACATACCTTGTGAGCAGTTTCAAGTGCTTGGCCTCCTTTGATAAGTACACCTTGAGAAGCACCAATTCCCGTACCAACCATAACTGCAGTAGGTGTTGCCAAACCCAGAGCACACGGACATGCTATAACCATGACCGAGATACCAAATTGCAACGCAAGCTCAAAGCTGTCCATAGATGACGGTATCCATGATTCTGGATAGCTGTGATATTTTCCAGCTAGGAACCATGTAAGCCAAGTTGAGGTTGCAAAAAGGATAACCAGAGGCACGAAATACTTTGAAATACGATCAGCAAGCTTCTGCACAGGTGCCTTGTTCATCTGTGCTGACTCTACAAGTCGTACTATTTGAGAAAGTGCACTTTCTGATCCAACTCTCGTTGCCTTAATATGTAATGCCCCGTTCTGATTTACTGTCCCTCCTATTACCATATCGCCATTCCTCTTGGGCACTGGCCTAGATTCTCCTGTTATCATACTTTCATTCACATAACTCTGGCCCCAAACTACAAAACCATCACATGCCACTTTTGCCCCTGGAATAACTTTAAGCACATCATTCTTTTGTATCAATCTGCTATCTATCTCCTTTTCACTCAGTATTTTCCCATTTGAATCAAGTGTCAGTAATGTCGCAGTCTCAGGGGCCAAGTTCATTAGCTTGGCAATTGCTGCTGATGTTTTTCCCTTAGCCAAAACTTCTAGATACTTCCCTAATAGAACGAAAGAAATGAGCATAGAACTTGTCTCAAAAAAATCTGTTCCTTCAAAATTTGTTGATGTAGCAGCTCTAAGCACAGTGTAGACTGAGTAGATGTATGCTGCATTTGTTCCCAAAGCAATCAAGACATCCATATTAGCGGAACCATGCCTTAATGCATTGTACGACCCAACATAGAATCTCCGACCAATGATAAATTGAATAGGAGTTGCTAAAACCCACCTAGTTATCTCACCAACTGTTAGTGTCTTCACAACTTTAGTGTCAAATGCAGGCCCAACAACTGGAATATGCATAAAAACCATAGAAGTCAGAAATACCGGAATCATAAGGATCAAACTCCAGAGCAATGATCGATAGTACTGCTTGATTTCTTCTTGTTTATGAGAATCCCTTCCTTGTTCTTCAGGATATATCATAGCCTCGAGAGACCCTGACCCTGTTGACTGAATAGCTTCGATGAAGTCTCTAGGTCCGGTAACATCAGACTTGTATGAAACAGATATTTTATGGAGTTTTGGATCGATGCTAATCGATTGTACACCTAGGAATTTTTCAAGTGAGTTCTCAATCATTTCCCAATCATTGACATTTCTTATTCCATCAACTTTTAGATGAACTTTGCATCTATCTTCTCCTGTATTGATAAGTATAGCTTCAAACCCGCTGTCTTCTACAGCTTCAAGTAGTTCATTGTAAGTGACTAGTTTCGGGTCATAGTGAATTTCTGCCTCTTCAGTAGCTAAGGCAACTACTGCTGTTTTCACACCATTAACCTGTAGGAGATTAGCTTCAATGGCATTTGCACAAGAAGTGCAAGTCATTCCTCTGACGCGTAACCGGCATACTTGATTGCTTCCATCACTAACTTCATCATCAATCACTGCAGCCTCAAAGCCAGCATCCTCAATGGCTTCAACGATTTTTTCTTTCTATACAAAATAATGGACAGTCATGTTTTGATCAGCATTATTCAGCAATGATAAAATTATATTTGAACATTTTCTGCTGCATAACACATTATATAAGTTGAGTGTAACAACAATCTTTTACATAAGGTTATTATTTATTTATTTATTTATTTATTTATTTATTATTACTACTTGTTTTATCAATCACTTTCTAACAAACTTTAGTTTTCAATACAACAACGCATTAAGTGTATGCATACCAAGACTAATAACATAAATTTCGAAATTAAAATTATATCATCTCCATATACATACGGAGTATCTATTTCTAATTTTCAAGAAGTGTTAAATTAAACAAAACAAGAAAGAAACAATTATAGATCGACTTGGTGACCCCATGACCAAATATCCATTTGCCCCCCCTATATCTCTTCCATGTGACACGAATATTTTTTTCGCCAATTTCCTATGACCCAAAATGAAGTATGGAGTATTTGTTAAGGAAAGCATAAAAATCACAAATACACAATCTAAAGATGGTGAGGATATAATCTTGATCATATGCCATGGTAGTGATTAAAGGTCAAAAGTGGGAAAGAAAAAATTACTGAATATTAAACTTACAAACATTCTCAACTTTATGTCTCGTTTCTTTTTGTTTAGAGGTAGTGGTGTTAAAAAAAATCTATCACAGGTATTGAACAACGCGTATAAAAAAAAAAAAAAACTAACCAATTAAAATACGGAGTAGATGACATTCATAATCATCGAAACTACCTTTTAGTTCTTTTAGTATATTAGTGGTGCTTGTACAAATTACGATCATTTATTCATTTGGGCCAAATCTTATTCAATTCACACATTTAAGTTCTTGAAGTCAAAGATTTTAAACTGCTTCACAATATTTAATAGAAAGAGTGGAAGAAGTCAAAGATTTTCATCAAGATTTTCATCAACTATTTAGCTTATAGGCTTGCAGCTACTAATCTATTACAAAACTAGCTAATTAAACTAAGGATTTTCTAATACTGGAACCCATTAATCATATTAGTCTTGACAGAGGAATTTTTACAAAGGATTATGATTTTTGCAAAGGATTAATCATATTTTTTAATGTTTAAGTAGTTACCTACTAGTCTATGAGACCAATTTATGTACCTGGAGTAGATGAAATTAATGTTATCTTATTCGTATGGCTTAAATTTAGTAGAAGTACTTATTATCCCACTTGACTTATTAGTCAATTTAAATTTCACTTTACTCTAGCTTAGTGAAATCAATTTCTTTATGTCTACCTTCACCTGACCTCAACTACTCCATCCGTTTTGTTTTCTTTTTTACTTGCTACATTATTGGACAAAAATATGTAATTTCGATCTGGAGAATTTAATTTTCCTTGAATTTAACATTAAACACAATAGAAAATAAATTTAAACAGTAACATAACTATCAATTAAGGAGTAAAACAATTGTAAATTTATTTTCTTAGCCACATACCTATCCTACAAAAGTCAACGGGGTAAAACTAACAACCGGTGAAAGCTAATAATATATATAAAGATCTCCCTATCTAGTATGAGTATCAACTTCTAATTCTCTCAAGCAAACAGAATAACCTATTATAAAACAGCAACAAAAAACTCAACTACTACATATTTTTCAACTACTTCAGCAACAAATACATGTTGACGTTGGCAAACATAATTTTTACTTGATGTCAATATCATTATATGGAAAAGAAAATCTATAGAAATTAAAAATCATTACTTCATAATTTAGTTTTCTTCGGAGTACAAAACGTTCAAAGGAAAACTGTTGAAAGCTAAATAAAACAATTATTAAATAATGCATATAAGAATTCTCACGCATTTCCAAATTCATCATTTTTTTTTTCCTAAACATACATGCATGTTAGGACTATTTCAATTAAAAGTAATCTAATGATTGAAGTTCAACAATAGTTAATATACTCTACCGTCAAACACCATGTAAAACTTATGATTATACGTGTAGACTTTTTATTGTGTTGATGTTAAGTTACCAAAAAACTTTGTTTTTTTTTTTTTTTTGACATACTTGCTTACTTTTCATAATTTTAATGTTAATAAACGATAAATAAAATATAAAAGATGAAGATGAACTTACATCAACAAAAGAAGGATAGAATATAACTTGAGCCCTATTATTCAAAACATCAACAATAGCCTCTTGAATACCCGTAAGTCGCTTAATAGCTTTCTCAACAGAAGCAGCACAAGCAGAACAAGTCATTCCTATTACACTAAACAATGCTTTATTTGTTATTAACCTTTCACTGTCTTCGATTTTTTCTTCCTTGGGCGACACCGTTTTCGGATACCTCGGCATCAAAGGATACCGAGGTCTAGGCGTTAAATCACTTCTGCTAGTAGTATTGCATAATATGCTCACTAACCTCGTCATTTTTTATTTTCTCCGTATTTGTCTTTCTCAAAGCTCTTGATACTATGTGAAGATAATAATTGAATGAGTGTGTAAACTCCGATACTTATAGAGGTAATCTAGGGATATTACAGTCTGTTGTATAATTACATAATTGCCCATAGACATTCTCCTAGCTAACTCCTCTAATATCTATCATTTCTGTTATTAGGGGAAAGGAAAAGGCTATGAGACCTTACAAAAATCTACTTTTTAATAAATAGTCCGTAAGTCCGTATTAATTTCAAATTGATATGTTATTATTTTATTTTTTTAGAGCAAGAGTACAAGGATCGATTGAAAATATTTTAGCCAATTTTATGTAGCACAAAATACTTGCTTAGGAAAGCAATTAACAATTAGTGGTAGTCAATCAACATCACTAACCAAATTTTTGTACATCACTAACCAACATTAGTCACATAATAATCACATACATATTGATTTGGACATTTTTCCCACAATATATTTCATGTATGTATTTTATTATTTTTATTTCTATTTTTTGACGAAATATGTCATGTATATTGCTTGCTCTAGTTTTTATTTATTTTATATTTTTAACTTTTTGACTACCAGTAGCACCATCAATAAGTACAAATAAGGAAAAGTAAATTTACAAAAACAAAACAAAATCCATTTTTTCCCTTATGCTTAAATCTAAGTAGTTGGCCAATCAAAGGTAACATGTAAATAGTAAAACAAAAGTCAATGGTTCCGATAAAAAGAAACAAAGGTAAAGTTAATTACTAGCTTCTAAGGTTTGCTTATTGATCAATGATTATTTACCTTTGTCAGTATTCTTTTCTTTTGTAGGTTCTTTAATTTCTTCTCTTGTTCCTTGCTTAGTTTGCACATATTTGGCTATAAAGTATAGACCCTACCATAGATTATTAACAGATATAGTCATATGGTATGTTGTGTGCTTGTGTTTATGTCGTGATGTCTATAAGCTTTCAAACCTAACTCGTACTCTTCATGCCTATTTATGTTGTTTAATTTACTTTAATTTGTATCTATTTTTTTTATAGACTACAAATGCATATAGCTATTTTCAACCATTCCGTCATATACAGAAGATTCCATATGTGAATAAAAAAAAATTAATATTAAGAAAGTAATACTCGTATAATACGTACACATCATTATTTGTTACTAGTATACTAATACACGATTGACATTGTTGCTAGTATACTAGTAAATTAACCATTTTTAATTAGTTAATTTGCTAATTTACCTATATTGGAAATATATAATTAGCAGAATCCAAGTCACTACAAACAAATTGTGAAGTCAATGAATTGTATTCTAATTCTCCCAATCCTCATATCATCTTCAATTTCAACGCTCTCATTTCTGCATACCAAATGTTTCACTTAAGTTCATTTAACGACTAATTAAGAAAGTAAAGACGTAGAGTAGGTGCCTTTTGAAAATCGTAATTGAGAGAATATTACTACAACGTTGTTAAAACATCAACTACAACAACAACAACAACAACAAAAAGTCAAACTTCTACAACAACTAAACCAAAGGCTTAAAAAAACCAAAATAGAAAGAAAAAAAAAATGACTTACATGAACAAAAGCAGGATAATAAGCAACTTGAGCTCTATGATTCAAAACATCAACAATGGCCTCTAGAATCCCAGGAAGTCGCTTAATCGCCTTTTCGACCGAAGCAGCACAAGCAGAACAAGTCATTCCCTTTACACTAAACAATGCTTTGGTTGATTCACACAACCTTATTAAACCATCACCATCTGCTTCCATCTTTTCTCCCTTGGATGACACCGTTTTCGGATACCTTGGCATTGAAGGATACCGTGGTCTAGGAGACAAATCACTCCTACTACCACCACTATAACATAATATGCTTACTAACCTCAACATTTTCGATTTCGATTTTTTCTCTCGACTTCTTTTTTCATCAACATCTCTGCTTTTTTCCTGTTTTGTGCTTTGTTTCTTGGTTTTTGGTGTTGTTATTGCTTTGCTTGAAGTATACATGATAATGTAGAATGAAAGCGAAGGTTTTTTTTAGATACATATATATAAATATAAAATTTTAGTCTATGAATATTTATGTTATTAATGAGTGGATCGAAGATGATAATTGATTTGGAGTAAGTGTAAAGTAAAACGAAAAAGTGACTAATGAGTTATGTTTCGTACCTAATTTGAAGTTTACAGTTTATTCTTTTATAGTTCAAGATGAGGTACTTAAAGTACTTTGTTCTATATATGGGTTAGGAATTATTACTGATACGTACTCGTATTATTTAATTAATAATAGTAATTATATTTATATTCCACTAGTGCAATTTTCCCCGCTTTTAATACGACAACATCATGGATTATCTTTTATGGAAACTCAATATATATATATACGATGCGTACTTTGCATTTGGTGACACAAGAGGTTTGAAACATTAGTTGAAACAACATAAACTATTAATGAGGTGCGCGCATTGAAATGATATATATGTGAATAACAAAGTGTTCACGCACACCATCAAATCAAAGGGGTGCAATAGGTGCGGTCCTGTTATTTCCATGCTATTAACACTGCACCAAGCCATCTTAACGATGGGTAGTGAATGACATGTGAATTCGGTATACATTATAGTGTTCATATTTGAATATATTTACATTTTGTATCACTTTAATTTAGGCTATAATTATCACGCATCATCAAGGATAAACTTTTAATCATGCATTGTGCATGCGGTGGTGGTACACTACACTTTGTTATGGTTTATGACAAGGTTTTGAGGTGGACATAAAAGTGCATTTGGGGTGCTCATTAATCAGTTTTGAGTAGTGTCTTAGATTGTCTAGACATTTCGGAGTATTGGACAAAACCAAACATTTTAGTTTTATTTGCCCCCACAAACTAAAAAATTTTAATCTCTTATATTATATTAGTAGACAATAATGTTTAGATTATATGAGTGAAGGATTTTTTTTTTTTTTTCGTTTTATAAGTGGCTGGACAGGTGGTAAAAACCGATCTATGATCTCATAAAATCAGAAAAAAAAAAAAAAAAAAAAACCGAAAAATTAAAAAAATTAATTNACCGAAAGCTTTAATAAATTAAGTTTTTTCTCACTATCATATGTGTGCATTGTGCCGCAATAGTGGTAAATAGTAATACATTATTCTCATTAAATATATACAAGTGCTTTCTCCTTTGATCTTGTCATGCTACGAACCCACTAGTTGGTCGAGCTACAAATATATAATATGCTAATTAATGGAAATACTAAACCACTGCTTCAAAGAAACTGTTTTTGGTTGACTACATTATACTAAAACAAAATACTCCACAAGTCAACCAATTCAATTAGTGTATCAAACAAGACAAATATAAGATCTAACCCAATAAATGACTCACATTGAATCATTAATGTTAAATATATAAAATTTTTTGGTAACGGGTTTATTATATATAGAATTCAGAAAGTGAGTCATATCACTTCAACAATGAGTTGTTAATGTGATGTTTGTCAAAGCTTGTAGATCTATTACGCTTACAAAGTTACAATGACTTTACCTAAAAAAATGATGATTAAAGAAACCATTTTCTTTTGACTATTTTATAAAACATTTTTTTTCCTGCTCTCAAAAAAAAAAAAAAAAAAGAAAAAAACAAAAAAAAAAAAAAAAAAAAAAAAAAAAAAAAAAAAAAAAAAAAAAAAAAAAAAAAAAAAAAAAACACAAAAAAAAAAAAAAAACAAAAAAAAAAAAAAAAAAAAAAAAGCAACAAGAAAAAAAAAACATAGGTTTTTCAAAAAAAAAAAAAAAAAAAAAAAAAAAAGGAATGAAATGGAAATGTCATAAAGCATGCACTCTTTATCAAATGGCAATAAAATCTGTTAAAGGAAATGGTATAAAAGTTTATGATAAAAACATTAATTAAAATTGTAAATGAAGCAAAAGTGATAATGGTTATTTGGTAAAGTTATTATTCGTGATTCACAACACATCATAACCCATTACAAGGCTGTATTAGTTAATGGCTTACGTTATTTTAATTTGACAAGTTTTCTTCCTAAAATAAGCTTTTATACATAGGTTTTATTTGCAAAGGGCAACTCTTCAATTGTTTTTTTTTTTTTTTGGTCTCTTTACATTCTTTTTTCCTTTTCCATTGAAAAACACAATTGGCGTGTTCTTTATATCTAGATTTTTTTTTTTTGCACTTTTTCAACGTCATTCTCATTGTTTTATGTATTCGGGTTTTCTCCATAAAAATTGCTTTTAGACAAGTTTTATTTGCAAAAGACAACTTTTATGTTTGTGTTTTTTTAGTGACGTTTTGTTATGTCATTTTTGTTTGTTTACACTCTCATTTTCTTTCCATTAGAAAACACAATTGGTGTGTTCTTTTCACCTAAAATTTTTCTTATTACTTGCGATATTACTTATTATGTATCCCAATTTTACTATTTATTTAATGTTAATTTAAAATTTTCTTTTTGTACGATTTAATTTCTATCTTTGCCTTTGTATTTGCAACTTTACTATTAGGCAGAAACATTTTAAGGAGTTGATTTGAGAATGTTGTACATAATCAAATTCATTACTCCATATCTAACTTTTTAAGAAAAACAAATATAATTTCTCTTTCTCTCTTCTAAGTGTTAATTAAGGAAACTATTTAATTAACTTATTGACTTGACGGTTTACATAACTATCCTATGATGTTAATCTTTTAGATAATGAAATGGGTCTATACTAGATTTTCCAACAAAATATGAAAATATATACATTGGAAAACAAATATTTTCATCTTTGTTATTATTATTTTTTTTCCCCCCCACTAGAGATTATGAGGTTTGAGTAATTTGTATTACTAATAAGCTAATTAACTTACTAATATGCTTTCATAGTCAGAATTCAGAAGACACCTTAAAGTTGAACTTGTGCAATTTCCCCACTACTCCACTAAGAGTTGTCAAATGATGTTCACTTCGTGTTCACTTCTTAGGGCCTATTTACTTCAGCTTAAAATCCATTCAATTCAGTTCCGTTCAGTTCAACTCTTCTCTTATTTTGCTATTCATTAATCTTTCGTAAAAAACTTTCACTTCAGTTCAATTCCAATTAGTTCGGTTCAGTTCAACTGTTTTTAGTTGAAGTAAACAGACCCTTAATATATATATATGTGAATATGAATAAGGAAAAAGACAAATAGTTAATTATCAATTTCTCCACTAATTTACTTATTGCAATTTTCAGCAATTATGCGTAGTACTTACTAGCTATTTTGCCAACACACGAAAATAAAGGTGTTGGTCTTGTTTCATCAAGTTTTTAGTAGAAAGAATATTGTCGACCAAAAAAATTAAATAAGTTGTAAGTTGTAACCATGTTTTAGTAGTTAATTAGTATAATGTTCAAATTCAAAGTGAATGACGAATTTTGCCCACAATTGTATAGGAATGTGATCTTTGAAGTAAGTAAAGGTTAGCATATTTCTTAAAGTAAAATTCCAATGTGATTAGAGTATAAGTGTATTAGTGTATAACATTATCTCCGCTTATATAATATGGTTGAGTGGGACTAAGAAGGGAACTACTAATGTGCATACACTAATCTTCCACTAGAATATATTTACTACGGACTTACGGAGAGTAGTACAAACTTTGGTTAGTTAGGGAAGTTTTAATTGGTTATAACAAATAGTTAGAGGTCAATATGGAGTAGTCATCTAACTTATTATTAGTACGCTACGACTTTGACAATAACATACACATCAAAACAATTAAGAAGAGAGTGAAAGTGGGGTAGTTTAAGTGGTAAAGTATTCCTCCTGGTTTCTGGAGATCTTGAGATCGATTCTCACCTTTGCCCTTGTGGCGAGTGAGATTCATTTTAAACTCTAATCTCAAGATACGACTTAGGGAGTACAATTTTATTATCACTTTGTGGGTCTGCAAGTCTGCAATGTACAAGCATTAATTTTTTTATTTTTTTTATCTTTTTTAATTTCCTTCTATAAATCACCAAGTTTTGTTAATAGTACCGTATTGACTTATTCTTGTATTTTGACAGGAGAGCATATACAAGTATACAACAACTAACATAAAGCAGATCAGATAGCCAGATATAGAAGTCAATATCAAGATTGTTTAAGCTTGCACAAGAGCAAACAGACAAACAGTCACTCACCAATTTACAACATATTTGCATGAACTATATAACAGCAGTAGCTAGCCACCCCATATTTACAAAATCAAAACTGCAAAGTGCACAAATTATAACATCTACACATTTGACTTAGTAAATAACAAAATACTTTGTAAAATTAGTCATATTCATAGCCTATAGTACAAGCTAAGTCATATTGTCACTCAACTGTCAACCTTTATTTGCTTAACCTCAAGATTGTCCAATTTCTTTGGCCTTTTGTAATTCTTCAACAGTAGAGACCAGCAAACAACACTAACCGATGATGCGGCCATAGCTGCTCCAGCAACCCATGGTGGTAACCGGAACCTAAACGATGGGAACAATGTCCCAGCTGCAATGGGGATTCCAAGTATGTTGTAACCCAATGCCCACACGTAATTCAGACGTATCCTCGAGAAGGTCTTTCTTGATAGATCAATGGCTGTTATGACATCCTCTAAGTTGTTCTTCATCAGAACAATATCTGCTGCTTCGATGGCTATGTCTGTCCCTGCACCGATTGCCATTCCAACATCTGCGGCCACTAATGCTGGTGAATCGTTGATGCCATCTCCTACCATTGCAACTGTGTAACCTTCAGCCTGCATTTTTCTATCAGTCAAACACTTTGGCTTGCATATGTGATTGAAAGATTTGCAAGAATAGTTGTAGAAAATATATATACATGTTTGGTAATTATGCTACATGTAGTCCATATGTAACTTATCTATATGTGAAATAAATAAAGCTGTCAATTTATTTTACCTGTAATTCCTTGACTTTTTCTGCTTTCTGCTCTGGTTTGGCTTCAGCAATCACGGTCTCTATACCAACTTGTTTAGCTATGGAGTTTGCCGTGCCCTTGTTGTCACCAGTAACCACAATGCTCCTGACTTTCATTGACTTAAGAATCGATATGACTTCTTGTGCATTAGGCTTCAATGGATCAGAAATGGCTATGACTCCTGTGAGAATGCCGTCAATAGACACCAAAATACCAGTTTGAGCCATATCTTCTGCTTCAGCAAGTAATTCCTCTGCCTCGGCAGGGATGGAAATACCTTGGTCTAACATCAAACTCTTATTTCCCACAAAAATCTCTAGGTCTTTGACCATAGCCTTAACACCATGACCTGTAATTGCGACAAACTCTTTCGCTTCAGGCCATATTTGATTTTCTTCATCTCCTCCAAACTTCTTAGCATACTCAACGACGGCCTTTGCTAATGGGTGCTCACTATTTATCTGCCAAAATAGAACCAATAATTATTAACAAAAGTTGGTGAACTACTGGTGAAATACCCTTTGGTAATTTGGTTGCAATTGATCTTATTGGAAAACAACTTAATCAAGTAAATCCTACATCATTTATAGTACTTAAACTCTTAAAGTAACTCAATTTCTAGATAATACGATGACACCATGGCTAAACTGGAGACATATAGTAACATAAGACTGAGATTAAAACAGGAATTAAGCACGTGAATACTATTATTATTGGAAGGATGAAGTACCTCAGCCGCAGCCACCAGTTCATAAAACTCCTGAAGGACCATTTGTCTCAGGAGTCGCGTGCTCACAACTACAGGCTTTCCCTCTGTGAGCGTTCCTGTTTTGTCAAACACAATGCAATTTACCTACAAAGAGCACAAGAAAATTTTATCACCATTTCATTAAATTTCAGCTCTGCTGTCGTTATAAATTGCAATGTTGTACTCATACAACAGTAAGATGCTTAGTACATGGTACATATCAATAGAGGAAATCATCATGAACCATAAAAATACAGTGCCTAATGGAAAAGTTGGATACCATCACAGCATCAATTGTAGGTCTAGAGACAACTCACAACTCGATGATTTTAAATTTCAAAAAACAAGAATTTTTCTTTCGTTTTTTTTTTTTTTTTTTTTTTTTTTT
>PYUH01000036.1:1308127-1379927 GCA_016808085.1 Suaeda aralocaspica
GAAGGAAAAGAACAGAGTATCCAACTCAAGAAATTTAGCAAGTCACATACCACAATCTGCTGCAATCTTAAACAAGCCTCGATACTAAAGTATTCATACCCTCAACAGATAAACTATTTTATATATAAAAAAGTTAAACCACTTGCGACTGAGAAAAATGCTGAAATAGAAATGTTACTTAGGGTGTTCCATTACCTGTGCCATTCCCGTATTTGCTATTCCACCAGAGAGCTACTATAGACTAACCCATCTGCAGTATTACATTTGCATAGCAAAGTCTCCAGTGATGCAGGCAACACTGGAATCAGATAAAGATCTTAGCATCCAACTCTGGCTCACTACCATCATCCCGGCGTCTGAGGTATCAACACCTTCCATTGTCTAAGTTGTTTTCGTTATCCCCTCACCACCCGAGTGAGCATCATCAAAGTGGGTAATTACTGATGCGTCCTCTATATGAGAATCAGTTGAGCATCCTGGTTCCCCATGAGCTTTCAAAGCATCTTCTTCAAGTCTATCTGTTCCAGGATAGATGAAATATCTCCCTGCAACATCAGTCCCATGTAACCTCCTTATTCTCCTCAGACCCCTTGATGACATGCCTATCATCAGAAGTCTACCATTACACTCAGCTCCATGTCAGCTTCTCCTTCAGTATATGTCATGACATCTTCCTGCTATCATCTTGACAGACGCTTCATACACTTCACGTCGAGCTTTCCTTCTAAGAAACCTTCTATGGTGCTTCGACTGACAGCAGGCGCCATCACCCTCATCATCATCATGTGTCCTAGAGATGCATCATCCCATCGCCCACCATCTTACCTTCAACCTTACTCTCCGCTTTTTATGTGATAGTCTCGCTGTGTCTCCTGGACCCATCAGCACCCATTCACATCTCACAACATTTCCAACAAACCATCTTGCAAAACTAACCCGTCCTCAACGGGATTTGCAAGCTCAAATCCTTCAATGGTAGATCCTACGAATAGGTCCCGCACACATCTCCCAACCTTCCAACGCCTCCACCACTGCAAGGTTCGGACAGTCCACCACACCGGCAAATCTTGTTTTCTGCCAATCTCCTCACATTCAGACATAAATTGGAGGTGGTGTGTCCCTAAGATGACTAGTCCATGAATTTGAGCCTCCATTGTAAGTTAATGCAATTAGCTTAAGATCAACACAAAGAGTTGTAAATCACCCGTTGCTCTAGCAAAGCATAACGGAAACAATACAGAAAAAAAAAAAAAAAAAACCCATCATAATCCACACTAATTGCAAACCTTAAACTACTGAATTCATACAAAAATCTAAACTTTACTATAAAAATGACAACAATGATCATAAAACATAGGAAATCTCAAAATTTACGCAATTAAAATCATAAATTAAAGCCAAAACTAAAAGTGGGTATTCAATAATACTCAAAAATCAAATTCATACAAAATGATTGAACAAACAAGTCACACAAACCAAACACCATACAATACAGATAAAAATTAGGAAAATTCACAAATCATCAAATTAAACCCACAAATTACAAAAACACAAAAATGGGGTATAATAAAAAAAAGGTCCAAATTACTAAAACAAATCAAGAACACACCTTTTTAAGAGATTCAGGGGAAGGTTCAAGAGTATCACAGAAAAAGAAGAAGAAGAGAGACGATGACGAGAAGTGGGGTCACGAACTTCATTGATGACGTCAGAAACAGAAACGAATTTATCCAGCAAAAGAGGAAAGTGTTTGTGGGAGCCTGAATAATAGCGTTTGCATCAACAACAGCTAAGCTATGATGATTTAGAGGATTTGTATTAGAGGTTTCGAAGATTTAGTGGGTGTTTGAGGTTTTTGAGGTGGGGTTTCTGGGGTTTTTTGACTAGTTTGACCAACAGGGTTGATGATAATATGGTGGTTGAGATTGTTCTGGAATTTGGGGGTTGACCATGTTGCAGGTAAAGAAGAAAGAAGGATAAGCGGGAAAGTTTTGATGAAACGATCAACCCTAATACAGGGATTTTAGAGTATTTGTGTTGAATGTTTTGAACTTTTTACCCGTGTATTCAATATCACTCTGTTTCATCGTTAATTCAACGGATTTATAAAGTAGAGAGTAAAAATATCTAATCGTTCGTTGCCATTAATGTGAACAAGATGTTATATACATTATATTTATGCTGTATTGTACCTTAGATATTTGCATACATAGTCTCATATTTGTAATTTGTGTTGATTAAGTAGTATTTAAGTGGCTAATTTTTTTTTTTCGATTATGATATTTTGGACTAAATTCTTATTTCATGGTCTTGCGGCTTCAAAACATTTAAAAAAATTAGACATGTTCAAAGTACAAAGTATAACGGATTGCACTAACTGCATACTTTGGTGTTACTTTTCATGCTCTCTATTTTTTCTCCCTATAAAATACTCCTATCTTCTATTTTTCTTGCAGCATCTAATCATAAACCATACTCATAAGCAATTAGGCTTTGCAAAAAGCAAATAACAAATGCATGGCATTCACAATGGCATTAGGCCCACACGCCACATATGTATAGTGAGTGTGTTGAGCTGAGTTGCCCGATGTCAAGGTCAAACTTTAAGACTTCCATCAGCGTGGGCTAACCCACGAGAAAATTGAGTCGGTTTCATATAAGACCTTCAATCAATTGACTAGCAATCTACCATGATTTCATTTGGGGGTGTCCATTGACCTAAGGGTTGTATTTGTAATTTTAGCGTACTATTTTTTCAAAATCTTGACGGAAGCTTTCGAAAAGCGTATACCTTTTGTTTATAATTTTTGAAGGACTTTTTAGGAATTCTGGATCCATCTCATTTTCTCTCCAAATTTCACCCACTTACTACCTGGGGTGCCGCAATATTTGTTTTGAAACCTTTAAAAACTTGTTGTATTTTCTCTTTAAATGATTCCAGAAAAAGGGGCCTACAAGTTTCTAAAGGCTCTCTTTTACCTTCACAACTCATCATGTAAATTTTTTGACAATTTTTTTCTCGGCCTAAAACTTCCGAAAATATAAATTTATGCCTTTGTTTCAAATTTTTGGAAGGCTATCCAAAGCCCCATCTTGTTTTGCTTGTATTTCTTCCACAGTGTTAAAGCTAATTCTAGGACCCCCCATTCTCAATTTCAATCTTTAAAAACTTGTTCTCTTCACTATTAAAATAATTTTTTGAATAGTTTTTTCACTCTCTCGTGACTCTTCTGATGACCATTTGAACCCTTAAAAGCTGCTGCTCGAGGCCCTTGTGATCATAGGAACACATTATATTTTTCGGCATTTTTTCAACCCCACGAAAAATATGAATATGGCTTTCATTTTCAGCATCCAAAGGTCTATACCCAACCTTCAATCTTTTTTTTTTCGCCTTGTATGTCTCGCAGTGTTGTAGCTAACCTTGATGTCTCACACTTGTTTTAAAGCCTAAAAACTTGCTATCTTTCCTCCTCTAAACAATTTCGTAAAGGGCTTACCAGTATTTCGTTCTTACGGGACTTGTCCTTTTTACCACTCGACTCTTAAAAGCTACTCAAGAACCCTTTTGATTATAGGAGCCATTATAAAATTTCGGTAACTTTTTCCCGATACCTTAGAACCTCCAACACGTGAATTATACAACCGTCTTTTTTAATTCTGAAAGGCTAACTCAGGTTCCGTCTTGTTTCCACCTTGTATTTCTTCCACATATTAGAACACACAGTAAAATTTCAATTCATCAACAATTTTTTTTTTTTTTTGAGTTCCATATAAACAATGTTATTGTAAGATATTTGTTTTTTTTAAGTTTTTTGAATTATTTACTTTCATTATAACATTTCTTGATTTTAAATCGCGTTTTTCCTTTCCCTAACGTTTTCATTCGAAACTTTAATGGTGTTCGTGCAGCTAATATTGATGATCAGGAGGGCTTGGTACTTGGGGAAGTTACATCTTATATACTACTTACATGCTTAAGCAGGGGTGCCACCTCAAGCTAGTCATTTTCATCTGACACAGTGAACACTCACTTTATTTTGTGCCCGTTGATTATTCCACTAGCTTCATCTTTTCAATGGGGCCTTAGCTGTGCATCAACTCTTAGCAAGTTTAGCTGTAAGCCTGTAACTGATTAAGTCTTTTTTAAGCACACCCTTACTAGCTACTTACTACAGGCTGGACCGCTGGAGTAACTACTACTGGACTGCTTTTAATCAGAGTGAATTAAATAGATTATCTTTGGGAAAAATTAAGCATTATATATATATATATATATATATGTCATGGCAAAAGCATTATATACTTGAATAATGTATTCCAAGATCAAGCATACGTCTAAATATATGATCATGTAGCCATGTAGTTAGGATTGTAATGAAATGTTTGATAAACAACTGTTATTAGCTCTATCTGAGTTAAATTATTTCCAACCATAAGGCTAAAAGCTCCTAATAATATGACCTTTTTAGTATTTTTTTTTCGGGGGTAATCAGTTAATTAACATTTGTTAGAAAATATTATGTTTATATGGGGGCATTTTTAATTTTTGATGTATGTAGGGTAGTATTTTTAGGGGTTATATAACAAGTATTTTGAAACTTGTGGAATCTAAAGACGAAAATACCCTCAATATTTTTTTAGTTATGTTTCTACATATATTAACCAACAACTCCCCTTTTTTTCACTCTAAAATTCTCTTTCAAAACTCTTAAGCCTTGATCTTTTGAGCTGATCGAACAGAAACTGAATCAAATATAGTATTATGCTAATTTCAACATCATAAAATAGTCTGAATTAAATTGCAATAATTGAAACAAACTCAAATTAAAAGAATAGTCCTACTCACAATAACCCTCCTAATACATAAAACCTTTGTGGTAGTCCAATCTTTCTAATATCCCCATCTGTAGCTAACAATCCCAACTCTCAATTAACTGATGTATGAGAATATTTCAATCAGATCCCTAGCTTCATATTGATCGACTAATCACATGCTATATGTTCCCCTAAATTCTTTGTCACATGAGGTGAATGTACATCAGTGTAGAAAGTTGCTTTTGCATGTGGTACGGTAATTTTTCTAATGTGACTTGAGATTGGGATGTCTTATGCCACTCATGCAGCTAGTCATGCTCACTACTTTTATTCTTGAGGATATTCGGTCATACAAAAAACTTATACCTTCAGTTCATGGCTCTAAGGGGCCCTGTTCTACTCCAACTTAAATCCTTTTAGTGCAGTTCAGCTCTATTCAGTTCAGTTCAGCTCTTCTTTTATTTTTCTATTCATTATCGTTCATAAAAAACTTTCAATTCGATTCAGTTTCAATCATCCAGTTCAACTGTTTTCAATTAAAGTAAACAGGCCCATTGAAGCTAGAGAAATCATGCATGATCGATGTCCATGAACAACTACGAGTAGTATTAACTGCTTCATTCATAGAAAGTATTTTGAATATTTATAATTTTAAAAAAGCGTTTCTTTAATTTAGAATGGATAAAAATAATTAAATGAATTGAACCTTGTTTCGAAAACATTTCGCAGGTCATTCAAGTTAGTTTGTTATGACAAGCCGCTACTAATTTTATGATATTTTTCCTTTACATCTACTTATTGATAAGCTGAAGTAGGTAATTAAATATGATACGACGGAGTATGATACTACTCCGAAGTACGTATATTGAAGGCACTAACATATTTCCATTACTTTTAATTTGCTTTGTTTGTTTGTGAGACAATGGTTGTCACTTATTTGTTGTAACTACCATATCAATCTCCAGATAAGAGATGGGTAAAGTATAGAAAGCTACTAATTACAATTAATTAACCAATATGCAATTAATTAATTCGTATGATATCTCCCGTATGTTGCCTGCTGGGTATCAATGCATGGCCCTACGCATCACATGTAAAGATTATAGAGAACAACAAAAATTACTACAGTAGTACGTAATGTATTATTCGGCAAGGCAAACAATGCAACTTGCTTTGCATTCAAATGAGTTGGCAATTGGCTGCTCACCTCAAAATCAAGCATCAATTAGGTTTTTATCTTGCTTAGGGAGTAAGTCATCATGACAAGCTAAGCATGCATAGTCAAAACTCAAAGCATGTAATACTCCGTGCTATATCTTTCTAAAATAGAAGTCAACACGTTAAAAATAAAAATAAAAACATCCTTAATTTCTAACTATTAGATGTAAATAGTAAATATAAAATAATTTTGATGGGCATTAACGGTACAAAAATAAATATTATATTATAAATATTATAACATTAATGTTTGAATACATTCCATATACTACATATTACCCCTCGAAATTGCATGAGCATATATAGTTATATTACCTTGATATGCAAAATATGCATCTAATATTAGAAACAGAATTTCTCAATGGGTATCATGACATGATAGTAGAAACTACAAAACTAGTCCTAGATCGCAATCATTAACTTAGATCTTTGATTAGTGTAACATATAAGTCACAAGTCCAAATTTCATTCCACTCATCCTTTTCAAGATATGACACTATTTATATTACTTGCAATCCATATTTCAGTTGTTGTCCAATAGGTTCTCACGTTTAGAGTGTGATAGAGTGTATAAATTAATATAATTAACCTATGCCTAGAGGCCAGGCCACAACCATACATTCATTTAGTTTTTTTTTTGTTGAATTGATCATCTAATAGCTACATACTATATGCATAGGTATTCTAGGGTGTGAAAAAGATTAAATTATTATGCTTAAGAATGACTTTTAATATATACATAGTAATACATAGTGCTTCATACCAATTTTTTTAATATATGTTCCGCTAATTAACTAACTAGAATATCGGCTCGGCGTTGGCCCCGGGTGTTACTCTTTTTAACCTTATGTGTACATTTAATTTTTAGTCTTGTGAAAATTAATAAAAATAAAAAATAAAAACACCAACCTCTCTCAATTACTTAATGATTAAAAAGAATATACTACATATAATACTATGTAGACATTTAAATCGCATCAATTAAGGCTGGTTGGAGATGTAACACTTGAATTATCTTTGTAAGAGTTTTGGGTTCAAGTCTAGCTCCAAACGTAATTTGTTTTTATTAGTGTCATGGCATGCTTACGTGGCGCATGTACTTGGAGAGAGTGCCACGTGACATCTTTAGAGTTTTAGTATATTTTATAGAGGCTTGGGCATTTTATAGAGTATAGTACAAGTTATATAATGAAAATGTTTACTACGAGCATTAATTTGCAAAAAATTAATAATAAATTGATTATTACTCCTGGCATATTAATGATGTGCCATTGAATGGCATGACCGACATTAAAAGTCTGCATCCAAATTGCGAAAATCTAAAACAATAGAAATAATGACCAACACAAATCAAATTCATGCACTATTATATAATTAAATGAAAGATTCTAAATTTTATCAGTGTTATAAATTTACCAAATTTATAATATGATATACATCATCATGTAGGAGCTCCGTGCATAGTGCCGGTCTTGAATTTAGGGGCCCTAGGCATATCATTTAATAAGACCCTTACAAAAAATATAATAATAAATAGTTGCATTTCATATTTTATGTTTGTGCTACTACTTATAGACTAGCACTTACGTTCCTCAAAAACATCCAAAAAATTGTGGACCATTGACGTGTTTATGGAGTATTTGAGAATATAAATTTCGATTTGTCGATCGTTTGATAATCAAACTAGCTCACACCAAAAGAAATTATAAATTAAATTTTTTGTCAAAATTATGCAATTCTGAGAACTAATTTCAATGTTAAAAATATATGTACTCCATATAAACATTAACCATGATAAAAAAATTACTTACATGTTAGTTAAATTTAGACATAATAAATATACTTTAACAAAAAATCTAAAAAACACTAGAAAAAATTGACTTTTAAAATGCTGTAATTAAAACAACTAATGAAGAGTTGGACAATGTACTAGTTAGAATTTTATTTATTGATTACATTCCCAAGTTAAGTGCTATGGAGTAGTCTTTTACTCTCTATCCTTTTTTTAAAAGACTTCAATTTTTTGTGAATTAAAATTGGAAAAAGAACAGAAATTAGGAATGTTAATCAAAATGCATGCAATTAATTTTTAGTTTTTCCAAAATAAATATAATCTTTTCTTAATGTTCCTTTAGAATTCGTTTAAGTATTATTTCTGATTCTCTCCTTCAACCTTCTCCAACTCAAATTATATAATCAGTCTTTTTCAACATCCATTAGTAAAGGCATGGAAGCTTAAAATAATATATGTATAGGCCCCTACCAGCCGTGGGCCCTAGGGGCTGTACTCTCGGCCGCCCTGTCCGTGCAAAAATTTGAGGGCTCCATTACTTTTGATTGTCTATGAGTCTCATAATTATTTGATGTCCATCCCTAAATTTAAAACCCCCAAATCAAACTGGGCCAACTCAAAACCATCACTTTATTCTTAACCATTTATTTACAAATAAACCCTACCAATACAAAAAAAGTTACTTTTCATCATCCATAGTGAAAAGAGAAATTAAATCAACAAAACAAAACAAATTAATAATGAGTATGTATGATAAACGTAAAGAGGCTGCTTCCAATAAATTCTAAGGGAAGACAAATCAAAATGTAGGAAACTCCATCCATTACTAAAAAAAACAAAAACTATATGCCCGTTGATTTAGAAGACCTAAAAAAAACTATATGCCCGTTGATTTAGAAAACAACATTATATATTTATTAGTGAGAAATAATATTAGAAGACCTAAAAAATAAATTAAAAAGGTTGATTTAGTTAGAATGAAAATAGTTTATTACTTTACTAGCTCAGATTATAGAGTTTTTAAAAATTAACAAAAACATATAAATCACGCGTCGAACATGACCAATTGACCCTCCTCCGAACTTTAAATAAACTAAGCTTTGGTTTCCGGCCGTTACCACTGAATCATTTGATAAATTTTATTTAAGTTTTCTTTCATTTGTTTTGCCTTTTCATCAAAATATAAAATATTGTAATTTATATTAATTTAATTTAATTTTGTAACAAACTGAAATGTTAGTGAACAAATGGAGTATTATAATAATATATTTACAGTAGATACCATGAAATATTTATCATTGCGATATAAAAGTTTCAAATAAATGCGAATATAATGTGAGTTTATTATGTTATTGATAGAAATAAAATATAGATTTTACATTTGAACTGTTGAACACTGATTTCAAAAGAAATTTAATGTCCAAATAAAGATCAATTGTGATACTGACGAAGAGATGAAATGAACATTAACTCTCATCATAAAATATATATTCTTATTATCCATTTCACATATTTTATTTATTAACGTAAAAAAGGAATTATTAATTTTAGTGAATTATTACTTTTTATGATATACATGTTTAATAGTTTTGTTGTGAAAAATCGATAATAATGACATATAGCTAATTAGTAAATAATGTGTATCACATGTTAAAAGTCACAGATTTCGATTCTCATTAAACACATTTTATTATTACCTTTACGACAAGGAGAGTCAAAATCAGGTTAATGTTTCCAAATAATTTTTCAATAATTATGTTAGTAAAGAGGGTTGAGTAATATATCACTGTGGTATGTAAAATACCATGTGATTTCCTTTTAATACATTATACATATCACATTTATCTACTATCCTCTCTATTCTTTTTGAGGGATTACTCGTATCTAACAGTGAGATGTTTAAGGGAGAATATGATATGACTTTTTTGTAAATATATGCAAAATACACTAGCATATACACTACCAATACAGGTTATACAACCCCTACTTTTGCATATATTTACAGAAACGCCATGTGATATCCTTCTTTAAACATCTCACTATTAAATGTATCTCATTTATTTTACATACATTTTGACTTGTAATGTGCATTTCAAACAAGGTAGAATAGAGGGAGAAAGTGTACATACATAGCACCTCTTGTCCTCTGGCCCAAGAGACAATTTTGTAATTTTATCGCAAAAAATTTCAAGTCAGAAATAGTATTTTCAAGTCGAAATCTATAACTATACTAAAGCAAGCCTTGTATGCATGAGATCAAAATTGCTTACTTGGCAAGTTGTGGTTTTTTTCATTATTTTCACTTTTTTTTTAAACATATTAAATTAAAAAACAAGAAATGCATTAATTTATATAATAAATTCAATTGAAAAATTGAAATATTATTGGCTTTTCAAGAGAATAAATAGGGTATTACTTATTAGTCACTATTAACTAGTAACTTTCCCCACGAAATTTACTTTGCCATGAATACTAATTGTAACCAACTAAAATAAAATTTATTTTTCAAAGTGATTAAATCTTTAATGATTACTCTCTATACTTATCTTCTCATCCTATATTTCAATTAAAGGCTTCCTCTTTGTATGTAAGTCACTCATAACGTCCAATCTATTTGGACAGTGGTTTAACATAAGGTTATTATTGAAATTATAGATACAAGTTTGTTATAAACCGTGCATCGTACGGGTGTTAATCTAGTGATATATATTTTCAAGTCACAAGTTTTATCGTGATGCAAAATTTTGAAGTCATAAAATTAATTTTTAATTCAAATCAAGAATATATGCTTTCAAATCAAAATACTAAATTTCCATGTCGGTAAAAATACAATTGTTCTCTCGCCTACTTATCCTCTCCATATATCAGAGCTCAACATAGAGGAAGTAAATATTATCGGTTAATAATCATAATGAGTAAAGTATGCTTTCTTCACGTGATCCTCCCACCTTCTTCCTCCTTTTTAAGTAACGCCGCCACAACCAACTGCCTACATAACCTTCCTTCTTCCACAATCCCAAAAAAAAAAAAAAAAAACTAAATAAATCCAAAACTCAAAAAATATATACTCAAACAAATTAATTTCACTCCAAAAATTAAAAATAATAAAATTCCCTCCTTCCATAAAACCCCTCAAAACCCACTTTCCTCTTTCCAATCTCCATTTCAATTTCTTCAACCAAAAATAAAATAAATATAAATAAAAAAAATAAAACCCCAAAATAAATAAAAAGAGAGAAATTCTGCACATACAACGGGTCAATGTGGGAATCAAATAGGGGCAAAATCTGGGAAGTGGTATGTTTAGACACGGAATAGATCCAACGGGTCGATACCATGGGGAAACGATACCCAATTTGAGGATAAATGTGTACTATAATGAAGCAAGTTGTGGGAGGTTTGTACCACGCGCTGTATTAATGGATCTTGAACCGGGTACTATGGATAGTGTTAGGTCTGGCCCGTATGGTCAGTTTTTAGGCCCGATAACTTTGTATTCGGGCAATCGGGTGCGGGTAATAATTGGGCCAAAGGTCATTATACTGAAGGGGCTGAACTAATTGACTCTGTTCTTGATGTTGTTAGAAAGAACTGAAAATTGTGACTGTCTTCAAGGTAATTTCGTAATTTAATGTGTTTTTTTTTGAGTTTAATTATGGAGTATAATTGTGAAAATGTTAAGGTTAATTAGGGTTTAGGTTTTTTATGCATGTAATTTCGTTTGGTGTTTGTATAAGATTAGTGTGTCTTTTGAATCATTGAATATTTTAGCTAAAAGAAATGTTGCGTGACTTTAGAATTGAAATTTAATTGTATTTTGATTTGTTTTTTTTTTTTTTTTTTTTTTTATGAAATTAGTGATGCTTAATTTCTTGTATATGTCGCCACATTAAAATGTTGCGTGAGTTTTGATTTTAAATTTAAATAGATTTTTAGTTAATATTAGTTAAGTTTAGCTAAATATTGTTTGATTTTATAAAACTGAAAATTATATATTAATAAAATTGTGGTTTGATTATCATTTTATGGCTTTTGAAACTCGAATTGTGAAATAATTATATGGTTTAGCTCATTTTTACAATATTAAGACTGTAAGTGATTTCCATAGAAAAAAAAAAATCTCCATATCTATATGTCTCCGTATAAGTTATTGATCACATGTACTCTGTAGCTCCTTTCGATGTTTCGTGTGGATTAAGTTTCTGTTTTTCGTGAACGATTACAGGGTTTCAAGTATGTCATTCACTAGGAGGTGGTCAGGGTCAGGTATGGGCACCCTACTCATATCAAAGATCCGAGAGGAGTATCCTGATCAATGATGCTGACCTTCTCAGTTTTTCCATCCCCGAAAGTGTCAGACACTGTAGTGGAGCCGTATAATGCCACACTTTCCGTTCATCACTTGTTGAGAATGCTGACGAGTGCATGGTTCTGGACAACGAGGCCTTATATGACATCTGTTTCCGCACTCTTAAGCTTACGACTCCTACTGTAAGCCACACCCGCTGTCTTACTATCTATCTGTTGCTTGTAAATGTTTTTTTAGTGACTGTTGAATTCTAGTAAGTTGAAATTGACTGAATTTAGTATGATTCTGACCTCTATTTCCTAGGAATAACATTTGGAGGCGGATTTGTCATTTATCTAGCTGTGTCTAATAATCAGTGAGTGATTTTCAACCAACTTGAAGTATAACTGGGTGTAGAATATATTGGTTGGTGTATTGTAATTATGTGGTCCATTGCACATGATATTGTTGTTGTTTATTGTTGTTGTAATATGTCATTGAGCAAATGGAGTAACTTCGAAGACAGGGAGATTGGGCACTTTAAGATATATTGTTTTGGTTTATTATATTGTTGTTGTTGGATAGGGTCTAAACATCATTTTCGCTCAACTCTTTTATCTTGTTCGATTGTTGTTCACATGGCTTCGATTCAACATATAAATCTATTGTTTGTGGTAGCATCACTGTCTTTGCTGTACTTTCCCTATTAATTCTTTGTTTGTTTATGCATATGAAATTGTTAGTCTAAGCTTATAGTACTCCACTATAATCTATCCATGTTACGGAGTAGTTAACATTTTTTTTTTTTTTTTTTTTTTTTTTTTTTTTTTTAATAAAGTGGGCAACGATACACTAAACCAGTCAAGTATATAATATAATTGATTGTCCTGTACTATATTGGATAATCAGTGTTGCTCTGATTCTACTTCAGATCTTTTAAATGATCATTTTTAGAATCTGCGGCATGTGCGGACTTAGATCAAGTTTGTAGCAGGAGAGGGGATATGCTATCCGGTATCAGAATTTCAGGGGCGATTTTAGTCATGTATAACTACTCCGTATAATTTTTGTAACTTATAGACTATCTGTTTAAGACCTATGGAGGCTGTTAGTCCTCTGAGCAGTTGGAAACATTCACTTGTATTGGACTAAATTTTGCTTACTAGATTATCAGAGATATGTGATTATGTGAAGTGTCTTATTCTACTGCTAAACCCTCAAAGATAGTATGATAATTGAATAGTAGAAAAGTTAAAGTGTTGCAATTAAAGAACGGACAGAGTATATTAGAATCTCTGTGAGACTGTGAGGTTCTCTTAAATATTTAAATGTTAGCTATATGGCTATGTGTTTCTGCTGTCAATTTTTGTCTACTGACTTTTTTATACATTCAATCGTTCAGTTGGAATCTGAATCATCTAATCTCTGCTACGATGAGTGGATTACTTGCTGCCTTCGCTTCCCTGGGCAGTTGAACTCTGATCTCAGGAAACTTGCGGTCACCTCATTCCTTTCCCCCGTCTGCACTTTTTCATGGTTGGGTTCGCACCCCTGACATCTCGTGGGTCCCAGCAGTACCGTGCACTTACCGTCCCTGAACTCACCCAACAATGTGGAGCCAAAAACATGATGTGTGCTGCTGACCTCGGCATGGAGAGACCTCACGTGCATCAGCCATGTTCCGTGGGAAGATGAGCACCAAGGAGGTTGATGAGCAGATGATTCATGTGCAGAACAAAAACTATCCTACTTTGTTGAATGGATTCCAAACAATGTCAAGTCCACAGTTTGCGACATCCCACCCACAGGCTTAAAGATGGCCTCCACCTTCATCGGGAACTCAACATCAATTCAGGAGATGTTCCGCCGTGTCAGCGAGCAATTTACTGCCATGTTCCCGCGAAAGGCCTTTTTGCATTGGTACACTGGTGAAGGGATGGACGAGATGGAGTTTCACTGAAGCAGAAGGCAACATGAATGATCTAGTTTCCGAGTATCAGCAATACCAGATGCAACTGCTGATGATGAAGAATATGAAGATCAGGAAGAGGACTACGTGAGGGATAACCCCAAACATATGTAATTTGATTGTGCCATCTTAGGTTGTTACTTTTGAAGTAATACATACTTTTGTTGCAGGGTGTCTTGAAAGTATCAATTAGTTTGTACTCGTCTTAGATCATGATTTTCAATTGTGTGATTTTGGCTACTAAATATTTTGTTTGATGTAGGTGAACTTTTACAGTTTTATCTTTCAAACTGATTGCATAACTTTTTTGTACCCCAAAGTAAAGTTCATGCATCCTGAGAGTGAGGGGTAGCTCAAGTGTAAAAGCTTTCCTCTCGGTTCCAGGAGATCCTGGGATCAATTCTCATCCCCGCCCTTGTGGCTCCCTAGCACTAAAAAAAAGTTCATGAATCCTTGTGTAGACCTTATATCTGCGAACGGAATCTTGTTTATGAATGTAACTGCAGATATATGTTAGGTTTTGTTTCAAATTTTTTTTATTTTTTTTTATTTTTTTTACAGTACTTGGTGTAACTCTTGTTATTTTTTTCTAGGAAGTAATGTTGTTACTTTATTTTATGATTGATGTTTAATATTTGAAGATTTTGCGAAAATGTCCTAATTTAAGGCAGTAAATGGCCTTTGAGAACGTTGTGCAAATTAAATTTTCCAGCATCACTTGCCTGACTACTGAAAAAGCATAATCCAATGAAAATGTGGAGAAACTAGAAATGTTATATTGCCTGTAGTCACTTTAAGTTTAAGGTTTGGATTTCATTATTATTAATTATTATATTCATATAGATATATCTTTAAATAATGTCAAGATTAGATGAAGGGGAAGAAGTATAAGTAGGGAAGACGTATTATACTTGTTGAGTTGTATTTAATTTATTCGTGATGAACCTCTTTCTTGTATCTACTTATCTTGTAAAAAAAAAGTGGAACATCAGAGGCTTTGACTTTTACCAATTACCCTACTTCATACGTTTGCCAACTTGTATTTGTTTATGAACATTCTATATAAAAAACTTATTGCTTTTCATATCATTAAAAAAAAAAAAATCAAATTTATAGATTGAGACAAATCAATATCTCTTAAATGCATTTAACACATGTAAGTGCGTGATCAAAGTCTCAACCAAATACATCATCCAATTTTGTAAATCAAACCAAATAAAAAAAAATGGCAAGATAAAGGCAAAAGTTGTTGACTTTCAACCAACTTTTAACATTCCCACAATTTTTATACTTGTACATCACTAGTTTGGCGGCAACAAATTTTTAAAAGATTTTGTTAGCGTACACACATAATAACTTTACATCACATTATTCACATTCACGTATACACCCAAACTCCTTTTCTTTGACACTTCTCAATAACAAATCATTTCATCACCATTTCCAGAAATACAGAAAGAACCTCAATTAACAATGGCTGCAGCTAAAATCTTTACACTAGCATGTTTTCGAAACGAAAGTAGCAGCAGCACATCAGATATGTCTGCAAGACCACACTATCCATCTATGCCAAAATACCCGAAAGGCGTTTCGATCAAAGAGATGGGAAGGTTCTGAAATTAAAGCTCTGTTTTCTGCTCACTGGTATGACTTGCTCTGCTTGTGCTGGTTCCTTCGAAAAGGCCATCAAGCGGCTTCCTGGTATTCTTGAAGCTGTTGTTGATGTTTTGAATAACAGGGCTCAAGTTATTTATTACCCTTCTTTTGTTATGTTAGTGTTTTTTTTTTTTTTAATTCTTGATCATTTGTTTTTAGTCAATTTGATGTTTTTTTTTTTGTTTTGGACTTTTTTAAGGTTTGGGTTTTAGAGGTTGATTTTGATTTGGGTAAAATTTGAATTATCGTTGTTGATTTGTTTTTGAAATGGTGTTAATTAGGATTATTTTGTTGGTGTAAATTTGAATAATGATATTTTCATATTTTCTTCCCATAAATGAGAAGACCAAATTGTTGGAAAAAGAAAGAAGAATAGGGAATTTTTTTTGGATATTTAATTGCACTAGATGAAAAAGAAAATGTTAAAATAAGAAACTTTTTGTTGAAAATTTGGGAAATTGGATTTTGAAAATGTGGTTTTTCAATCATTGGTTGCTGATTAAATGTTTTAAATTTTTATAGGAGGAATATAAGGAAACAATTGAGGATGTCGGTTTTGGGCTATGTTGATCCAAGACAAAACAGTGAAGGAAGCAATCAGGTATGTAGGGTACATATAAAGGGAATGACTTGCACTACTTGTGCAAATTCGGTCGAATCAAGTCTTCTGGGAGTTCATGGTGTTAAAAGGCTCAAGTTGCATTAGCAACAGAAGAAGCCGAAATTCATTATGATCCAAAGGTGGTCACTTACAGTGAGCTACTCAAAGCTGTGGAGATAGTGGGTTTGAAGCTGTACTTATTAGTACAGGAGAAGATAGGAGCAAGTGCAGCTGAAGGTTGATGGTACTATGAGTTTGATGATTCCTGGGAATGATCGAAAGCTCACTCAAGTCACTTCCGGGGGTTGACATCATAGACATTGATGATCTCCCAAAAAGTTTCGATTTCCTAAAACTTGATGTCATAGGTCCTAGGAACTATTGAAGTGATTGAGTCAGCTGGATCAGGCATTCAGGCCATGATATATCCGGAAGAACGAGGAAGAGATTCTCATAAACACGAACAAGTCAAGCAGTATTATCAGTCGTTCCTATGGAGTCTAATCTTTACAATACCAATTTTTCTGACTGCTATGGTCTTCATGTACATTCCGGGTGTCAACATGTATTTGACACAAGATAGTGAAGATGTTAACTGTTGGAGAAATGTTAAGGTGGTGTTTAGCAACTCCTGTTCAATTCATAAGTGGTAGGAGATTTTACTCGGGGTCATACAAAGCGTTAAGGCATGGTTCCACAAACATGGATGTTTTGATTGCCTTGGGAACAATGCTGCATACTTTTATTCTGTTTATATTGTGCTTCGAGCTGCTACTTCTATTGAATTTAAGGACATTTTTTTTGAGACCAGCGCTATGCTCATTTGCTTTGTTCTTCAGGAAAGTATCTAGAAGTTTTGGCCAAGGGGAAGACTTCTGCGGCCATTGCTAAGCTCATGGATTTGGCTCCCGAGTCGCTACGCTGCTGGCTGTTGACGCAAATGGAAATGTGACACTGAAGATATTGATAGCAGACTGATACAAAAGAATGATGTGCTGAAGGTTATTCCTGGTGCTAAAGTTGCCTGTGATGGTTTTGTGATTTGGGGGCAGAGCTATGTGAATGAAAGCATGATAACTGGAGAATCTAGGCCAGTAGCAAGAGGAAGGGCGATATGGTGATAGGAGGGACTGAACCAAAATGGCGTGTTACATATCAAGGCAACACGAGTTGGTTCAGAAAGTGCACTTTCTCAAATAGTCCGTCTTGTTGAGTCAGCACAGATGGCTAAAGCACCTGTGCAGAAGCTTGCTGACCGTATCTCAAAATATTTTGTGCCTTTGGTTAGTCGTCAGTAGTTTTTGATGTACCAACATTTTTATTATGTTTGTCTCTTTGCTGATCATATAGTTACCTTATTCCCACAGGTCATTGTTCTCTCAATCATAACTTGGCTTGCATGGTTCTTAGCCAAAATTCAACAGCTACCCAAAATCATGGATTCCTTCAGCAATGGACAGCTTTGAGCTTGCATTACAATTTGGAATTTCTGTCATGGTTATAGCCTGTCCGTGTGCTTTAGGATTGGCGACACCTACTGCAGTTATGGTTGGTACTGGAATAGGTGCTACTCAAGGGTGTTCTCATCAAAGGAGGCCAAGCTCTAGAATCTGCTCATAAGGTGTGTTTTAGTCATTGCTTTGCACCAAAAACTTTTTTTTTTTTTTTTTTTTTTTTGGTGCAAAGCAATGACTAAAACACACCTTATGAGCAGATTCTAGAGCTTGGCCTCCTTTGATGAGAACACCTTGAGTAGCACCTATTCCAGTACCAACCATAACTGCAGTAGGTGTCGCCAATCCTAAAGCACACGGACAGGCTATAACCATGACAGAAATTCCAAATTGTAATGCAAGCTCAAAGCTGTCCATTGCTGAAGGAATCCATGATTTTGGGTAGCTGTTGAATTTTCCGGCTAAGAACCATGCAAGCCAAGTTATGATTGAGAGAACAATGACCTGTGGGAATAAGGTAACTATATGATCAGCAAAGAGACAAACATAATAAAAATGTTGGTACATCAAAAACTCATCTGACGACTAACCAAAGGCACAAAATATTTTGAGATACGGTCAGCAAGCTTCTGCACAGGTGCTTTAGCCATCTGTGCTGACTCAACAAGACGGACTATTTGAGAAAGTGCACTTTCTGAACCAACTCGTGTTGCCTTGATATGTAACACGCCATTTTGGTTCACTGTCCCTCCTATCACCATATCGCCCTTCCTCTTTGCTACTGGCCTAGATTCTCCAGTTATCATGCTTTCATTCACATAGCTCTGCCCCCAAATCACAAAACCATCACAGGCAACTTTAGCACCAGGAATAACCTTCAGCACATCATTCTTTTGTATCAGTCTGCTATCAATATCTTTTTCATGTGTCACATTTCCATTTGCGTCAACAGCCAGCAGCGTAGCTGACTCGGGAGCCAAATCCATGAGCTTAGCAATGGCCGCAGAAGTCTTCCCCTTGGCCAAAACTTCTAGATACTTTCCTAGAAGAACAAAGCAAATGAGCATAGCGCTGGTCTCAAAAAAATCTGTCCCTTTAAATTCAATAGAAGTAGCAGCTCGAAGCACAATATAAACAGAATAAAAGTATGCAGCATTTGTTCCCAAGGCAATCAAAACATCCATGTTTGCTGAACCATGCCTTAACGCTTTGTATGACCCCGAGTAAAATCTCCTACCACTTATGAATTGAACAGGAGTTGCTAACACCCACCTTAACATTTCTCCAACAGTTAACATCTTCACTATCTTTGTGTCAAATACATGTTTGACACCCGGAATGTACATGAAGACCATAGCAGTCAGAAAAATTGGTATTGTAAAGATTAGACTCCATAGGAACGACTGATAATACTGCTTGACTTGTTCGTGTTTATGAGAATCTCTTCCTCGTTCTTCCGGATATATCATGGCCTTGAATTGCCCTGATCCAGCTGACTCAATCACTTCAATAAAGTTCCTAGGACCTATGACATCAAGTTTGTAGGAAATCGAAACTTTTTGGAGAGTTTCATCAATGTCTATGATGTCAACCCCCGGAAGTGACTTGAGTGAGCTTTCGATCATTCCCCAGGAATCATCAAAACTCATAGTACCATCAACCTTCAGCTGCACCTTGCTCCTATCTTCTCCTGTACTAATAAGTACAGCTTCAAACCCACTATCTTCCACAGCTTTGAGTAGCTCACTGTAAGTGACCACCTTTGGATCATAATGAATTTCGGCTTCTTCTGTTGCTAATGCAACTTGAGCCTTTTTAACACCATGAACTCCCAGAAGACTTGATTCGACCGAATTTGCACAAGTAGTGCAAGTCATTCCCTTTATATGTACCCTACATACCTGATTGCTTCCTTCACTGTTTTCGTCTTGGATCAACATAGCCTCAAAACCGACATCCTCAATTGTTTCCCTTATATTTTCCTCCTATAAAAATTTAAAACATTTAATCAGCAACCAATGATTGAAAAACCACATTTTTCAAAATCCAATTTCCCAAATTTTCAACAAAAAGTTTCTTATTCTAACATTTTCTTTTTCATCTAGTGCAATTAAATATCCAAAAAAAAATTCCCTATTCTTCTTTCTTTTTCCAACAATTTTGGTCTTCTCATTTTATGGGAAGACAAAATATGAAAATATCATTATTCAAATTTACACCAACAAAATAATCCTAATTAACACCCATTTCAAAACCAAATCAACAACGATAATTCAAATTTTTACCCAAATCAAAATCAACCTCTAAAACCCAAAACCTTAAAAAAGTCCAATCAACAAAAAAAAACATCAAATTGACTAAAAACAAATGATCAAGAATTAAAAAAAAAAAAAACACTAACATTAACAAAAGAAGGGTAATAAATAACTTGAGCCCTGTTATTCAAAACATCAACAACAGCTTCAAGAATACCAGGAAGCCGCTTGATGGCCTTTTCGACGGAACCAGCACAAGCAGAGCAAGTCATACCAGTGACAGAAAACAGAGCTTTAATTTCAGAACCTTCCATCTCTTTGATCGAAACGCCTTTCGGGTATTTTGGCATAGATGGATAGTGTGGTCTTGCAGACATATCTGATGTGCTGCTGCTACTTTCGTTTCGAAAACATGCTAGTGTAAAGATTTTAGCTGCAGCCATTGTTAATTGAGGTTCTTTCTGTATTTCTGGAAATGGTGATGAAATGATATTGTTATTGAGAAGTGTCAAAGAAAAGGAGTTTGGGTGTATACGTGAATGTGAATAATGTGATGTAAAGTTATTATAGTGTGTACGCTAACAAAATCTTTTAAAAATTTGTTGCCGCCAAACTAGTGATGTACAAGTATAAAATTGTGGGAATTGTTAAAAGTTGGTTGAAAGTCAACAACTTTTGCCTTTATTCTTGCCATTTTTTTTTTATTTTTGGTTTGATTTACAAAATTGGATGATGTATTTGGTTAGAGACTTTGATCACGCACTTACATGTGTTAAATTCGATTTAAGAGATATTGATTTGTCTCAATCTATAAATTTGATTTTTTTTTTTTTTAATGATATGAAAAGCATATAAGTTTTTTATATAGAATTGTTCATAAACAAATACAAGTTGGCAAACGTATTGATAGCGGTAATTGGTAAAAGTCAAAGCCTCTGATGTTCCACTTTTTTTTTACAAGATAAGTAGATACAAGAAAGAGGTTCATCACGAATAAATTAAATACAACTCATACAAGTATAATACTGTCTTCCATACTATTACTTCTTCCCCTTCATCTAATCTTGACATTATTTAAAGATATATCTATATGAATATAATAATTAATAATAATAGAAATCCAAACCTTAAACTTAAAGTGACTACAAGGCAATATAACATTTCTAGTTTCTCCACATTTTCATTGGATTATGCTTTTTCAGTAGTCAGGCAAGTGATGCTGGAAAATTTAATTTGCACAACGTATCTCAAAGGCCATTTTACTGCCTTAAATTAGGACATTTTCGCAAAATCTTCAAATATTAAACATCAATCATAATAATAAAGTAACAACAGTTACACTTCCTAGAAAAAAATAACAAGAGTTACACCAAGTACTGTAAAAAAAATAAAAAAATAAAATAAAAATTTGAAACAAAACCTAACAATATCTGCAGTTACATTCATAAACAAGATTCCGTTCGCAGATATAAGGTCTACACAAGGATTCATGAACTTTTTTTTTTAGTGCTAGGGAGCCACAAGGGCGGGGATGAGAATTGATCCCAGGATCTCCTGGAACCGAGAGGAAAGCTTTTACCACTTGAGCTACCCCTCACTCTCAGGATGCATGAACTTTACTTTGGGGTACAAAAACGTTTATGCAATCAGCTTTGAAAGATAAAACTGTAAAAGTTCACCTACATCAAACAAAATATTTAGTAGCCAAAATCACACAATTGCAAAATCATGATCTAAGACGAGTACAAACTAATATGATACTTTCAAGACACCCTGCAACAAAAGTATGTATTACTTCACAAGTAACAACCTAAGATGGCACATTCATAATCCTTACATATGTTTGGGGTTATCCCTCCACGTAGTCCTCTTCCTGATCTTCATATTCTTCATCATCAGCAGTTGCATCCTGGTATTGCTGATACTCGGAAACTAGATCATTCATGTTGCTCTCTGCTTCAGTGAACTCCATCTCGTCCATCCCTTCACCAGTGTACCAATGCAAAAAGGCCTTTCTGCGGAACATGGCAGTAAATTGCTCGCTGACACGGCGGAACATCTCCTGAATTGATGTTGAGTTCCCGATGAAGGTGGAGGCCATCTTTAAGCCTGTGGGTGGGATGTCGCAAACTGTGGACTTGACATTGTTTGGAATCCATTCAACAAAGTAGGATGAGTTCTTGTTCTGCACATGAATCATCTGCTCATCAACCTCCTTGGTGCTCATCTTCCCACGGAACATGGCTGATGCAGTGAGGTATCTTCCATGCCGAGGATCAGCAGCACACATCATGTTTTTGGCATCCCACATTTGTTGGGTGAGTTCAGGGACGGTAAGTGCACGGTACTGCTGGGACCCACGAGATGTCAGGGGTGCGAACCCAACCATGAAAAAGTGCAGACGGGGGAAAGGAATGAGGTTGACCGCAAGTTTCCTGAGATCAGAGTTCAACTGCCCAGGGAAGCGAAGGCAGCAAGTAACTCCACTCATCGTAGCAGAGATTAGATGATTCAGATCTCCAACTGAACGATTGAAATGTATATAACAAGTCAGTAGACAAAAATTGACATGCATGAAACATCATAGCCATATAGCTAACATTTAAATATTTAAGAGAACCTCACAGTCTCACAGAGATTCTAATATACTCTGTCCGTTCTTTAATTGCAACACTTTAACTTTTCTACTATTCAATTATCATACTATCTTTGAGGGTTTAGCAGTAGAATAAGACACTTCACATAATCACATATCTCTGATAATCTAGTAAGCAAAATTTAGTCCAATACAAGTGAATGTTTTCCAACTGCTTCAGAGGACTAACAGCCTCCATAGGTCTTAAACAGATAGTCTATAAGTTACAAAAATTATACGGAGTAGTTATACATGACTAAAATCGCCCCTGAAATTCTGATACCGGATAGCATATCCCCTCTCCTGCCCTACAAACTTGATCTAAGTCCGCACATGCCGCAGATTCTAAAAATGATCATTTAAAAGATCTGAAGTAGAATCAGAGCAACACTGATTATCCAATATAAGTACAGGACAATCAATTATATTATATACTTGACTGGTTTAGTGTATCGTTGCCCACTTTATTAAAAAAAAAAAAAAAAAAAAAAAAAAAAAAAAAAAAAANAAAAAAAAAAAAAAAAAAAAAAAAAAAAAAAAAAATGTTAACTACTCCGTAACATGGATAGATTATAGTGGAGTACTATATAGCTTAGACTAACAATTTCATATGCATAAACAAACAAAGAATTAATAAGGGAAAGTACAGCAAAGACAGTGATGCTACCACCAAACAATAGATTTTTATATGTTGAATCGAAGCCATGTGAAACAACAATCGAACAAGATAAAAGAGTTGAGCGAAAATGATGTTTAGACCCTATCCACAACAACAATATAATAAACCAAAACAATATATCTTAAAGTGCCCAATCTCCCTGTCTTCGAAGTTACTCCATTTGCTCAATGACATATTACAACAACAATAAACAAACAATATCATGTGCAATGGACCACATAATTACAATCACACCAACCAATATATTCTACACCCTAGTTATACTTCAAGTTGGTTGAAAATCACTCACTGATTATTAGACACAGCTAGATAAATGACAAATCCGCCTCCAAATTAGTATATTCCTAGGAAATAGAGGTCAGAATCATACTAAATTCAGTCAATTTCAACTTACTAGAATTCAACAGTCACTAAAAAAACATTTACAAGCAACAGATAGATAGTAAGACAGCGAGTGTGGCTTACAGCTAGGAGTCGTAAGCTTAAGAGTGCGGAAACAGATGTCATATAAGGCCTCGTTGTCCAGAACCATGCACTCGTCAGCATTCTCAACAAGCTGATGAACGGAAAGTGTGGCATTATACGGCTCCACTACAGTGTCTGACACTTTCGGGGATGGAAAAACTGAGAAGGTCAGCATCATTCGATCAGGATACTCCTCTCGGATCTTTGATATGAGTAGGGTGCCCATACCTGACCCTGTACCACCTCCTAGTGAATGACATACTTGAAACCCTGTAATCGTTCACCGAAAACAGAAACTTAATCCACACGAAACATCGAAAGGAGCTACAGAGTACATGTGATCAATAACTTATACGGAGTACTATAGATATGGAGTATTTTTTTTTTCTATGGAAATCACTTACAGTCCCTTAATATTGTAAAAATGAGCTAAACCATATAATTATTTCACAATTCGAGTTTCAAAAGCCATAAAATGATAATCAAACCACAATTTTCTTAATTATATAATTTTTCAGTTTTATAAAATCAAACAATAATTTAGCTAATCCTTCAACTAATATTAACTAAAATCTCATTTAAATTTAAAATCAAAACTCACGCAACATTTTAATGTGGCGACATATACAAGAAATTAAGCAAATCACTAATTTCATAAATAAAAAAAAAAAAAAAAAAAAAAAAAACAAATCAAAATCACAATTAAATTTCAATTCTAAAGTCACGCAACATTTCTTTTAGCTAAAATATTCAATGATTCAAAAGACACACTAATCTTATACAAACACCAAACGAAATTACATGCATAAAAAACCCTAAACCCTAATTAACCTTAACATTTTCACAATTAATACTCCATAATTAAACCTCCAAAAAAAAACACATTAAATTACGAAATTACCTTGAAGACAGTCACAATTTTCAGCTTCTTTTCTAACAACATCAAGAACAGAGTCAATTAGTTCAGCACCTTCAGTATAATGACCTTTGGCCCAATTATTACCCGCACCCGATTGCCCGAATACAAAGTTATCGGGCCTAAAAATCTGACCATACGGGCCAGACCTAACACTATCCATAGTACCCGGTTCAAGATCCATTAATACAGCGCGTGGTACAAACCTCCCACAACTTGCTTCATTATAGTACACATTTATCCTCTCAAATTGGGTATCCGTTTCCCCATGGTATCGACCCGTTGGATCTATTCCGTGTTCTAAACATACCACTTCCCAGAATTTTGCCCCTATTTGATTCCCACATTGACCCGCTTGTATGTGCAGAATTTCTCTCATTTTTATTTTATTTTTGGGGTTTTATTTTTTTTATTTATTATTTTATTTTATTTTTTGGGTTGAAGAAATTGAAATGGAGATTGGAAAGAGAGAAAGTGGGTTTTGAGGGGTTTTTATAGGGAAGGAGGGAATTTTATTATTTTTAATTTTTTGGAGTGAAATTAATTTGTTTGAGTATATATTTTTTGAGTTTTGGATTTTATTTTAGTTTTTTTTTTTTGGGATTGTGGAAGAAGGAAGGTTATGTAGGCAGTTGGTTGTGGCGGCGTTACTTAAAAAGGAGGAAGAAGGTGGGAGGATCACGTGAAGAAGCATACTTTACTCATTACTTGATTATTAACCGATAATATTTACTTCCTCTATGTTGAGCTCTGATATATGGAGAGGATAAGTAGGCGAGAGAACAATTGTATTTTTACCGACATGGAAATTTAGTATTTTGATTTGAAAGCATATATTCTTGATTTGAATTAAAAATTAATTTTATGACTTCAAAATTTTGCATCACGATAAAACTTGTGACTTGAAATATATATCCACTAGATTAACACCCGTACGATGCACGGTTATAACAAACTTGTATCTATAATTTCAATAATAACCTTATGTTAAACCACTGTCCAAATAGATTGGACGTTATGAGTGACTTACATACAAAGAGGAAGCCTTTAATTGAAATATAGGATGAGAAGATAAGTATAGAGTAATCATTAAAGATTTAATCACTTTGAAAAATAATATTTTTATTTTAGTTGGTTACAATTAGTATTCATGGCAAAGTAAATTTCGTGGGGAAAGTTACTAGTTAATAGTGACTAATAAGTAATACCCTATTTATTCTCTTGGAAAAGCCAATAATATTTTCAATTTTTCAATTGAATTTATTATATAAATTAATGCATTTCTTGTTTTTTAAATTTAATATGTTTAAAGAAAAAAGTGAAAATAATGAAAAAAACCACAACTTGCCAAGTAAGCAATTTTGATCTCATGCATACAAGGCTTGCTTTAGTATATAGTTATAGATTTCGACTTGAAAATACATATTTCTGACTTGAAATTTTTTGCGATAAAATTACAAAATTAGTCTCCTCTGGGCCAGAGGACAGAGGTGCTATGTATGTACACTTTCTCCCTCTATTCTACCTTGTTTGAAATGCACATATACAAGTCAAAATGTATGTAAAATAAATGAGATACATTTAATAGTGAGATGTTTAAAGAAGGATATCACATGGCGTTTCTGTAAATATATGCAAAAGTAGGGGTTGTATAACCTGTATTGGTAGTGTATATGCTATGTATTTTGCATATATTTACAAAAACGTCATATCATATTCTCCCTTAAACATCTCACTGTTAGATACGAGTAATCCCTCAAAAAGAATAGAGAGAGTAGTAGATAAATGTGATATGTATAATGTATTAAAAGGAAATCACATGGTATTTTACATACCACAGTGATATATTACTCAACCCTCTTTACTAACATAATTATTGAAAAATTATTTGGAAACATTAACCTGATTTTGACTCTCCTTGTCGTAAAGAGTATAATAAAATGTGTTTAATGAGAATCGAACTCGTGACTTTTAACATGTGATACACATTATTTACTAATTAAGCTATATGTCATTATTATCGATTTTTCCACAACAAAACTATTATAACATGTATATCATAAAAAGTAATAATTCACTAAAATTAATAATTCCTTTTTTACGTTAATAAATAAAATATGTGAAAAATGGATAATAATGAATATATATTTTTATGATGATGAGTTAATGTTCATTTCATCTCTTCGTCAGTATCACAATTGATCTTTTATTTGGACCCATTAAATTTCTTTTGAAATCATGTGTTCAACAGTTCAAATGTAAAATCTATATTTTATTTCTTTATCAATAAGCATAATAAACTCACATTATATTCGCATTTATTTGAAACTTTTATATCGCAATGATAAAATATTTCATGGTTATCTACTGTAAATATATTATTATAATACTCCTATTTGTTCACTTAACATTTCAGTTTGTTACAAAATTAAATTAAATTAATATATAATTACAATATTTTATATTTTGATGAAAAAGGCAAAACAAATGAAAGAAACCTTAAAATAAAATTTTATCAAATGATTCAGGGTAACGGCCGGAAACCAAAGCTAGTTTGTATTTAAAGTATCGGAGGAGGGTCAAATTGGTCATGTTCGACGCGTGATTTATATGTTTTGTTAAATTTTTTAAAAACTCTATAATCTGAGCTAGTAAAAGTAATAAACTATTTTCATTCTAACTAAATCAACCTTTTAATTTATTTTTTAGGTCTTCTTAATATTATTTCTCACTAATAAATATATAATGTTGTTTTCTAAATCAACGGGCATATAGTTTTTTTTTAGGTCTTCTAAATCAACGGGCATATAGTTTTGTTTTTTTTTAGTAATGGATGGAGTTTCCTACATTTTGATTTGTCTTCCCTTAGATTTTATTGAGTAGCAGCCTTTTACGTTTATCATACATACTCATTATTTAATTTGTTTTGTTTTGTTTGATTTAATTTCTCTTTTCACTATGGATGATGAAAAGTAACTTCTTTTTGTATTGGTAGGGTTTATTTGTAAATAAATGGTTAATGAATAAAGATGATGGTTTTGAGTTGGCCCATGTTTGATTTGGGGGTTTTAAATTTAGGGATGGACATCAAATAATTATGAGACTCATAGACAATCAAAAGTAATGGAGCCCTCACATTTTTTGCACGGACAGGGCCGGCCGAGAGTACAGCCGCCTAGGGCCCACGGCTGGTAGGGGCCTATACATATATTATTTTAAGCTTCCATGCCTTCTACTAATGGATGTTGAAAAAGACTGATTATATAATTTGAGTTGGAGAAGGTTGAAGGAGAGAATCAGAAATAATACTTTAAACGATATTCTAAAGGAACATTAAGAAAAGATTATATTTATTTTGGAAAAACTAAAAATTAATTGCATGCATTTTGATTAACATTCCTAATTTTCTGTTCTTTTTCCAATTTTAATTCACAAAAAATTGAAGTCTTTTAAACAAAGGATAGAGAGTAAAAGACTACTCCATAGCACTTAACTTTGGGAATGTAAGCAATTAAATAAAAATTCTAACTAGTACATTGTCCAACTCTTCATTAGTTGTTTTAATTACAAGCATTTTAAAAGTCAATTTGTTCTAGTGTTTTTTAGATTTTTTGTAAAAGTATATTTATTTATGTCTAAATTTAACTTAACATGTAAGTAATTTTTTTATCATGGTTAATGTTATATATGGAGTACATATATTTTTAACATTGAAATTAGTTCTCATGAATTGCATAATTTTGACAAAAACTTTAATTTATAATTTTCTTGGTGTGAGCTAGTTTGATTATCAAACGATCGACAAATCGATAATTTATATTCTCAAATACTCCATAAACACGTCAATGGTCCACAATTTTTTGGATAGTTTTTGAGGAACGTAAGTGCTAGTCTATAAGTAGTAGCACAAACATAAAATATGAAATGCAACTATTTATTACTTATATTTTTTGTAAGGGTCTTATTAAATGATATTGCCTAGGGCCCCTAAAATCTCAAGACCGGCACTATGCACGGAGCTCCTTACATATGAATGTATATCAATATTATAAATTTGGTAAATTTATAACACTGATAAATTTAGAATCTTTCATTTAATTTATATAATAGTGCATGAATTAGTGATTTGTGTTGGTCATTATTTCTATTGTTTTAGATTTTCGCAATTTTGGATGCAGACTTTTAATTGTCGGTCATGCCATTCAATTGGCACATCATTAATATGCCAGGAGTATATAATCAATTTTATTATTTAATTTTTTGCAAATTACATGCTCGTAGTAAACATTTTTCATATATTAACTTGTACTATACTTCTATCAAAATGCCAAGCCATCTATAAAATATACTAAAACTCTAAAGATGTCACGTGGCACTCTCTCCAAGTACATGCGCCACGTAAGCATGCCATGACACTAATAAAAACAAATTACGTTTGGAGCTAGACTTGAACCCATAACCTCTTACAAAGATAATTCAAGTGTTACCATCTCAACCAGCCTTAATTGATGCGATTTAAATGTCTACATAGTATTATATGTAGTATATTCTTTTTAATCATTAAGTAATTGAGAGGTTGGTGTTTTTATTTTTTATTTTTATAATTTTCACAAGACTAAAAATTAAATGTACACATTAAGGTTAAAAAGAGTAACACCCGGGGCAACGCCCGAGCCGATATTCTAGTTAGTTAATTAAGCGGAACATATATTAAAAAAATTGGTATGAAGCACTATGTATATACTATGTATATATAAAAGTCATTCTTAAGCATAATAATTTAATCTTTTTCACACCCTAGAATACCTATGCATATAGTATGTAGCTATTAGATGATCAATTCAACTAAAAAAAAACTAAATGAATGTATGGTTGTGGCCTGGCCTAGCTAGGCATAGGTTAATTATATTTAATTTATACACTCTATCACACTCTAAAACGTGAGAACCTATTGGACAACAACTGAAATATGGATGCAATGTAATATAAATATTGTCATATCTTGAAAAGGATGAGTGGATGAAATTTGGACTTGTGACTTATATGTTACACTAATCAAAGATCTAAGTTAATGATTGCGATCTAGGACTAGTTTTGTAGTTTCTACTATATGTCATGACTACCCATTGAGAAATTCCTAGTTTCTAACTATTAGATGCATATTTTGCATCTAATCAAGGTAATATAACTATTATATGCTCATGCAATTTCGAGGGGTAATAATGTAGTATATGGAATGTATTCAAACATTAATGTTATAAATATTTATAATATAATATTTATATTTATGTACCGTTAATGCCCATCAAAATTATTTATATTTACTATTTACATCTAATAGTTAGAAATTAAGGATGTTTTTTATTTTTATTTTTAACACGTGTTGACTTCTAGTTTTAGAAAGATATAGCACGGAGTATTACATGCTTTGAGTTTTGACTATGCATGCTTAGCTTGCATGATGACTTACTCCCTAAGCAAGATAAAAACCTAATTGATGCTTGATTTTGATGTGAGCAGCAAATTGCCAACTCATTTGAGCATGCAAAGCAAGTTGCATTGTTTGCCTTGCCTGAATATATACTTACGTACTACTGTAGTAATTTTTGTTTGTTCTCTATAATCTTTATCATGTGATGCGTAGGGCCATGCATTGATACCCATGCAGGCAACATACGGGAGTATATCATACGAATTAATTAATTGCATATTGGTATAATTAATTGTAATTATGTAGCTTTCTATACTTTAACCCAATCTCTTATCTGGAGATTTGATATGGTAGTTACAACAAAATAAGTGACAACCATTGTCTCACAAACAAACAAAAGCAAATTAAAAGTAATGGAAAATACTGTTAGTGCCTTCAATATACGTACTTCGGAGTAGTATCATACTCCGTCGTATCATATTTAATTACCTACTTCAGCTTATTCAATAAGTAGATGTAAAGGATTAAAATATCATAAAATTAGTAGCGGCTTGTCATAACAAACTAACTTGAATTTGACCTGCGAAATGTTTTCGAACAAAGGTTCAATTCATTTAATTATTTTTTATCCATTCTAAATTAAAGAAACCGCTATTTAAAATTTATAAATATTCAAAATACTTTCTATGAAATGAAGCAGTTAATACTACTCCGTAGTTGTTCATGGATCATCGATCATGCATGATTTCTCTAGCTTCAATTAGGGCCTGTTTACTTTAATTGAAAACAGTTGAACTGGACTGATTGAAACTGAATCGAATTGAAAGTTTTTTATGAACGATTAATGAATAGAAAAATAAAAGAAGAGCTGAACTGAACTGAATAGAGCTGAACTGCACTAAACGGATTTTAAGTTGGAGTAAACAGGGCCCCTTAGAGCCATGAACCCTGAAGGTATAAGTTTTTTGTATGACACTGAATATCCTCAAGAATAAATAGTAGTGAGCATGACTAGCTGCATGAGTGCATAATACATTCCCAACTTCTCAAGTACATTAGAAAATTACGTACCACATGCAAAAGCCAACTTTCTACACTGATGTACATTCACCTCATGTGACAAAGAATTTAGGGGAACATATGAGCATGTGATTATGTCGAGCAATATGAAGCTTAGGGATCTGAATTTGAAATATTCTCATACAATCATGTTAATTTGAGAGTTGGAGATTGTTAGCTACAGATTTGGGGATATTAGAAAGATTTGACTACCACAAAAGGTTTATGTATATAGGAGGGTTTATTGTGAGTAGGACTCTATTCTTTTAATTTGAGTTTGTTTCAATTATTGCAATTTAATTCAGACTATTTTAATGATGTTGAAATTAGCATAAATACTATATTTGATTCAGTTTCTGTTCCGATCAGCTCAAAAGATCAAGGCTTAAGAGTTTTGAAAGAGAATTTTAGAGTGAAAAAAAAGGGGAGTTGTTGGTTAATATATGTTAGAAACATAACTAAAAAAATATTGAGGGTATTTTCGTCTTTAGATTCCACAAGTTTCAAATACTTGTTATATACCCCTAAAAATACTACCCTTACATTACATCAAAAATTACAAAAATGCCCCCATATAAACATAATATATTTCTAACAAATGTTAATTAACTTGATTACCCCCGAAAAAAAAATACTAAAAAGGTCATATTATTAGGAGCTTTTAGCCTTATGGTTGGAAATAATTTACTCAGATAGCTAGCTAATAACAGTTGTTTATAAAACACTTTCATTACAATCCTAACTACATGGCTACATGATCATATATTTAGACGTATGCTTGAAATCTTGGAAATACATTATTACAAAGTATATATAATGCTTTTAGCCATGATCATATATATATATATATATATATATAATGCTTAATTTTTCCCAAAGTATAATCTTATTTAATTTCACTCTGATTAAAAGCAGTCCAGTAGTAGTTACTCCAGCGGTCCAGCCTGTAGTAAGTAGCTAGTAAGGGTGTGGCTTAAAAAAGACTTAATCAGTTACAGGCTTACAGCTAAACTTGCTAAAGAGTTGATGCAAGCTAAGGCCCCATTGAAAAAGATGAAGCTAGTGGAATAATCAACAGGGCACAAACTAAAGGTGAGTGTCACTGTGTCAGATGAAAATGACTTAGCTTGAGGTGCACACCATGCTTAAGCAATGTAAGTATGTATATAAGTATGTAACTTCCCCAAGTACCAAAGCCCATCCTTATCATCAAGTATTTAGCTGCACGAACACCATTAAAGTTTCCGAAATGAAAACGTTTAGGGAAAGGAAAAACGCGAATTCTAAAATCAAGAAAATGTTTAATAATGAAAAGTAAATAATTTCAAAAAACTTTAAACAAAAACAAATATCTTACACGTACACATTAGTTTATATGGAACTCAAAAAAAAAAAAAATTGTTGAAATTTTACTGTGTGTTCTAATATGTGGAAGAAATACAAGGTGAAAACAAGACGGAACCTGAGTTAGCCTTTCAGAATTAAAAAAAGAAGGTTATAATTCACAGTGTTTGGAGGTTCTAAGGTATCGGGAAAAGTTACCGAAAATTTTATAATGAGCTCCTATAATCAAAAGAGGGTTCTTGAGTAGCTTTTAAGAGTCCGAGTGGTAAAAAGGACAAGTCCCGTAAGAACGAAAATACTGGTAAGCCCTTTACCGAAAATTGTTTAAGAGGAAAGATAGCAAGTTTTTAGAGGCTAAAACCAAGTGTGAGACATCATAGGTTAGCTACAACACTGCGAAGACATACAAGGCGAAAAAAAAAGATGAAGGTTGGGATAGACCTTTGGATGCTGAAAATGAAAGCCATAATTCATATTTTTCGTGGGGTTGAAAAAAATGCCGAAAATTATATAATGTGTTCCTATGATCACAAGAGGCCCTCGAGCAGCTTTTAAGGGTTCAAATGGTCATAATAAGAGTCACGAGAGAGTGAAAAAACTATTTCAAAAAATTATTTTAATAGTGAAGATAACAAGTTTTAAAGATTGAAATTGAGAATGGGGCGTCCTAGAATTAGCTTTAACACGTGTGGAAGAAATACAAAGCAAAAACAAGATGGGGCTTTGGATAGCCTTCCAAAATTTGAAACAAAGGCATAAATTTCATATTTTCGGAAGTTTTAGGCCCGAGAAAAAAATTGTCAAAAAATTTACATGATGTCGTGAAGGTAAAAAGAGAGCCTTTAGATAACTTGTAGTGCCCCTTTTTCTGGAATCATTTAAAGAGAAAATACAACAAGTTTTTAAAGGTTTAAAAACAATATTGGGCCACCCCAAGGTAGTAAGTGGGTGAAATTTTGAGAGAAAATGAGATGGATCCAGAATTCCTAAAAAGTCCTTCAAAAATTATAAACAAAAGGTATACGCTTTTCGAAAGCTTCCGTCAAGATTTTGAAAAAATAGTACGCTAAAATATTACAAATAAAAACCCTTAGGTCAATGGACACCCCCAAATGAATATCATGGTAGATTGCTAGTCAATTGATTTGAAGGTCTTATATGAAACCGACTCAATTATTCTCGTGGGTTTAGCCCACATGCTGATGGAAGTCTTAAAGTTTGACACTTGACATCGGGCAACTCAGCTCAACACAATCACTATACATATGTGGCGTCGTGGGCCTAACTGCCATTGTGAATGCCATGCTATTTGTTATTTGCTATTTTGCAAAGCCTAATTGCTTATGAGTTATGGTTTATGACTTATGATGCTGCAAGAAAAATAAGAAGATATGGAGTATTTTATGGGAGAAGAAAATAAGAGAGCATGAAAAGTAACACCAAAGTATGCAGTTATGTGCAATCCGTTATACTTTGTACTTTGAACATTGTCTAATTTTTTAAATGTTTTGAAGCCGCAAGACCATGAAATAAGAATTAGTCTCAAAATATCATCAATCGAAAAAAAAAAAAATTAGCCACTTAAAATACTACTTAATCAACACACAAATTACAAATATGAGACTATGTATGCAAATATCTTACGGTACAATACAGTATAAATATACTGTATATACAATCTCTGTTTCACATTAATTGCAACGAACGATTAGATATTTTTACTCTCTACTTTATATTAAATCGTTGCAATTAACATGAAACAGAGGTGATATTTGAATACAAGGGTAAAAAAGTCAAAAACATACAACACAAATACTCTAAAATCCCCTGTATTAGGGTTTATCGTTTCATCAAAACTTTCCCAGCTTATTCCTTCTTTCTTCTTTACCTGCAACAATGGAACCCCAAATTCCAGAACAATCTCAAACACCATCATTATCATCAACCTCATGTTGGTCAAACATAGTCAAACAAACCCCAGAAACCCCACCTCAAAAACCTCAAACACCCACTAAAATCTTCGAAACCTCTAATAACAAATCCTCTAAATCATCAATAGCTTTAGCTGTTGTTGATGCAAACGCTATTATTCAAGGCTCCCACCAAACACTTTCCTCTTTTGCTGATAAATTCGTTTCTGTTTCTGACGTCATCAATGAAGTTCGTGACCCCACTTCTCGTCATCGTCTCTCTTTTCTTCCTTTTTCTGTTGATACTCTTGAACCTTCCCCTGAATCTCTTAAAAAAGGTGTGTTCTTTGATTTGTTTTATGAATTTGGACCTTTTTTTTATTATACCCATTTTTGTGTTTTTGTTAATTTGTGGGTTTAATTTGATGAATTTGTGAATTTTCCTAATTTTTATGATGTATTGTATGGTGTTTGGTTTGGGTGACTTGTTTTTTTCAATCATTTTGTATGAATTTGATCTTTTTTGATGTATTATTGAATACCCACTTTTAGTTTTGCTTAATTTATGATTTTAATTTGCGTAAATTTTGAGATTTCCTATGTTTTAATGATCATTTGTTGTCATTTTTATAGTAAAGTTTAGATTTTTGTATGAATTCAGTAGTTTAAGGTTGCAATTAGTGTGGATTATGATTGGGTTTTTTTTTTTTTTTTTTTTTTTTTTTTTTCNATTTTTATGATGTATTGTATGGTGTTTGGTTTGGGTGACTTGTTTTTTTCAATCATTTTGTATGAATTTGATCTTTTTTGATGTATTATTGAATACCCACTTTTAGTTTTGCTTAATTTATGATTTTAATTTGCGTAAATTTTGAGATTTCCTATGTTTTAATGATCATTTGTTGTCATTTTTATAGTAAAGTTTAGATTTTTGTATGAATTCAGTAGTTTAAGGTTGCAATTAGTGTGGATTATGATTGGGTTTTTTTTTTTTTTTTTTCTGTATTGTTTCAGTTATTAGCTTTGCTAGAGCAACGGGTGATTTACAAACTCTTTCGGATGTTGATCTTAAGCTAATTGCATTAACTTACACATTGGAGGCTCAAATTCATGGAACTAGTCATCTTAGGGACACCCCACCTCCAATTTATGTCATGAATGTGAGGAGATTGCCAGAAAAAGATTTGCCCGGTTGGGGTGACAATGTTCCGAACCTTGCGGAGTGGGAGGCGTTGGAAGGTTTGGGAGATGGTGTTGCGGACCCTAGTTCTAGGATTCTACCATTGAAGGATTTGAGCTTGAATATCCCGGTTGAGGACCGGGTTAGTTTGCAAGATGGTTCTGTTGGAAATGTTAGTGAAGATTGTGAAGGTGCTGATGTGGGTCCAAGGAGACACAGGAGATATCCACCTAAAAAGCGAGAGGTAAAGGTTGAAGGTAAGATGGTGGCGGATGGGATTGATGCATCTCTAGGACAACATGATGATGATGAGGGTGACTGGCGTCCTGCTGTCAGTCGAAGCACCCATAGAAGGTTTCTTAGAAGGAAAGCTCGACGTGAAGTGTATGAAGCGTCTGTCAAAGATGATGAGCAGGAAGATGTCAATGACATTAATACTGAAGGAGAAGCTGACATGGAGGCTGAGTGTAATGGTCAGACTTCTGATGATAGGCATGTTCATCAAGGGGTCTCTGAGGAGAATAAGGAGGTTAATGGGACTGATGTTGCAGGAGATATTTCATCTATCCTGGAACAGATGAGACTTGAAGAAGATGCTTTGAAAGCTCATGGGGAACAGGATGCTCAAACTGATTCTCATATAGAGGACGCATCAGTAGATACCCACTTTGATGATGCTCACTCGGGTGGTGAAGGGGATAACGAAAACAACTTAGACAATGGAAGTGTTGATACCTCATACGCCGAGGATGATGGTAGTGAGCAGAGTTGGATGCTAAGATCTTTATCTGATTCCAGTGTTGCCTGCATCACTGGAGACTTTGCTATGCAAAATGTAATACTGCAGATGGGTTTACGTCTAGTAGCTCCTGGTGGAATGCAAATACGGGAATTGCACAGGTAATGGAACACCCTAAGTAACATTTCTATTTCAGCATTTTCTCAGTCGCAAGTGGTTTACTTTTTTATATATAAAAAATAGTTTATCTGTTGAAGTGTATGAATTACTATTAAGTATCGAGGCTTGTTTAAGATGCAGCAGATTTTGTTCTGTGAATTGCTCAAATTTCTTGTAGTTGGATACTCTGTTCTTTTCCTTTTATTCTATGAGTTCAAATCTATGACACTTTGCTTCTGTTTATCACCTGTATGTCTGTTGGATCACTTGGATGTTCTGACTTTGAATTAATATTGTTTAGGTGGGTTTTAAAATGCCATGCTTGCCAAAATGTAACTGCTGAAGTTGGACGGATCTTTTGCCCCAAGTGTGGCAATGGTGGTACCTTGAGGAAGGTGGCTGTTACAATAGGTGAAAATGGGGTTGTGCTACAAGCTCGAAGACATCGTATTTCCTTGCGTGGCACAAAGGTATAACTTCTTTACATGCTCTTTCTCAAGTCTTGGACTCTTGTTGAAGTTGCACACTCGCACTGTTTTGTATAGTTGTGACCATAAACTAAAATGGAGCAACTTGTTGATTTGCAAAGTTGCTTTAGATTGTTATCTCCAACTTTAACTGATGCCCTTTCCCAGTCAATCAATCAAAGCCTTAATCCCAAAAATGGGTACGGCTAAACTTTCCCATTGATATTTGCTAAACTTCTCATCGCTCTTGGTTTGTCTTTTGAAAAATATGGACCTGCCACCTTAGATCTTGGGCTGTTGCATATACATTTTTTAGATGCAGTACTTCATTTGCATTTTTGTAGAAGTGATAGTTCATTGCTGTGATTTGTGAATATTTTCACTTTGGCAATGTATCTCGGCGGAGTTTTTTGGGGATAATTGGGGAGTGTTAATTCATCATTCCTAATCTGAGCATAATAAGCTCTGTCATACATTTCTCGTTTGTCAAGCATTATTCACTGTTTTCAGTTTGGCTAACCCGATATATGGTACAGTATTCACTACCTTTACCGCAAGGAGGAAGAGATGCCATGACGAAGAATCCGGTGTTACGTGAAGACCAGGTCCCACAGAAGTTCTTGTACCCCAAGAAAAAGAAATCTAACAGGGTGAGTGTAGTTTGATTATCATCATTGAATCTGTTCCTTCCAACTTTTGATTTTATCCTCTCGTGTTCTATCTCCTCACTTCGTTTCATGTTATCAAATCTGTTTCATTGACGAGTGTTATCTTTTAAAATATACCAGGACGATGAATTCTTTGCTGCAGATAACATATTTGGTCACCATACCGATAAGAGATCCTCTGTCAGGCCTCCTGTTAGACAAGCATTAGCAGTCTTCAGTGGTAAAAGAAATCCAAATGACAACCATTTCTCCCGCGCTAAGCACTGAGGCATTGATGCCTTATAAAATTTTGTTAAATTCAAAAACCTTTACTCCCCAATTGCTGTTTTGGTTACTGATTGTTGTTTACAGTGCAAGTTTTTTCTCCATAGTCGTTCAATTTTGTATTTTTGCTCAAAGTCCAAATCTTAAGGATTAGTTTTTTTACACTCATTATGGCAATGTATCTTCAAGTGTTTCTATAGCTACCCAAATGGTGAGAAATTTTTTGAATTTGTCGCGTTTTGGCTGTTTTTAAGTTCGCTTTTCTATCAAAAGAAACTACAATTTTTTCTTACATACATGTTAGTGATATGATCATATGATCGTATCCATACATGGCTCAAACTAGCTGAATTGAATACTTATTACCTAAATACAAACTCATCATTAATCATTTCAACAAAAATCAAGTGACCTTTATTGTTGCACCCACCTTTTGGCTTAAATTAACCTCCATATTTAGTTAATTTGTGAAAAATGAAAAATCCAGGTAACAAATATAGTATAGCGGCAATTGATGTGATATTTTACGAAGTTAAAAATTAGGGATATATGGTGAATTTCTGAATTTTTTATATTTTTTTTTGGTAAAATTATGCACGGTGAAAAAAAATCATAACAAACTACCTTCGTATCAAATTAGTTGCAACTTTTATCTCTCTCCACTCCATATTTTTCTTTTCCTTTCACCTTTTTACGTTAAGATGAACCAAACAAAACTCTATATGAATATATTTTTACGTATGTATAACATGCAAACAATGTCAAACTATTATAGGAATATTAAAATTACTAATTAGTCAAAGCGACAAGAGAAATGTAAAACAGATGGAGTACTCTTTTCCTTTTTTTAGAGTGCAACAAGTGCGATACGTTATACGCGGTACTCCCTTTGTTTCAAAATGTTTGTTAAATTTACATTTTGCGCAACGTCCAATGCATTTGTCTAAATCTTAATACGTTATAGTATAGAGTATATTTCTTTGCGTTTTATAGAAAATTACAAAAAATTGATATTACAAATCTAATAAGATCTCATATGAATATGTTATTTTTTTAATACTACTTTTTTTAGTTGTAATATTTTAAAAGTAGCACTATTCATCTTTTAATATTTGATTTAATTTTACGATCTATGTATAAAGAGTAATATAATCAATATGAAATCTCGTTTAATTCGTCTTAATGTGCATACAACTATATAATTAGAGTTATAAATAAATGTGAAAAGTAAATTATTACGGTAAAAAAAAAAATGGGAGAGTATAAAGAATTTGAAAGTCAAGTTTGTCTCCATGTACCCGTTGTTCCAAATGTAACAATCATCTAAAACCGAACAGAGTACAATAAAATTTTCCCCCAAATTTTTTGAACCCTAATTAATTTAATTTAATCTAATTGAATTCTTTACTTTTCTCTCTCTACCTTTTGTTCGATTCGGAACTTTGAATATACTTTGTGGGAGATAAATTTGGGAGAATTAATCAGATCTTATACTTCAATTTTAGGTAAATTCCAGCAATTTCATGCTTAAACGTTACTATAGTGCTTGAAATTCGTTCTTTTTATTGTTTTTTGGTGTTTATTTGTTCGATTTATTCTTTCGCAGGTTTAATTTTCATGCAGAATAACAAGAATTTTGAATTTCGATTTTGATCCTTAGAATTGGAGCAGAATTAATTTTTTTTTTTTAGTTCAATTAAGTAATAATAATGAAGAACATTGAACGTATAGCGAATCTGGCCCTTGCAGGTTTGCATTTTTCTTGGTTTTAATTTATTGATTTTGTAATTGTAATTGTAATTGTATTATTTGAGTAATGTTTTCTTCATTTTTCAAATGTAGTGATTTGTTATAAGTGATTGAGTTGTTTGCTTTGATTGAATTATGGTTGATGAGTTTGTTATAAATGAGAAGTTATTGATTGAAATGATGTGTTGATGTTGATAATTTTGAGGTAGTATAGACTATTAAGGTGTTTATTGTGGCGGATAGAGTCGGTAATCAGTCATATTGCGAGGAAAGGGCATAATTTTGCTACTCTTGTGGCCGAATTGGGTAAAGTCGCTGATTTGTTGAGCATTTTGGTTAATTGGCTATGTCATGTTGCTTTTTGTGGTTGAATCGTTGAGCATATTGTGCCGCTGTTGTTGAGCTGTTTGAAGCAATGAAGCTTGTTGTAGTTTTTATAGTGAATTGATGTTGCCGTACATTGCAAAGGAGTAGTAGTGATTGAGGTGACATGATGTTGGTCCGTGTGTTCTCAAGTGATACCTTTGTGGCATAAGCAATTTATATCAGTTTGAGTTTCCGATAGTTTGTTGATAGCGTGGGTTTTTTGAACTAAACAGAGATAAAGAATAAAAAAGAACTGTGTGGTTTAATATATCTTGAGTGGCATATGTTGATGTGGTGGAATTGATGTTTTTATAGGTTTGTCTTTGGCACCACTTGTTGTAAAGGTGAATCCAAATGTAAATGTTGTATTAACGGCTTGTCTTGCTGTATTTGTTGGCTGTTATCGGTCAGTCAAGCCAACACCTCCAACTGTAAGTAGTGCAGAATATGCTTTTCTATTGATGTTTTGATGTGGAAAAGCTGTTATCTTGATGGTTGCTCATATGATTGTCTAATGCAGGAGACAATGTCCAATGAACATGCTATGAGATTTCCATTAGTTGGGAGTGCATTGTTATTATCTCTGTTTTTACTATTTAAGTTCTTTTCAAAGGACTTGGTCAACGCCGTGCTGACAGGCTATTTCTTTCTTCTTGGAATATTGGCCTTTTCGTATGTATTCTCTTTGTGGAACATTCTAATATCTTCCATGTGTATTTCCGATGGTTTTCTTCCATCTTCAAAAAGAAATATTGATATGTAATATAATGCCCTTACCTTTTGCAGTGCAACATTGCTACCTGCAATAAAGCGTTTCCTGCCAAATCACTGGAATGAAAATGTTGTTGTCTGGCGCTTTCCTTATTTCCGCTGTATGTAACTAGTCCTTGAAGTTATTTACTTTTGAACTATTATGCCTATGCTCTGCAGACCTTTTTAACATTAAATTTGGTGCCTTCGATATTTTTTCATCCTTTCGTGCGGATTTCTATCTTTGTATTTTTTCTCGAGTATTTTCCTATAATATCTGTGCTCCTTTTATTCTGTTTGGTGGATTCTAAGAAACAAGGCAGTTTGTCTTTCAAAGTGGTATAGTTAGTGTGTTTTACTCTGTGTAATACTGTAATGCTTTTATCATGGTTGCTGCTACGATGTTACAGTTGAGGTTATAGTTTTTTAGAATATTAGCCCTTCCTGTCTAAACTTCCTATGTGTGGCTAAGTATCGACAATGATGCTTTTACTTTGGCCCTACAGCTTTGGAAGTGGAGTTCACAAGGTCTCAGGTAGTTGCTGCAATTCCTGGATTTTTCTTTTGTGTTTGGTATGCTGCAAAGAAACATTGGCTGGCCAACAATATTCTGGGCTTGGCATTCTGCATTCAGGTTTGACAATGAGCCTCATTTGAGCTCCCACTTGATTTGTCTTGCCTGCATAATCCCATCTATCTGATTGACTGAGCCTTTTCCTTTAAACGATTAATTTTCCTGGCATGTCAGGGAATTGAAATGCTTTCTCTTGGATCTTTCAAGACTGGTGCCATTCTCTTGGTAAATGTTCCATTGATAACCGAGATAATTGAAGCTTAATTTTGTTGATTAACTATGTTGTATATGTACTTACATTAGGATTCCTTGTTTCATTTTAGTTCTGTACTTGTCATTAAGTGTTGGTTAATTATGTTAATACTATGTTTGATTTTGGCACTGATATAAATTTGAGGGAATTTTTTTTATTTTTTAATGAGAGAAGATCTGTGTAAAACAATAGGCAGTCATTTTGTGTGTTTTTTCTTGAATATTTTCTTCCCATAAACTTCTAAAGATGAATTTTGTTTAGTCATCAGTACGATGATGTGCTTCTCAGTTGTTCGGACACATGGAGATTGGTTATTCTCAATAGCTCAACACTTAATATTTTGAGGTTTCGTCTCTGTAGGGGATCTATATTCCTTTTGTGACATCTTCTTCCATTTTAAAAGCAATTTATTTGTGTGCTTCTGTGAACTAGGGTTTGACATTGATTTTTGGTTGTCTGTTGGTAAAGTTTTATCCCTCCTTTCTTCTCACTTTTTCTTTACCATTGGTAAACTACAGGGTGGACTTTTTCTATATGATATCTTCTGGGTCTTCTTTACTCCAGTGATGGTTAGTGTAGCCAAGTCCTTTGATGCACCTATAAAGGTAATTTAATAGCCAGATCCTTAAGATGTGTTGCTGTGATTGTATATGCTTATCTTAAATGCCTGTTCAATCATTTTTAATGGTTCATTTACTCTGCAGTTATTGTTTCCCACAGCAGATTCAGCGAGACCATTTTCCATGTTGGGGCTAGGAGATATCGTTATTCCTGGTAAGAGAAGGAAAATTAGTTTTCTAGGTTTTGGTTTGTGATTATTATTTGCTGTTTTCTAGTTCCTTTCAAAGATGTTAAGCCACTTGTATATTGTGTATTATATATACTCTTTATTTTTGATCATTTATATGTATGGTTGGCAGCATATCAAATATACTACTTATGTAAAGTGTTTGATTCAAAAGTTGTCTTCCTCCCCCTCCTCTCTTCCCTCTCCTTGTCAAACATTTTCGATTGATTTTTCTGTACTTTAGTTTTTCTACCTAACTTGTCTTTCAAATTCTCATTCACTTCCCTTGTTATTCTAGGTTTGTGTGTCAACAACAATTTCGTGTGATATTTAATTTATGTTAGACAACCCAAAATGATGGGAACAAGGCTTTGTTGCTGTTGCTGTTGTCCTTTATACTAATATGTTGGGTTGAGGTGGATAGAAATGCTTTTGGCCGACATCTTGATTTTATGTACTTTGTTGGACATGTGACCATGGACTATGTAAAAAGGATTAACATGGACACTTGCTAATAGTTGAGCATACAAATATGCTTTGTTGTATCTGTTTAATGAACAAAGAATTTTTGCACTCTAGCTAAATATTGAGATTACTGGGAGGTAAAAGTTGCTGATTTAAGTTTTGCCTACAGTTTCTGCAGTGGTTCTTGAAGAATAGGCTACTGGGAATTCTATCTTTGGCTAGTCTAATGTATTTGTTAATCGAAGTGAAAGTTTCTTGGGATAACAATACTAAGGATTTTTGGTTTAAGCCGTCAAAATTAAAATCATTGGGAAAACGTTTAGGTATGTAGAAAGCAGGATATGTGTATAGATCATGAGGTTGTTTATGAGGTATGTCTATGTATTTCAGCAATACCCATTTATTTGTATTGGAGGTCTGGTGGTTTCTGCTGGGAGACTGCTCTTTTATGCTCCTTATTAGTGTTTTATGATAACATGGGTATTGCTGAAGTTGGGACTTGGGAGTGTGAAGCTTCCTTCATAATTGCTGCATGACTGGAGAATTCTTATTGTGAATGCATATTCATTCCTCTTTATAGATTTATTTAAGTGGATTGGGCTATGTGCTTGTGTTGGTGGTTTGATGCAAGTTTCTTATAAAAAAATTGGGTTGATTTAANCTGTTGGTAAAGTTTTATCCCTCCTTTCTTCTCACTTTTTCTTTACCATTGGTAAACTACAGGGTGGACTTTTTCTATATGATATCTTCTGGGTCTTCTTTACTCCAGTGATGGTTAGTGTAGCCAAGTCCTTTGATGCACCTATAAAGGTAATTTAATAGCCAGATCCTTAAGATGTGTTGCTGTGATTGTATATGCTTATCTTAAATGCCTGTTCAATCATTTTTAATGGTTCATTTACTCTGCAGTTATTGTTTCCCACAGCAGATTCAGCGAGACCATTTTCCATGTTGGGGCTAGGAGATATCGTTATTCCTGGTAAGAGAAGGAAAATTAGTTTTCTAGGTTTTGGTTTGTGATTATTATTTGCTGTTTTCTAGTTCCTTTCAAAGATGTTAAGCCACTTGTATATTGTGTATTATATATACTCTTTATTTTTGATCATTTATATGTATGGTTGGCAGCATATCAAATATACTACTTATGTAAAGTGTTTGATTCAAAAGTTGTCTTCCTCCCCCTCCTCTCTTCCCTCTCCTTGTCAAACATTTTCGATTGATTTTTCTGTACTTTAGTTTTTCTACCTAACTTGTCTTTCAAATTCTCATTCACTTCCCTTGTTATTCTAGGTTTGTGTGTCAACAACAATTTCGTGTGATATTTAATTTATGTTAGACAACCCAAAATGATGGGAACAAGGCTTTGTTGCTGTTGCTGTTGTCCTTTATACTAATATGTTGGGTTGAGGTGGATAGAAATGCTTTTGGCCGACATCTTGATTTTATGTACTTTGTTGGACATGTGACCATGGACTATGTAAAAAGGATTAACATGGACACTTGCTAATAGTTGAGCATACAAATATGCTTTGTTGTATCTGTTTAATGAACAAAGAATTTTTGCACTCTAGCTAAATATTGAGATTACTGGGAGGTAAAAGTTGCTGATTTAAGTTTTGCCTACAGTTTCTGCAGTGGTTCTTGAAGAATAGGCTACTGGGAATTCTATCTTTGGCTAGTCTAATGTATTTGTTAATCGAAGTGAAAGTTTCTTGGGATAACAATACTAAGGATTTTTGGTTTAAGCCGTCAAAATTAAAATCATTGGGAAAACGTTTAGGTATGTAGAAAGCAGGATATGTGTATAGATCATGAGGTTGTTTATGAGGTATGTCTATGTATTTCAGCAATACCCATTTATTTGTATTGGAGGTCTGGTGGTTTCTGCTGGGAGACTGCTCTTTTATGCTCCTTATTAGTGTTTTATGATAACATGGGTATTGCTGAAGTTGGGACTTGGGAGTGTGAAGCTTCCTTCATAATTGCTGCATGACTGGAGAATTCTTATTGTGAATGCATATTCATTCCTCTTTATAGATTTATTTAAGTGGATTGGGCTATGTGCTTGTGTTGGTGGTTTGATGCAAGTTTCTTATAAAAAAATTGGGTTGATTTAAGGTCTGCTGTCAAGTGTGAACGACATTTTTCTGATAACTAATACTGTGTTGGTTTATGGTCTTTTGTCAGATGTATGAACGGCACTGTGTGGTCATTGCACTATGTAACCTTTTTTTGTTTTTTTTTTTTGTTTTCTGATATCATTAGGTATCTTTGTGGCTTTGGCCTTACGTTTTGATGTCTCGAGAGGGAGAGAAAGCCAATACTTCAAGAGTGCCTTTTTTGGGTATACAGTCGGCTTGGTCTTGACAATTGTTGTGATGAATATGTTTCAAGCTGCTCAGGTAATTTTCTGCTGTGGTCCCATCACCTGTATATATTTTCTCCTTGTGACTTGATTTTTAAATCATGTTATTTTCCCTGTCAGCCTGCACTTCTTTACATTGTTCCAGCTGTCATTGGATTTTTGGCGGTACACGTGACGTGGAATGGTGATATCAAACCGGTTTGTGGCTTCTTTTCTAGCAATATCAGCAAGACTTTCTATTTTTTTTGCTTTAGCATTCTTTCCTTTCTGTTCTGCTGCACTTAGATGTTTCACTTCAGTATTGGTTGCAGTCATATTAGCTACTCTGTGATATATAATTAGTAGACGGGTTTTGATTTGACAATCTGTTTACAAATGTTTCTGTTGTGATTGCGGTATTGTGCATTTGGAGTATTTCCATACTGACGGAGAGTTCTGAGAACCATGTCTTAAATTCTTCCAACAATACTCAATTTCAATTGCACTGCCGTCTGCTTCATGTTATGCTTGTTCTGAACCTTTCCGCATCCTATGTTTTTTGCAGTTGATGGAATTTGACGAATCAAAGATGGCTGAGGCTATGTCATCGAAAGATGAAGGCGACTCGGCATCAAATAAGAAAGTAGAATAGAAGGGTCTTGACTAAATAAATATTTAGATAGTAGGCTCCCTGGAAAATTTTAGGGGCTGAAAATTTACAAACTCTCGGGCCCTTTTCTAACTTGCGCACCACCACACAGTGCACCTTGTAAACAATTTTGCTGAAATTGTGGATAAAAATCACTATCACAGCCCTGTAATAGGAAAACCTGTCCTTTTTACTTTGTTCTATAGAAACTTTTATTTGCTAACGAAAATTACATTTTGTACTCCTATCTTAATACTAGGTCAGCTTTAAGTCTTTCATAAGTCAATATTGCTATAGGTTTGGAATTTGTAAGTGTCGAACAATCAAGATTGGAAGAGGAAAAAAAAAGGTTGAAGGAAAATAAGATGAATAAGAGCGGGTGTGGAACACTGAAACCTAATTATTAGGTAAATTTTGAGGACAAGCTTTGAAACTGCAAGTTTGTAAAGTATGTGGAACATCACTATTACATTTGTTTTAATGTAAAAGGATTGAACCAGTGGGTAATGGAGTTTTGTGCCGTGAAGTTTCGGGCATTGTCCTCTCTTACTCATCCATTGTCTAATTTTGCTTAAAAGTTGCTTCATGATAGTCAAAAACCTACGTTCGATGTTCCAACCATGATATAATTTATTTTTATTCATTATTATTATTATTTTGATGAACCATGTTATAATGTTGAATGGTAATGAAGGTTTGTCGCAACTTGCAGTACAATGGATAAAATTGTACATTTGTGGATCGGAGTTTAAATGCGTAATAGATACAAGTTGGTGTTGTTCATCTGCTGTTCTTTCAGTTGGATTGGCTCCCCTCTACCCAGGACAGCTTAAGGTTAAATGGGTAGGGGATTCAAATTTATGAGCCATGTGTAATGAATGCCATGTCATGAAGAGTTAAGCAATACAAAAAACTTTCATGAAAACATAGAATTAAGATCAAATCCCTTCATAAAATCTCGATTTGTAATTTTTTTACAGTGATGTTGAAAAGGTTAAAGAAGCATCGTCCATGCCAAGAATTATCACATGTATGTAGGATCAATTTAGCACAATGTCGATGTGAAAGAGATGCCTGCTATGTGATTGGGTAAATTCTCCTAATACGGCTCTCTTTTTATTATATACTCTGTACATGGTACTCCATATTCTTTTTTGCGCCGTTAATTAAAGCTGCTTACCATTGCAGATTGCTTCTCATCATCAAGTCGACGAGCAAAGGACTGATGTAGCATGTATTTGCTGTGAAAAATGAAGGATGTCATGCTCTCAGGTAATTCAGTATGTAATGCTGTCTTATGAGAGAGTTCCCCTTGATTGCTTGTCATCACCAAGCCGATCAGCAAATATGTCATAATATGCAATATGATTGAAGTTTTTCAACATTTTGATTGATGTTCCGTTGCTTGTATCAACTATTATTTGTGCATCCGTATTCTCCTTACCTGTTACAACAACTGTGATTGGCTGTACATAATATGTCGAATTTAGAGATGGACCATTAGCTAATATTACAGCTCCAAGGATCTCCCCTATAAACAAGTCCTGTGTACACAATGTATATATAATGATCTTATCAGTTGAGAATTAACAAAAAAGACGAGTTTCATAATAACTTTCTTATCATACTACATTAGACATTACCACATGTTGATATCTGTGATTTTCCTTCCTTAGCATGAACAATGTAGATATTAGGCGATAAGCAAAGAATAGTTCAGAGGTCCTTTTTCTTTGAGAAAGTTGTTCCATAATTGAATGAAATGAGGTAACTTTGTATTGAGATCCCAACGTAATCAAAGTGATAGGTAGTTTTGATTCAATCACCATCTTTGCGGATAAAGGGTCAGCAAACATGTTGAACTCAGCATTTTTATTTGATGGCACCGTAAAAAGATTTCCTCCAATTGAACTTACATTATTGTTGATATATCCTCCTACCACATAAACATCCTGAAAGTGTATGTAAACTGTAAAAGTTAGTGAGCATCATTTGCTTAGCATTTCGAAACAATGAAGCAGTCTTAACAACAGCAAATATAAATTATAACTTTGCAGTAACCTGAATTTTATTGACTGCATATTTATCTGTAGCAATTATCTTAGCTAAGGTAGTTAGAGGTCCATTGGTCAATATGGTAACCCTCTTCTCTGAGCTGGTTGTTTTTGTGACGTTTTCCCATACCTCCATTGCTAGAGGCTGCTGGTCATTAGTAGCCATACTGTACCTATGTCCATAGACGGGAAAAAGAAGCATTATGTTGCATTCTACTCCCATATTTTATCAGTCCAAATAACTCAAACCAGGAAAAATTTATAGGAAACTTACCTTCTTGGACTGCGCGGTAGTTCTCTAGCAAGTCCGTAGAGAGTATCTGAATCTAAAAATCCACCACTTCCATGGGGAATTACTTTTGCATATTTACAATCTCCAACAACAGACCAGGGGTATGATTGGTTCATTGCATAAACATCACCTAGACCAACTGGAATGTCATCGCGACCCATCATGTGTAATAGGTCATATACAACATCAATTGTGGCAGCACTAGCCCAGCCTGTTGGAGTCACCAGTATTGCCTGCATAATTTGTTGATCATAGTACACTGATTCACAGTTGAGCTGTTTAAAGTACTTGTATTAAGATTTAATTACCATATTATAGTAGAACTAAACAGCTTCAAGCAAGACTTACCTGTAGGTTAAGCTCTTCAATAGGTACTTTTAGGAGATAGGAAAGCGCAAGAAAGTCTCCGGCACTCATATCCATATCAAATATTACAGGTCTTCCTAGCTTTTTTGCTCCAAAATCTGGTTTATGAAACATGTCCTTGTAGTGAGGCAATTGTGTCGTAAAGTTAAATCGCCCTGATCGATGAGGACGATTCATTACCTAAACCATTCAACAATCAATTGACAACTTTAGCTCGTTGTTTACCTTTAATCAAGTACTCTATTTTGAATTAACTGTCCAGCGATGTATAATTAAATGTGGAGATTATCTTTCATAGCTTATACAAAAGGAAAAGCAATGCATCACTATATAATCTTATATGTGAACTGAATTATGAGATATACATACCTCTAAGAAGTTGATGAAATATTCTCTATTCAGAGTACTCTTAGGATCTTTATTAGGCTTAGCCCTTGTCGCGACCAAAACTTTTACTCCTTCAGCATTATTTACCTCTTCAGTATAGCCATCCTGCAAAAATTGAACATGATCATTTCAGGATGTTGATTGAAGTATATAGATTGAAGTTATGCTATTAGAGTAAAGCACAAAAGAAAAAACCCATATATATAGTTCAGCTCAATGCAATACAGACGTCTGGGAGGAGAGTTATATATATGATACCTTGCATCTGCCTTTATCATTCTTGACAAGGCAAAATGGATCTCGGACTGACTTCTGTACATGACCCGAATGCACCCCATTGTTCTTCAAGTTAAATTTAGGAGTAGTACCCTCGGAAAAAAACGGATTTGATCCATCAAACACTCCATAAGGTTTATTCGATGTATGAACAGTTATGTTCATATACTCCATTTCAGCAAATTCATTTTCCCCCATCACATTTTGTTGGCTGCGCATGATTGATGCTGCTACACCAACCATGAAAGAATCCCACATGAAATAATTCTGGTAACGACAATTGTTAAATCTTTTAGCTCACATAACAAAATCGAGACAGCTGCATGAACTAACAATAGTAATTTATCTTATGCCATAATGGTTTTGAAAACATAAACCAAGAAGTAGGAAAAAAACCTACACTAAAAAATTGGTCATCTGATGCAAAGGTACCGCGAGCCAGGTTAAGAGACTTGAAGCAGTATTGAGCCTCATATGTTTTTTGGTTTTGCTCAAATGCTTCAAAAAACTCTCTTGTCATGGGAATTGTGTTAGTAGCATCTAAGGGTATAAGGGTGACTGGGATCCCTGAATGAATCACCTGTCATCAAAACACATTGTTATAGTACGCGAGTAAAATCACTCTATGTTTTTCTACGATATTTTGAAACATTTGGACTTGCAGGCTGACCTGATATGCTGCGAATGGGTCAGCAAAAATGTTAAACTCTGCATAAGGATTGCTTATATCACTGAACAGGTTACCATGATCACCACATTCCCCAGAAGGTTGGCATGATGGCGCGGCATCTTTAGGACAACAGCCTGAAGGATTCTTTGATCTCACCCCACCACCCATTACATAGATATGTTCCACATTTTTTTTCAAATGGGGATTACGCATAAGGAAAACCGCAAAGTTGGTGAGTGCACCCATCAAAAATACAGTTGTAGGACCTTCTGATATAGCATTAGTCATCACTTCCTGTACTGTGGGTTGACTTATTGGTATATATTTCCTCTTCCCCTGAAATTATACTCGGAATTTTCATAAGAAAGTTTGAACTATCTATACTTTTAATGGAGTTTATTGAATAAGGAAATTCCCTTATCACCTTATGAGCTATGTATCCTGATGTCTTAAGTTTGGGGTGTTAGTGTTACTCATTTTATTGGATGATTTTCTCATATGAAACATCTTTTTTTCGGTTGTTAGTGGTGACTTGTTTATGAACTGATATTGAAGTGTTACCTGTGGAAGGAAAGCTTTACGAAGGCCATAGTTAGTGTCGGTGTGTAGTCGTCCTCTTGGACCAAGAGGGATGGCCTGCCTGTATCGGCAGTATCCTGCTGTTGTCATGCCCTGCTTGTTGAACAGACATAACGTCTTTGGCCATTAATATATTTAATTATCAACGACCCAAAACCATTACAGTAAAATAGGTGTTTGATAGTTGGTATTATGAAGATAAACATTATAGTGACTTATTTCATTCAAATTTAGCTCAATTTAATTCAATCAATTTTATAGGCCACGACATAAAATAAAGCAAAGAGAGACTAAAGAGGAAGTTGTAAAGAACCTGTTCAATAATAGGGAGATATCCACCAACATTAGGGAAAATTGTACCATTCTGAGAAATTCCACCTTCACCTCCAACTCCGACAGGAATGTCATCACGATCCATCATGAAAAGCAAGTCATATACGTGATTTACAGCGTGACCAGCATTCGTCCATCCATTTGTATTAATCGTCACTGCCTTCATACAATATATATTTATAATTAACTTAGTATAACAATATTTATGTGTGGCCGGCCACATGGTGTCACCACACTACTACATTATCTATCAAACTTTATGTCAAGGTTTGAAAAGTATAAGCTTTTATGTCGGAATAGGTCAGACAAAAAAAAAAGAATCAGAATGAATTATCAAATAAAAATAATCAAACTGTCCACATTTTGCCTTTTAAAATACGAGAACTTTGACTCTAATGTGATTTGACTTTTAATTTGAACTCAGTTGACTTGACTATTTGTTTGACTTTGACTCAATATCTGCAAATGAAAGTATGCATCATACGGAGTACAAAACTTCATTCATAACATTAAAAAAATAAAAATAAAAAGGAATAAATTAAATAAAAGCCAGTACAAGGAATAAATTGTTGATTTCTCCCTTTTAAATTTATCCACACGAAAAAGAAAAAGGATATTAATTATTTATTAATTAAAAGTTGTACGACATCTACGACAGAGATCAATAACTAACGGATACATAGTCGAATTGAGTTCGAGAAGATCAAACCTTGACATCAAATTGTAATTTGTTGAGCTTCAAGAGGTAGAGCAACGCAAAGACATCATCAGTATCAACATCTGTATCAACCACTATTCGGCGTTGACTTATTTGTACTCCTGTTTTCAGATATTCTACAACGGCTATAAGTATTATAAATGCTAACCATTTCCATGAAAGAGTTTTTAGCAACAACATTTTAAACTATGAAAAAAATAGAATTGGAACGATGATGGATCCCCTTTCAAAAGATTTAATTCAATTACCACTTAAAAAAAAATCCATTAAAATGAAGGATTTGGGAAAGTGAAAAGTATATTTTGTGTACATATTCAATGATGTAATGATGAAAAGGTGTATATAGGCTGAAGCAACTATCAAAAAGATTTGCACCATATCTATTTGGTTGGTTGATTTCTTACCATTTCAATTAAAAATTTAAGACCAATAAGAGTGGCTGTCATTGGTTCAACGCGGCTTGCTGGTAAGTTTAAGATCATGAGTTTGATTTCTATCAAATTGTAAATTTTTTTACCTCAAACCAAACATTGGAATTGATCTCTACCCCTATTAAACATTGAGATTTAATTGAGAATGTGTACTTACGATTTTTTTTTCAATAAGTTCTAAAAATCTCTAATAAATTCAATCTTATTCATTTTACTACTCCAATAAGTTCCAATCCATTTCATTTCAATAAATTTAGTTCTTATCAAATTCAATAACTTCAATTTTTCTTTTTCCATTCATTCCAATAAATTCTATGAAATAATTAATTGAATTCCTATAGATTCTTGTATGCGAAAAGAACACATCCTATATTGGGGTGCCCTAACAATTGACAACACAAACACATAAAACTATGAAGAGTTGTACACATGCATGTTTTCAATTTTTTAGTGTTACTTCAATTAAAAAATTACATGGCCACTTTCTTTAAGTGTAATTAAAAAAAGGGGTGACCCGAGTGATTATCTTGGAGAGGAGAAATTTATAATACCTATTTTTTAGGGGATGAGGAGAAATCTGTTGTTCTACTTTTGGTGTATCAATTGTGTGCCATTGTTTTTGATTGGTTGATAATATTATTTTAACTTTTAATTTAAAAAGTGATGGGCCTTTGTAACAAAACCAACCAATGAGATTGATTGGCACACAGTGGCATACAAAATTTGGGACAACAGATTTAGACTCAAAACTCATATAGAAACAAAATATTGTTGCATTCAATTTTCGGGGATAGAAATTAGATGAGTGATGAGGACAAAGATAATTCAGTTAAAAATGACTATTGTATCCTACATGAAATTGGAAAGGTAAGGAGAGAAGAAATTAGTAAGGTTAAAATCTTGAAACTTTTAATAGCGGTTTAATAATTTATTATTTTTCATAATCTTTTGAACAATATACCATACATGGAATAACATTTATTTATCCTTATATCAGCTACTACAAATTTTCCTTCCTTATCTTCTCTTCTTATCTATATCCCTCATATCGAACGCATTATTGCAAATTCTTAATTATGAACTAGGGGTGAAAGTAATTCGGATTAAAACCGAAGACCGAACCAAACCAAACCATTTTGAAAATTTGGATCGGATTTTTTTGTAATTTGGACCGGTTTGGATTGTAAATTTTTTATTTTTCGGTTTTCGGTTTGGACTCGGACTGGACCCCCCTGTAGACCGTACACCGAACTTTAGACCGAATAGTAATAAACCTTTAAGTCCTTAATGGCCTTAAACCTACTACTTGTTAAACAGTTATGACTAAAACACCAAAAGCTAGCAAAATCCTAAAATTCTCTATCATCCTTCTTCAAAGTGTGTAGTATTTGACTTAGTGAGTTATTGGATAGTACTACAGATTATTGCTATAATTATATTAAGCAGGAATTGTTGTACAAAAAAAATATCTTTAAAATTCGGATTGGATTGGATCCAAAATCGTAAGACCGACTTTAGGTGGATTGGATTGGACTGAAATTCAATATGGATTGGATCGGTCTCAAATTTCAAAGTCCGAAAATATATGGTTTGGATTTGGATTGGGCAATAATCCAAACCATAGACCGAACTTTCACCCCTATTATGAACCTTTGTCATCCCTTTTCTAATGAGCCTCATGCATCTACATGAAACATTAAACCCAAAAATCCACATTGGTTTTGCTTTTGCATACCTGAGCTTGACACATCAGATGTAGGCTGAGCATAACAAACCGGAGGTTGAAGACTAGAAGATGGCATGACACTCACTAGAGCAACGATTAAGATGAAATCACCTACATAATAATAAGATCGTGTCTCAAACTTCAAGGTTTTATATTAATTAAAAAGCTCTCATATTTTTTAATCAAATATTGCAAGTATATAAAAAAATGAAGGAAGTACATAAATTAACTTGTGCGAGTCATTAAAGATAATGATCGATAGATGTGTACCAATTCTCAAGATTACGTACCATTAAGTTGCTCCATAACTTGCGAGAGAATAAGAGACAATAAAAGAAAGTTTGTAAGAAGAATTAACAATAATAGTTGGAAGCAAAGTCCCGTGATCCTGAACAAAAGGTTAAATACATCATACAACTGATACAAGTGTCTAGTGTGCTACTAGTAGAAACTAAGATTGACGTATGTATGATGTATCCACTTAAAATGTACATCAATCATACAGTAGAAATAATAAAATTAAAGAGCAAGCAAAAAGGAATAAATTGTAAATTACTCCAATCCTAAATAAGCTTGACAAATTAAAAAAAAATTGAAGCTTCACTCTATTTTTGTTGGGTTTTTAAAGGTACAAGCAACGCAAAGATGTCATCTCAATCTACTGTATCAAGTATCAACATCCTTCAATATCCATTAATATTCTACGTTGACTTCTTTAAATTATACTTTATTATTATTTTAATTTGACAAAATGAACATTCCAAACTTCACCCGTTGGTTTTATTTAATTTGTTTTAGGACCCCCCTCCACCTATTTCCCTATTGCACGTGGGATTTTATAATACCCTATATTTTCTTGATGGTTTTCATAGTAAAAACCGATATATATATATGAGATATAAAAAGGTGTAGGTACTTTATTAATGCTGGAGATATATGTGCTTCCAATAGTTATGAAAATATTACTCATTCGGCTTTTTTTTAGTTGTTAACTTACTTCGGAGTTCAATAATGCATAAACATAAAAACATAGTCATATGAGATCTTACTTGATTCGTCTTAATTTATATTTCTCAAAAATATAATTTTTGTAATTTTTTATTATACCATACTCAAAATACTAATTTTATAATTTGTGCTTGGGAGATATAAAAAAATGAATGTAATAACTAAAAAAGGACGGATGTATAATTTATGTAAATCCCACATACACCTTACTAAAACGTGGAGGAAATTATTTTAATATTATGTTATTTTAGATTATCCTTACAATTGTTATTTTGTATATATTTGGGGGCAATCAATTTATTTTGGTCATGTTATTTTCAATATACATTTTCTTCCCCAATATATGTCTTTATATTTGCTTTGTTAATTGTTTAACTAATTAACAAATTTGATAGACAGGGCTCAGATTAGCCCTTCGAAAATAAAAATATAGGCTATTATCATGTTTTCAGATGAGATAAAAAAAAAAAAACTGCCGAAAGTTTTCAAATGATAATATAGGCTATTATCATGTGACCATTTTAAATCATTCAATAAGTTTTACTCCAATAAATACTTAAGTTACAATAAGATTTAATCCTGACGAATAAGTTTCAATTCATTCAAATTACTCTTTTTTTCTTCTTATTGCACGATAAGGACACACATTTAGCAAGTCATGCTCCAAAAGGTTGGTAAAGACCCATTTCTTAGAGTAGCAAGCAAGAAAATTCATAGAATTGCTATTTGCCATAAATCATAATAAAGCCATTGGCCATTGCATAAGATAAGTAGATAACTAATGTTTAAAGTTTGCTTTAATTGGTAAGGCACAAAACGTGTGCCTTTTAACTATTTATCCCTTTCATCATCGCCCTAAAATATCATGTTTATCGAACCAAATAACTTCATCCATCGCCTAAAAATGTCATGTTTATCAAACCAAATAACTCCATCCATTTTTTTTGCCAGCTACTTTTTCATTAAACGAACATCCTAAACTATTTAGAAAATATTACATACATTTTCTTTTTAATATAGGCTTTTATAAACTTTTACAACTTTTGTTATACTCTTATCCAACTATTTTCTATTTTATCTCTATTTTTGTCATCTTTTTAATAACTAAGTCACTTTTTCTCTCAATTATTCACAAAGTGGTAGTCCATATACATCTAATTCTATTGCCATAAGAAAAGATATATATGATAGTAAATTTTTTTTTTCCGACAAGATATATGATACTAAATTGATAGAAGTAGTAGTTGCATTCTATTGGGTCATTCACTTTGTGAATGACAAGGTAAAGGTTTCAACAAGTTCAACCTTGTGTCCTTGTTCTCGTATTTTACAATTCTGTCTTTTTTATTTTATTTTATTTTATTTTATTTTTTTGCGATGAGCCGAGCTTCAAGCACATGGTGTAATCAAACAGGAAAAAAAGGATACATGAGATACTGAAGAAAATACAGCACAAAGAGATCTTTCATTCACTATTTTAATTTCATCTAATACCAAGACTCTCAATGTACATTCACGAAAGGAGCACCTTATGGCATCCAAGATGTTTTTCTATATATTTGACTTATCCGGAGGAGGGGAAAAATTTACATGATCTTCAATGACGAAAGACCATTGAGGAAGACACGAGGGTGAGTGGAGCTGCCGTGGAGGAAAAGAATGGAGAGAAAGATAATCACCAAAAGACTATATAATTGTTGCTTTACAGTAAGTGTGTTAGTTATCAACTATATCACGACGAGAGAGCCAATTCTGCCCATGCCAAAGACGATGACCTAAGCTCAGCTGACAGCGACAGATCAATGCGGCTCTCCAATAAAGTGCACAAGTCATGCATCGAAGGCCGTTTGATAGGATCAGGATTCAGGCAAAGAGTTGCCACCTCACAAATCACTTTCAGGTCTTTATATTCAAAATGCTTCAATTGTTTGTCCACTATATACGGCATTACCTCGGAGACCTCGAGGTATTCCCTAGCCTGAAACAAGAGACTACCTATTAATTAAAATTTTATTCAAGCTATATTAGTGAAAAGAAAAGTCAACTCAAATTTGACGGATAAAGATCAGCATTTTGTCATTCAGAAAACGGAGATGTAATTCATCATACCCATTCTACCAAGCTTCCTTTGTCTTTGCAGAAAGGTGGTGTGCCACTGACTATCTCTAGTAAGAGCACTCCAAATGCGTAAACGTTGCCTTTTATGTCTAGATGACGTGCTTCAATTGAACGTGGCAGAACACAAATAGCACCGTTACTATCTATGGCAGATGAATTTTTCTCCGATCTTGCAATAATAGTCTTCCAGCTTTCAAAATCAACTAGCTGCAAGCAAAGTTCAACAAGACTCTATAAAACTTGGGTTGATTATCGTAGTGTTGATTCATAACCAGCAAAAATCCATTATCAACAATATCGTATGCGATCTACAAGTAAATACCAACCTTGGGTGAAAAATCTTCATTCAGATATACAGCATTAGAATTCAACTCGGATATAGTAAATGGAGGGTTGAGTTCAGTATGAAGATATCTCAATCCACGAGCAATGCCAATTATGATTTTCATACGCCGTGTCCAAGATAGCTGACAGCCTTCTCCATCTGGAAACATGGCTTCATTTCCAACACAAAATCATTACGACAGCCACTTCAAGTACATTAAGTAGGAGAAGCACAACTTATCAGGAAAATGTGGAGTTCACTTACAATGTAGATGCTCAAACAATGTTCCATTAGATGCATATTCAAAAACAAGCATCCTAGAGAAAGGAGGACTCTCTCGACAATAGCCCAACAATTTAGCAGCATTCTCATGATTTAGTCTTGCTAGATCTGCCACCTGATTAAGGTACAGCTTCCAAAAGTCAAGACTAAGAATCTAAAAGGCTTTTGATATGCCAGGATATAATAAAATGATGCAGCAGTACCTCTGTTTGGAAATAAAGTTCATGATAGCCAGTCCACTGCTCTTCTTTGATGCAGAAGGATATCACTGCAATCTCTGATCCACCTTTCATTATGCCTTTGTAAATCATACTATCGTTGGAGGATCCAATGATATTACTAAAGTCCTCACAAGCCACTTCAAGCTCTTGTCTGTTGAATCTCTGTATATCTTTCAACAACTCAGAATCTGCTGAGAGATCATGAAAAGACAACAAAATCAGCAAATTGCTACGAGGGAAGTTATGGCTTTTGTTAAGTTCACCAACTAGGGTAGATAGAATAAAGACTTACCTATATATACAGCCAAGCGATCTTTGTCACTTCCCGATTTCTTCCAAGGTATAATCACTGACGATTTATTGTTTAATCTTTTATAAGCAGTTACCAGGCCAATGATGATGATAATACCCACCATTGTCCCGGTTACAATTTCTAAAGCTAGCAGCCAAGTAGGTCTTGATCCATTGTGATGCTTGGGTTCTTTCTCTGAAGACTTATGCTTCGCACTGACACTATGATTTGAATGGGTTTTTCCAGAAGCTCCTGAGATAAGCAAAAATTAGATTATGCCCCCCACTTTGAGTTGTTAAAAAATCTTGGAATCACGCATAACATATCCAAATACCAGATTTAGCCACCATAAAAGGAGGCACCGGTAATTGTTGCATTTTTGCATTGCAGGTGTATAAGTAAGAAGGGTCTAGGCTTAAAGAATTATGGTTGTTTCCCAAAGAACTTCAACTCTTACATACTGTTAGTTCTCCTAGCACTCACATTTACTGCAAAACAAGACGAACAGTGTTCCAAGCATGAGCCCAATAGATGTCATATTACAGTCTATTTTCATCTCCTTTTTTTCACTCCTTCACTTAAAAGGGGTATACTTATATCTACTTCCATGGAACAAAGGGACAAAAAATATTCGATCAAGCAGATAATATTGCTATTTAATTATGCATACCACACTGTTCTTCAGAACGCTGTTTTGCATCTTTGTCCTCGAGACAGTTACCCTGAAAGCTTGACCTATAGTAGTTAAACAAAATAAGATTAAAATGCCAGTAGAAGTGTAGGAATGAAGAAGAGCATATAAATTATACACCAACCTTGGAAGATGTAGCAAACATTTTGGGACACTCCCAACAAAGAAATTGTATGAGAAATCAGCAACTTTTAGTTGAGGTGAGTGACACAAGCCAGTAGAATTTGCACTAGATGCATACCTGAGAAACGCAAACCTGGATAAGTGATAGCACAGCCCCTATGTGCCTCTAACAGAAGAAAGTAATGATACTCTGTCGAAAATATTGGTCTAAAAAAAACAATATAAGATAACTAAATTAGGAGCCTTATGATGCTACCGTGAAGGCAAATGTCATAATGGCATCTCTAGACTTATAGTCTACTGCTCGCAGTGCTCGTGCAAGTAGATTAATGTAATTTGACATATTTTTGTTTCTGCAGGGTCTAGAGATTTCTCATGCAGACTCAATATTTTCCATCTCAACCCTGATCATTGTTAGCACAGCTTTAAATATCATTATTCTGCTTTGTACAACTAGATATGTTGTTAATCATATAACTACTTAATTGGTTGAAGAAGTCACTAGCAAAGGTTTCTCTCTTTTCAAAAGCATCCTCAGAAAAGCAGCGAGCTTTCAGTGGAAGCTAATAAGAGCAATATAACCAATGGAAACTTCCTGAAACAGCTCATAAAAGTTCTAAATTCCAGCAGAGATCTCTATCAAATTATATGTACCTACAACTTGGCAAAGCAACCAGGATAAAGGACCATAAATTCTGTGGGGAGGTTGCCAGCATTCACCAGGGATGCAACACCGTGAAATAGATTTCCTTTTTGTTTCTGATATACACTCCTCAGCAGAGTCAGCATGCAGTAAGGATGAAGACCCGATACAAAAAAATAACAACTCAGCTACTTTATAGTTCAGTGATCAGGGTGTCAACAATTACCTAGTCTAAAGTCTAAACATCATATAATCGATAATTGGCCGCTAAAGTCAAAAGTTTTCTTGGAACATACAATGAAAGACATAAGAGTTACACGTTTTGTGATCCATACTGTAATTAAGAATCTTTAGAAAGCTTTATATGTCAATTGAAGAAAATTTACTTTCATACTAGATAAGCCGCAGCCATAACTAGAAACTTAAAGCTAGTATTTGCATTGTAACAAATGCTTACATCCTTTGGTCATTGGAATCAAAATCCGCAGGGGTAGCACCAAGTACAGTTCCTTGGAGCTTATTTCTGTCAATATGAAGCTCCTGAAGGTTCTTTAACTCGCCAAGCTCAGGCGGGAGTGTTCCGGTCAATCCATTGGACCGAAGATTACTGTGATCAATAGAGCAACATAACTATATAAGAACCTCATCACAGACAAACAAACAGATGGAGATCAAACAATATCAAACCAAAATAATTCCATACATCTTCTCAATGTTACTCAAATTCCCTATCTCACGAGGAATCGGCCCCGATAACTGATTCGCTCCAAGATCCAGCAACGAGAGGTGCCTCAACAACCCAATTTCTTTTGGAATAATCCCAATCAAATTATTCCCATGAAGGATTCTGAAACAAACATATTCAAGGCATCAATTTTAACCCTAAAGATGACCAAATTAATCAAACAAATTAACTTATACTCAAAACAATATATACATACAGTTCTTGCAAATTATTCAATAGACCCAATTCTGGAGCAATAAACCCCTTCAAAGATGACCCAGAAATATTCCTGAACAACAGAATCATACCCAACAAATATTATATTATGAAAACCTCAAATTTAATGATTAAAATACAATATTCAAATATATATATGAAAACAAAAAAAAAAAAGGAAAAATTACTTACAACTTAATAACATGATCTTTAGCAACAGAACAAAAAACACCAGACCAATCACAAGGAGTTGCATCTAAACCATTCCAATTTGATAAAACCAAATATGGGTCTTCATATATTGCTTCTTTGAATGCTGTAAGTGCCCAAACTATAACCAAAAACAATCACATTTTTAAAAATCAAATAAATGGGTTTTTTTAATTTTATTTTCTTTAATTTTCCCAGAAGATTAAAACTATGATTATAACATAACATACTATATAAATAATGCAAGAAAATCATCAAAAATTTAGCAGTAAACAACAAACAAACTAAATCTTGGGTAATAAATCACATAACTAAAATTACTTAAAGTAGTAAAATTAAATGAGATCTAAGAGCAAAAAAGGGTATACCTTCAACTGAAACAAATGAGTCACAAGTTTTAGTGAATGCTCCAAAAATGGCTAGTTGAAGCAAAATTACCCAACTTAATACTCCCATTATTTTTTTTAACACTCAAATTTACTTACTTTATAATATTGTAAGTGAGATTAATTGGTGTATCAAAAAACCCAGAAATCAAAGAACTCATTCAATTGAAAAAAAAAAATTGAAAATTCACCCAAAAAAATTAAAAAGATTGAAAATTTGGGGTAAAACACAAAGAACAAGAGGAATTTCACTAACTTGGAGAAGTGGGAATTTCAAGAAAATTGTGGGGTAAAATGTAAACACAGAGTTCAAAGCTTTAGTACTTACTGAAAGTATTGTAAATTTGAAACAATTTAAAAAAAAATTGTTTTAGAAAAAGTACATAAAAAAAAAAGGAAAATAGAAAAAATGGGAGAAGTGGAGAAGTTGAAGAAAAATATAGGAACGAAAAAAAAGGGAAAGTGGGTAGCTTAGATTCAAAGTGAGGCTTTGGTTAGTAAGAAAGAAAAAAACCCACTTACAGAAGAAAAAAAAAATTAAAGGAGAAAGAAGATGATTAAAGAAAAATAAAAGAAAAATTAATGATTGGTTAAAGGATTAAAAAATGGAAAAGAAATAGAGTGATGGGAAAAAGATGAGATTATAGAATGTTTTTGATTTAGTAATTTGATGATTGAGGGTGAGATGTTTAATTCCGCGTTTTAGGTTATTTATTTATTTTTATATTTTTTTTGGGAGTTTTGAAATGAAGAAAGAATCGATTTGTTATTTATCAATTTGTTATCCAAAAAGTTTAGGTTTGAGCTAATTGGTTGAGATCGATCTAAATTTGATATTTGGTCAAGAAGTTAAAGAACACTTGCGTTTTGAAATACTAGTGTAGTAGTGTATTGGTCATGAAAGTTGAGGTTTATTAACGGTGTTTTTACATTTGTGTTTTTATTAAGGTTTATTAAGTATGTTCAGACATGCAGTTGTATATGATTATGCATCTATATTACGCATATGTTGTATGACAAATTTTTAGGGCTGAATTGGTTTTAAATTTACAATAACACCATTAATAAGTCTTTGTGTGTGGCTGACTAATTTATGTACTTGCACTTAATTGTAATTGTACAAGTAATTTTATTTATAATTTACAATTGTAATCTTACTTTATATGTAACAATGACATGAACGCAGCATATGAGTAAAACCAATTAGTCCAAAGATAATTCAATAACCTCTAGTGTTTATGCAACATGGATGGCCTCAATTTTTATATTTTGGGTTATTATACGAGTTTTTTCACCTGTGCAATAGAAGCTCTACTTTATTGTTAGAGTAACTGCCCTTTTATACAAACCCCTTTAATGCTCAAAAACCAAGTATATAAACAACACAAGTGCATACAAGCACAAGTGTATACTCAAAAGACATTAAAATTCAAAGAACTTAGTATTAAGTAACAGAATTTTCGACCCGAATGTATATTTGTGGAATTTTTAGTTACCTTTCTTTAATTTACCTAAACTTATTGGATATTGGACCCACTTTAGACTTATTCCCTCTCCTTTTATTATACCTTAAACGACTAATGAAGTAGGGTACACAAAATTCTAGTTTATATTTCCTCCGCTCCAATATAATTACAATGTTTACTATTTTAAAACTATTCACAATCATTTATATGGTTTACTTTTGTGTTCAATATACTTAGAATAATATAGTCATATGAGATCTTGATGTGTAATTTATTAAAATTTTAATTTAAATAATTTTTAGGGTAACGAAACTCAAGATATTCACATTTTACTTTATGCATTGAAAAGCTTAAACTGAAAAAATGTTGCAATTATATTGGAGGAAGTATTTTTTTTTTCTGGCTTCCCTCAATACAAAAAAATAAAAAAAAGAAGATATTTGTGGGATAGTGGAGGAGTATTTTATTCAAGAAATTGGTCTTATTCTTATTACAGCCTTACGATATTAATTAAGTATTAAAATGGAAAAAAAAAAACAAATTGTAGCTTTCATAATACCATTAATACATTTATAAATGAATAAGATTTTATAACATTGACTTGCTATTTTGTGGATTAGATTATGATGTCATCCTCAAACTTTCTCGTTTGATGTTCTTCGTTTGTGACACATAGCTAGAACCATCATTCTAGCAATCAATGGTATGTCAGTCGATAAACTTTGAGTAGCAATCAATGGTATGTCAGTCGATAAACTTTGAGTAGAGGTGATCGATTAATTAAAAGACATATTATGTGCATAAATGAGGATTAATTTCATTTCAATTATAATCAACAAAATGAAATAAGAGTTCATACCCTTATTTTTTATACTACACATCGAAAAAGAATAAGAAAATGCAAAGTAGCATGAAGTTTTCAATGCATAAATAATTAAAAGTTTTTGTATGTAAATAGGGTTGTGTAGAGGCTGTCCTAACAACGTCACTGCATAGGGCCCAATATGTATACAGGCCCCAAATTTGTAATCTTTTCTTAGAAAAATGTTCCTTTTTTCATTATAAAAAAAATTTAGAATAATTTCCTTATCCACTTTTGCATATTATTGCCAAAAATATAATTGTTAATAATATGACGACTTTATTTTTATTGTTTAGAACAGACCCTTAAAAATTTCGAAACCACGGTGCATGGTAATTGAACAATGGGTTTGAATTATTGAAAGATTTCTATTAAAAGAAAGATTAAAATTCTGGAAGAATAATGAAGATGTTGGAAATGAAAGAAATGATGATACTTGTGTTAATACAACATACAAAGAAGGGGCTCCACGAAAAAATGACCCGAATTTTATGGCAGCAATCATGTGCCGCATTCTCGGTGTAATTAAATTACCGTGAGTACGGCCCACCCGCTCCAATTAGTGGGGTCCCCATCATTATCGCTAATTAAAATATTACTGTGATTTCCTACTATCGAAAACTATTCATTTCGTATCGTTTTGTAACGGAAATTTACCACAGTACCAATCTCATCAGAGAAAGAACAAAAAAAAAAAAATTACTACTTGATCAGTTGAAACTTGAAATTTACCACTTGTAATGTTTCGAAGTACGTACTATTATCATTAATTTTCACAATGAAGGAAATTAGAATCACATTGATTAACCAATGTGTTACACTTTGAGAATTCGTGCAGAAGAAAAACCAGTATTTATAAATCTTTATATAACTATGAGAGTTTAATATAATATTTTTCATGTACATAAAGTAAAAATAAAATATCAGTTTAGTATAGTTAAAATGTCCGTTAAATATGGAGTAACAAAATTATTATTCGCTTTGCAATACTATTATAAATTCAATAACTCAAACGTTCAAATTAATCCGGCACAATTATTAGTTAAATTAGAAACCCTACAAAACTTATTATGAATTATAACAAATTTGAAAGTATCGATCAAGTTAAAGGGATTAGGGACATATATAGAGCTATTTGAGGAACTAATGATGAGCATTTGAGAAGCAAGCTAAGGCCATGGCTTAGAACTTTGGCAACACACAGGCTATTTTGTTTGCGTAATTTGGGATTGCAAGTTTATTGCTGAGTTGCTTCATATACAATCACACTAACAACTCTCATCAATTTTAATTACTTCAATATCTTATAAATGAATTTAGGAAGTTGTGCACCATATTCTATAAGGATAGATTGAACATGTGCCAAGAGAAGCTGCCCTAATGCATTATTAGCGGATACTATGGTCAAGCATTTTTATAGAAAAAAAAAAAGAAAAAGAAAAGAAAAGTCTTTGTTGCCTCTATATATATCTTTATTATAAACTCATACTTAATAGCTAGTTTCAATATCCTATTATAAAATTTAATTTGTATTCGGAATTCGTTTAATTACTACGGTTTATAATATAATTCATTTATTTAAAATAGTACAAGCTAAGTGTTTTGCAATTTGGAATGTCTAAAATATTTTGAAATTTTGTGCATGCTGATATTTTTCTCATATAAAGGTGTAAAGGAATTATGACCAAATAGCGTGATTGAAATATTTGAACATAAATACATATGGAGCCATATGTCCATACAATAATGTCCCATAATTATCCCATTGAATTATTTGGCCTCACAATCTCTTATTTATGGTTTCGACTCTACTGCTATTTGAAATTAAGTGTTTAACCATTATAAATTCGTTTATCATATCCCTATCTAATTTTCAAGCATTTGAACTCTAATTGAATCATAATATATATCTTAGCATTAGAACTCCGATCCTCACTCCTCAATATAATTATCAACTGAAAAGGTTGGAAAATAAAAGGCTAAATAGCACATGTTGATCGAGACATAAAGAATTAAACAATATGGTTTATAACGGCTTTAAATGATTATGCATGCTTTGTGGAGTAAAGAATTATATATAATACAATTAAATTTATGGTTTTCCTAATGGCCCTTTTCTGACATTAAACTACTTATATTTAAATATCACAGTAGTTGAAATTGTATATTGTATTGTATGTTAAATTTGAGACATATGATAATGACACAAAACAAGGAATTAATTTTAATATATATCCAATAAAAGATAGACTTCCAAGCAAAGCATGACAATCACACATCGACAGATTGTCTTTTACAGCACTTTCTGTGGGAAAAGAGAGTACTTACTACTTAGACAACTGATATCAAACAACGAACATTGTCATTTTTTCTAATAATGGTATATTAATATATATGTGTAGTCCTCGCTTAGGTTATATGTCATTATTGTTTAACAATCTATTATAACATATATATCATTAAAAAAAGCAACAACTCAGTATAATTCCTTTTCAACGTATGATAAATATAATACTCTCTTCATTTTTTAGTTGCAACAATTCACTTTTCACATTTGCCGAGACACATTTTCAACAATTTATAACTCTAGTTATATATTTGTATAAATTATAAAAACTATATATTAATAAAGTGCACAGTAAGACGAATCAAACAAGATCTATATTGACTATATTACTCTTTATACATTGATCATAAAATTAAATCAAAGCTTAAAAGATGAATAGTGCAACTTTTGAAATGTTGCAACTTAAAAAACGGAGGTATAGGTATGTGGGAAATGAATAATATTGAATGTATATTTTCAATGATAATTTCATGTTCATTTTATCTCTTTATCAATATCGCAATTGAGCTTTTATTTGGATCCATTAAGTTTCTTTTGAAATCATACGCTAAACAATTCAAGTGGAACATACATTCAATCTTTTTATCAAAAAACATATTAAACTCACATTATGTTCACAATTATTTGAAACCTTTTTATCGCAATTGTAAAATATATTTTATGATTATCTATCGTAAATATCTTATAATAATACTCTTAATTGTTCACTTAACATTTCAGTTTTTACAAAATTAAATTTAAGTATATAATTAAATATTTTAAATTTTGATAAAAAAGCAAAGTAAAAGAAAGAAGCCTTAAAATAATTTTTTTTTTCAAATGATTCAGGGACCAAAGCTAGCTAGGTTATTGATTAACAAGCTAAGGTAATTTTAAATACTCCGTAAATGGTATATCCATATACACTATTTGAAATCAAAGAATATAGCTAGCCATACGTACCACTTATATTACAGTATACTCACTACTCAGTACTCTATACATGATTTTATGAGTACGGATTAGAATACTACCCAGTCGATCATATCAATTATTTTATTCGAATTTTACAAGTATATATATAGGATTTTAAAAATTGTTAAATGATTCCATTTTACCATCTAACCATTAAATTTTGATAAGCATAAAATAATTTGTGAAAACATTATCTCTTCAATCTATTTTTCATTTTTTACCTCATCCCTATTAGATATACGAAAATAATAATAATAATAATAATAATAATTTCCTTGATTTTTTTTTTTCAAATATTATATGCACAAATTAGAGTAAAATAGAGGGAGTATACAAAAATACTATAAATTAGATTTTGTTTCAGTGGACTAGGATATTAGAATGACGAGTCAGTACACTAACTAATTTGAAAAGACTAACTAATTGACTAATAATATTTTGAAGCAAAACTTTATTCTTTAGTCAATCAAACTTTATATAATATTAAGTAATGAAAGCAATAAAGTAAGATGTTAGATGAAGGTGATGTAGTAAACGTTGTATAAATGGGCATGGCATGCTTTACTTTTGAATTTTGGTTTTGGTGAAGTGGGAGCAGCTATTCGATCTGCATGTCACTCTCACCATTTAAATGTGGAAAATCAACACAATGAATCTACACTTAGCCTTAATTGTATTCTCCTAAAGTATTTGGTCAGCAAATGAATACATTTGAATTGGAATTGAACACGTACTACTTGAACCATGACCCTTGTTTAGTTGTTAACATTACCTATCGCATATTCTTATGTAATTGGTTACTTCATGAGATCAGTTATCTACACTAGGGCTGAGTTGCTACTCAAAACTCACCGCCCTATGTTCGTTCCAATAAAATCGACCTCAACATTTTTTTTTTATCCTCGTTAACTAAGAAATATTATATTCTTGTATAAATAATATTAATGGATTATATTAGATTATATGCTAATATATATCGGAGTAATTCATGACATTCGGTAATTTTCGGATATAACTCGATCAAATGAACTAAATATTAATTACCAGCTTATTACTTCATACTTAAATGAATTAATCACATTAATAAACATGAAACTTACAAGTTCAATTCCAATGATTTTTGTAAACCACATTTAGACTACTTACTCCGTAATATTTTGTTCATTACTAATTCATTGGCAAACTTCTTTCGGTGTTAGTGTTTTACAATGTACCAAGTATAATTATTTGTTCATATTATTGATTGATCGTGCAGATACGCAAGAATGAATTATATAAAGCTTTGAAATAAGGCAAATCTCCTTTAATCAAAATACATACATGTTAGCTAGACACCTGCAGCATTGTATCAAGTACACGAGTTGAAGATGCATCTTAATTAAACAAACATATCCATTCACTAATTCATAATAATTCCCCATAATTGGTTGGAAAATTATGTATTTCACTATAATTTATTTGTATTTAACTATTTATGACACTATATACTTCGTATATAGCAGCAACATCCAGTAAACTTAAGATAATTAAACATTATTATAATAATAATAATAATAATACTAGATAATATATTGTTTTTGTCATTGTTTCATATTTTATACTAGCTAGCTTTATATAGTAGTAATGTCTCATAGATTCTTTTTCAAGTTTTACTAATTGCTATTGCTGAACTAATCATACTAAATCTACAGTAGATGGACTGTGTTAGGACATAAGTCACATTTAATAATAAATAATTAGATCATAAAGATTTGGTTAATTAACTAATGCTGATGGATTTGCTAACTAACCTAGATTAGATAAGCAATTAAAAAAATAATTATTCATCATCCCCTTCTACATGCATCCATATGGTCAATATATATATAAATACTCTTTATGATTTATAATTTATGATGATATATGTGGGGTTCCTAGCTAACTAATATATATGCTAGTTTGCAACTATAGTTGTTTATTTATTAATAGTAGAAAACACAATGAGTGTAGCTTGAAATTAGTGAAAATTAAGATAATAATCATCATTATATGTGGGGAAATTTTCCAAAATAATAATCACCATGCAACAATTATTAATAATGGACATATAAAAATTAGTGCTCAAATCAGTCTTATGAATTGACCCACAAAAAGATCGATAGAGTGTAAGATAAGGAATTTCCACTTTAACAGAAAAATGTCTATGTTGCTTTGCTAAGAAAAATTGTGTTTTATGAGATCGTCAGATTACTGATTGTGTAACTGGCTAGCCAACTAGGCCAAATACTAACCTTACTTTTATTTATAGGATCACATTTTAATTTGCTCGAATAAACAAAAAATTCCGTAAAATAATATTGCCTCTACACAATGTAACTTGAATTTTGACATTAATATTTCGTATTAATTTGTCTGATTTAAATTATGTATATTATGACTTGAATTTGGATTATGGGTCTCGTTTGGAAACTACCAAACTATCCTCCTATTTAAACTATTTCAATATAGTCAAAATATCGTTAACTACTACTATAACAATAACCATTTTTACATTCTCCAACCCACCCCAAAAAATCAAAAAAAATAAAATAATGATTGTATAAAAAACAATTAAAATTGATGAATATAGGTAATAAATATATACTTAAACATTAATAATTTATATATAACAATAACATTTTTTTTAATTCATAAGTAAATGATTTTCGATTTATATAAAAAATGATTCATAGATCCAACATAAATGACTTAAATGGAGTCTTTTTAATTAGAAGAAAAGATTGAAAAAAAGAGAAGAGCACAGTCTTAAAGATCGAGGTCCAACTACAAATTCAATAGGTGAACAGCATTATTTTGAAGTTGGATTGGATCGAAAATTGGAAACAAAAGATAAGGTGAGAGTCTGAGTTGGATTGGATCATATACTTAATCAATATCAATGTTATTGGGCTGGTGACTTATGTCCAACAAATTCAATCATTCATCATAGTCCAATTAAAAGACACTCCATTTGCCTTTTCTAGTTGTTGTATGGACCATGGACTTGTAGCATCTGAAAGGTATTTTTTTAGTTGCTAGATTCACTTCAACTGAAAACAGCTGAACTAGTCCTAAGGGCCTGTTTACTTCAACTGAAAACAGCTGAACTGAACTGAAAATTTTTATGAAAGATTAATGATTAACAAAATAAAAGAAGCCGACCGGAGATGAACTGAACTGATTTTAAACTGAAGTAAACAGAACCTAATTCTATCAACATCCTCATAGACGCGAAAGATTGGGGACATGCCAGAAGCATTTTCCTTGATAGCTTGAACCACAGTTAATGCTTGCATCACCCTCAAATACCACTTTCTTCAACCCCACACGAGCAGCAACTAGGATAATTAGGGTTCTATCTAATAGTTATGCATGTAGTACGGATAATCCTAAGAGGATACAATTAAAAAAGAGAGAGAAAAAAAAATTTTAATATCTTGTACAATTACTAGATTACGCACGTTTTTTTACATGAAATTTGTAAAATGTTAATAAAAATTAAACTTACTTATTTAAAATAGGTAAAATACATGTGTTAATATAAATATGCGATTAATGTAGGAATTTTTTTTATTATTTTATGAAAGCATTAAACTTGCTTACTAAAAATGCACTTCTTAGTCTTATTGTATCTAAAAATTATTACAATTATGCACAATTAAAATGTTAAGTACATCATTTGTTATCAAATATGAAAATTAAGAAGATGAGATAAAAACCTAATTTGTTATACGAAGTACAAATTATTATGATATGTATAAATTGTTTTGATCAAATGTCATCATAAAAAAAAATAATAATAAAATAAAATAGCACCAACATAAATTTTATTAAGTTTTTGCAAAAATAAAAATCTAACTTGAAAAGCTAAAAAATAGATATTATAACTCTAAAAAAAAACATTAAAATATATTGAGATGGCAATATGTTAATTTTGGAAGTAGCTTTTGGGCGAAAAATTTTTGTTGAGAGGTTGACACGTGCAATAAAATGGTTAGAGTAGTCCTTATTTTAGTTAATAGTATGATGATATGATGATGATAGGAAAATTAGAGTTCTTTCTACTACCTCCGTTTCACATTATTTGCAACGATCAGACATATTTCTTCTCTATTTTATGTCAAATTATTGCAAATAATGTAAAACGGAGATAGTAATAGTTATGCATGAAATGGATAATCTTAAAGAGGACATCTAAATATTGTTATTACCATCTGGCCTCACTATGCTTTTAATATAGATATAGAATATAAGGTTAATCAAATGTTGAATAAGATTAGTCAAAATAAAATTTTCTTCAATATGTCAATTTAATTTTTCGACAAGCTGCTCTTTGTCGATCGGATAAATTGATTTTAACATCTACATAATATTTGGGTGGAAAAGTATAGTAGTATGTACGTAACATACACTTACGTACATATTGTAATGCAAACTCTAATGGTCCATCCACCAAAGCTAGTTTGAAAGATAAGCTATGAATTACGAGGTTTTGATAAAATTAATCGGGCCTAGTCGTAGGCCTACACTAAAGGAGAGAGTAACCACACATAAGTCCAACGGGATTGCATCATAAAGTCAATTGGTGAAATAATGAAAAGTAACCTTTTAAACAATTGGTATTATTTAAGTAAGAAAAAGTATGAATCAAAATGATAAAATCTGTCTAAGAAGCAAAACCTATGATTAAATTTGGGCAAGAATTGCAGTGTATGACCATACTCTAAGCTAGCACATAATAATAATAATAATAATAATAATAATAATAATAATAATAATAATAATAATAATAATAATAATAATAATAATAATAATAATAATATGTGATGACCTTCAAACAGGCGAACAGCCATGACGTTATACTAAACCTTGCCAAAAAAAAGGTAACACCATAGAAAATAATCAAAATATCAACGTACTTATTAACATGAAAAGAACAACTAGTTTCATTAGAATCACCATTTAAGAAGTGATCAAACCCCACAACAACGCCAACAAAAAGAGACTAGCTTATTGGAAATCCACGAGAGTGATTGATCACCAATTCTTGTGATAATCCCTTCCAAATTTTCAAGAATAATAATAGACTACTACTCGTGCATACTGTTAGAGTTATTTAAGTTTGCAAGATTCTTCTCTCAAATCAAGTTCATTAAAAAAAAAAAAAAAAAAAAAAAA